>JAVJIF010007691.1:0-149589 GCA_038442645.1 Agave tequilana
AGTGAACGACCAGGTTTTCGAAAGTGGTGGACTTGGACTGTGGGCGTGCTTCCTTGTTACGCCAGAGAACCGCAGTAGGCTCGCAGGGAGCCTTATCTGTCTCCGCAGAGACTTGTGTTGAAGATTTAGCCAGAGAGGCTCTGGCTGCACCGGCTTTCCCGAATTTAGAGATAGACCCGAAAGCCTGTTCGTCCGCATTGCGATACGTGATTCTCAGCAGTGGAGAATTCAATCCCCAGCGGAGTCGCCACCTTGTTTTCCATTGATTTGCAAAGGCGAAAACTTACAAAAAAAAGAAGTTGAGGAGCTAAATTACAAGTAATACAGAAGATTACAAGTAGATCTCCTCAGAGATTCTGGAGAAGTGTGCCGATAGGAGTCTGGTCAGCGCGCGACCACTTTGTCCCTTTGACGATGCGAGCGATGAGATTCCCTTCTTGCCTGGTTCGGGGAATCGGAGAACAGAAGGTTGGTAGAACCCTCTTGTTACTTCTCAAAACCGCCTTCACTTAGGAATTCCTTCTCGCCTGGTTTCAGAGATTCCTTGAGAAGAAGAGAGGTATTAGGGTATCAGCACCCTGATTAGAGAAGCAGCTCTCTAAAAGTCTCTGAATTCAAGAGAATAGATCTCTGTTTGTACGCGCGGTGCGTCCTCTCGAGAAGTCGTGAAGAAGTCCTTGCGTGTGTGGAGCTCTTCGTGCGCAGGGGTTCCGTGCCGTCTCTCCTTGTGCCCCTGGTGGGCTATTTATAGGGAGAGCAAGGGTATAATTATCCCTTGAAAATATAGAAACAGATCGAATCAAATCTGTTTAAATCTGGAAAGTAGCCTTGCTGCAAGGCTAGGATCAGCTTCTGCGAAGCTAGAAGTAGCAGGTCGGTTGATCCTCTTGATCTGTTTTGATCCTTTCCATATAGTTGGAAGATCTCCCCTGATCCTCTTACTCGTTTTAGGAGAGTCAAGAGATTATGACTATCAACTACCAATTTGATCTCAGATTTGATCTTGATCCGATTAGATTTGATCTCATCTGGAGATTTAATTGGTCAAAGGTTGACCATAGCAGACCCGCAGCAGAGCTGCCGCGTCGAGCTCACAGCGGAGCTGGAAGGCGCATGTGACAAATTCAGAAGACAGCTCTTCAGCGGAGTTAGATATCGTCTGTGGTGAAGCTACCGAACATCCTTCTGCACGGTTGCGTGTGGCTTCAAGTGAAGTTAACTCTCTGCGAAGTTAACTTGAGCAGTTCAGGCGAGGCTACAAGTTAGCTTCCTGACGGAGCTTTGAATGACTTCAAGGCGAAGTTGGACAATCTTAACCTCTCAGGCGAGGCTATCCCTTTGGGCTCATGTGATGCTAAGTGCTAGCATCTTAGACCTGCTGAGGTCTGTTTAGAGACAATCTGGGCTTACTGTCTGATCAGTAGAATCCAAGTTGCTTCCTTGTCCCTCGGAGATGGGTGAAAACTGGTCGTCAGCTTATCTTCCACTTGTCTTTTGTAAATGTCAACAAGTACAGAAATGGTCGTCAGCTTGTCTATCGCTTGTCTTTTGTAAATGTCAACAAGTTTAGACATTGTTCGGACCAATCAGCCTATCTTTCACTTTTCTTTTGTAAATGTCAACAAGTTTAGACATTGTTCAGGCTAGTCAGAATCTTATCTTTTTTAGAGTGTCAACACTTATTTGTTTGCACTCATTGATTATCTTGCACCACCGATGTATGATGTATCTAACATTGATATGTGAAAGTTTAAGATGATTGCTTACCTTAAAGCCCTAAGATTACATGTTTATCTTACCACTACGAAGAAATCTTATATTGGTAATGACAAGTATTTAGAGGTAATACACAAGCATTGAATGCACTTAGGCAAACACTTAGAAAGATCATTTATCTATGGTTTCACATTGTGATTCCTCTTTTACAATATAGAACACATTGGTCTCTCCGAAGGAACATGTTTCATACGATGTGGAGAGAGAATTTATTGGAGATGAGTCCGATCAAGTTTGCTATATGGTCCAAGGGAATGACACCTTTCTCATCTTGATGATTATGCTAGCTCTTCCAATGATGATAATGCAATAGATGCACATGCCTTGAATGAAGAGCTTTCCATATTTTGTGAAAACTTGCTTTTAAAATACAAAATTTGTAAAATAAGAGTTTTGATTTAAGGGAGAAAAATGAGATGTTGTTTTCAAAACTCGATTTGATTTTTAAAGAGAAGGTTGAGGTTTCAAATGAAAGGGATTCATTAAAAACTCAACTTGACCTTGTTTTAAATGAGAATCAGTTTTTGAAAAACAAAAATGATTTGGATGATGCTTTGAAGAAAAATATGGTTTTGTCTTCAAACTTGATTTTATTTTAAAAGAAAATAATTTTTTGAAAAATAAGATTGTTTTGATTTCTAAGGAATTGGAATGTGTTTGTAAAGAAAAAAATTTTATTTTAAAAGAAAAAATTCCTTAGAAATTCAATTTGGCATTGTTTTAGAAGAAAATTAAAAGTTATATTCTTCTATAAATAAACTCAAAAATGATTTTATTTCTCATATTTGTCATGATTCTATTGCTTCATCTTCTTGGGTTAAGAATATTATTTCTCATGCATGCTTCACATCTTCTTTCAATATTGATAATGATATTCGTATTTTGAAGAAGAATATAGATTATTTAGGCTCCACTTTAAGCCAATGTGCCATGAATCACAAGTGGAATATATCCTTCGTAAGAAACATGCTCCACATATGCATGCACACCATTCACGTATACACATGCTCATCATGTTTACACACAGGACACCATGTATACTACAGTGTACACTTGTATACATTATGGTCGTACGGGCCACCTTGCAAAATTCTGTTATGATAGAATAAATGCTATAAATTTTGCAAGTAAAAATGTTTGGGGTTAGGAAAGGTGCTAATTCTGGAGGACCCAAGAAAGATTGGGTACCAAGATCCATTTCTGTTTCTCTTGATATAGGTATGGGCTCTCATAAGACGTGAGAGATTTGGCGTCTTGGTGGTGGATGCGTTTGAGCTTGATGGATACTAAATTGGATGCATCGCTACCAAGGATGTTTTGGTAGGAGGATCACATTGTTTTGGAGACTTAGAGACTAGTTTTTCAGTTTGATAACTATCTCTATTCTCCTTTATATGTTTAATTTATATGCAATTGAGATTGAATGTTTTTAGCATATCTTAGTTTTCATGTTCATTATAGTTAAATACAATGCTTATTAGACTTGCGATATACATAGATAGTATTTAAGATACACTCATATTTATATGGATTCATATATTTGTGTTCTCACTATTGTTTAATTGTGTATGCATATCCTTGTTGTAATAACACTTGCATTTAGACAAATAATCACATTTGTTTCACAACCATGCTTTGGTATATTTGTGCTTATCATATTTTGATTACATGTTTAGATACAATTTTCGTTAAAATTTGTGATTATACTTGTACAATTAATAAGCTACACTTATTTATTATGTTTACATGCTTTATTGTTCTTGTGTACTCATTACATGTACTTGTATGACCTAATTTTGATGATTCTTGCATTTATACTTGTAATTCTTTATTTGTTTTTTATCACTCTTGTACATGTCTTTATGAAAATGTTTTAGCTTCATGTATGTGTAGATGTTGTCTAAACTACTTGATATACATATTCTATTCTTGAGTCAGTTATATTAGATGTCATATATTCCATATGAACTCATTTCATGTTTGGATAAATATGTATACTTTAGCCTAAATAAAAATATACATATGCCTTGAAGTTTTATTTTAACATACTAAATATGTTTCATGTTTATGAAAACAAGAATTTTAAATATTTTGATGATTTGAGCTTCATTGTCTTATCTCCATGAATATGTTTATTACATAATTTTTGAGCACTCTATATCTTTTATTTACTCATAATTTTGAATTCATGAGCCTATAAGTGCTTTTTAGATTTTTTAGTGTAAACTCTGGTGTAATCACTGTATTTCATGAGATATATGATTTGTTTCTTACTTGAAAGATTTCGTATTAGTTTCCAAAATTACTTTAAACTAGTTCTTTATTCTTTAATTGGTAGTATTTTCAACCTATGCTAAAATTATCTTCAAATATTATTTTTGAAAACTTCTACTATACAAGAGCGATTGGTTGGGCGGCCATGCCTTATATGCTCACATTGTATACATGATAGGGTGGATGTTATGTGTTATACATGATTCTTATGATATTTCATTTTTGTATACTCATTTTTTCTTATATATGTATGCATCATATTTTAATTAGTATTTAAATTGATCATACATACATATATATGATTTCTTTTGCTAAATTAACAATGTTTATACATACTATTTTATAGCACAAATTATTTTATGCTAAACTTGATTTAGTTCTAAATGTTAATTGGTATCTTTTACAAGCTTATGCATTAGTTTTGTTAGTATTTCAAAAAGAGGGAGAAAAATTCTTAATTTTATTTTTAATCGGTATCTTACTCCTACTCTTTTTGAGAAAAATATTTTGTTTTAAAAAATGGTTATATTTTTCATATTGGTATCAATTGTTAACAATTGGTATCTATATTGTAAAATGGTTTACAATTTAAAAAGATTGATATCATGGATTATTTACTTTCAATTGATATAGTTTTTATCTGATATCCATGTGTTTTTCAATTGGTATATTTTTTTTGGTATCAAAATGTTTTTCATTTTTCACTTTAAATTGGTATATATTTTTATTTTCTCGTGGTATCAAAATTTGTTTTAATTGGTTTTCAAACTTTATTTTAACATATATTGCTTATATGTAAGGGAAGCTTAACATCTCCTCTATATATAAATTCATGATGAGTGTAGTATATAAAGAAGAACTTGACCCTTTTCTTTATGCGGTACACGTGTGTAGGGAGAGCTTAACATCTCCATCTATCATTGTATATTATGCTTATATGGGTTAGGATTTAGTCCTCTCTTTCTTCATGTAATACGTGTATACAGGGGAAGTTAACTTTATAGTCTCTGCTCTTCATAGATTTATATCACATATACATTACCTTATTTTTCTTTACCCCTCTGTTGATGAATTGACAAAAAGAGGGAGACAAATTTAGAGTTTATATATGCATGCTATGTTTTTGTTTATGCATGCATATGTTTTAATGTTTAAATGCTTCTTTGAATATCTATATGTTTATGCTATTCTTGAGTTAAGGGGGAGCTTCTATGAAGCTTATCTTTAATCCATGCATATATTACCTCATAAATTTTTGTCATCGTCAAAAAGAAGGAGATTGTTGGCCCGGAGGCCTTCAATCTAGTTTTGATGATAACTAACTTATGAAGTTATATTACTGATGATCTTGTATTTATTAAGTTTTAGATATTGATCAAGATCTTAATTTGAGTTTAGCTTCTATAAAGACTCGAAGTCAAGATTCGAAGCTATCACGTGTTGATTCAAGAGCTAACATTTTAAGATCGTATCAAGTACTCGAGATAGAGTCAAGCTAGTTTGGATCGTGTTTTGGATCGAGTCAACTTGGAAAAAAAGATCGACAAGAAGACTTTGGTTTAGATTTGCTTATTAGTTTAGATCTTATGTAAGGATTGAAGTATTGAATTTCTCAAGTTCACACACACACACAAGGTTTATAGTTTTTGGTTTTCAGTTTAACCGTTTTAGTTTCAAGAATTTATATTTACTTGTTTACATCTCAATAGAATAAGTTTCATGGTTTATATATGTGTTGGATTCTATCTACACATATTAGAACATTATTGTTTAGAAAAACTTATTTCTATAAGTTTATGTGTTTCAGTTCAACATGTATAGGGTTTTGAGTTTCAAATTATCAAGTATACATATATCGGTTTCATGAATAGATTTCACCAAAAGAAGTTTACATGATTTATAGGTATATTGAATTTCATCCATATACATTGATGGTTCATATATGTTTAGAAAAACTTATTTTGATTTATCTAATTAATGTGTTTAAGTTTGGTTTATATCAAAATTTATTTTGGTATTTATTGTCAAAAATAAGTATTTATCATTTACTATGTGTAGTGAATTCTATTCATACACATTATGTTTCAAATATGTTTCAATATCTTATTTTTATATTATACAAGTTTATAGAAAAATTGGATTTCCATTTCAATGTTTGGCTTTTGGAAAATACGGTTTTTAGTTTTAGCTTATATTTCTTTATCGTAAAAATAGCTCAATTGTTTGTAATATGTGTTGATTTTTAATCACACATATTTGTACTTAAAAGTATTTATATGAACTTATTTTTGTGAAATTTATGAGATTTTATTGGAATTTATATGGGTTTCAAAGTTCAAGTTTTAAACCATCAAAATTGCAGTTTGGGTTGCTTACGATCGACCGACCGTCGACCGACCGACCGGTCGACCGACATGTATATGTGTGTGGGCCCAACTAGCGATCGACCGACTGGCTCAAGCCCACTTTCGAGCTAGGCTCGGTCGACCGGGCGGTCGACCGACCATAGAGAGACAACTCTCTGTTTTAGGGGCGGTCGACCGGCAACCGCAATGGCCATAAAAGTGACCGTTGGCCGGTCGACCGACGGGCCATTTGGCCTGGCTTCTGAGCTCCAACGGCTATAGTCTGTCTAGCCTATATACATATGGATCCATTTCGCCAGTTTTTCTCATGGTTTTTAAGAGCAAATTTTTCCTACTTCAACTGAGTTTTAGCAGCAAGTTTTTAAATATGTTTTTGAGCTCCAAAATCCATATCTTTACGTAGTTTCAAAGTTTTGAAAAATTAAAGAAAAACAAGTTTTGAAAATCTAGTTTCTTATTCTAAATTTTTATATCATTTCAAGAGTTTTCCTTTGTATTTCTTTTCTAAAATCTTTATTCACTCACATACTTGAGCCTTTCATTGCAAATCTATCCTCTAAGATTTTGTATTGTGAGAGGTGTTTTGTTTGCGATCTTTGTGATCACCAAGTCGTAATCTTTCTTTACTTTGTGCTTGGTTTTGTGTCTTCTCTCTTGTGTAGAGGTGTGAGAGTTGGAGTTGTGTACTCCCTGTTATAAGTTGTAATTCCTCGGTGGAGGTCTCTTTGTGAAAGATCTTTAGTGGATAGTTGAAATCCTTCTGTGTGAAGGTGAGGACATAGGGAAGTGGCACGAACCTCGAACATATCCTTGTGTTTGTGTTTGGATCTCTCTACTCTTATATCTTGTATTGTTATTATTGCTCATATTTATATATGTTGATATTGTTTATGTGCTTACACTTGTATTTAAACCAAGAGAGCTATTGAAGCACCTCAACTATTAGTTTAGAGGAATCGTGAGGAGAAGTTCTAGAGCCCTTCAAGGGAAATTCGGCTTCACTCTTCGTTACACGTTGTATGTGTTAGCATTTAGTTTTAATTCCGCATTATTTGTCCCATGATTAGCGGTACACCTATTCACCCTTTCTAGGTGTACTTTCAGTTTGTACTTGCATAACTGATCCATGACACTTTGATCCTCTACACGTTTGACTGCCTGTTACACTACTTGACTTCAATTTATGTACTCGCTGGGTTGTTTTCTTATAGTCCTGGACCTGCATGTTCAGATTCTGAAGCTTGGACTGGAGCAGACCATGCAGTAGAAGATTAGGTGTTTCTTGTGAAGCAAGCGGATCAGTAGTAGTTCATTCCCGACCTGCCCCTTTTTGACCGACTCGTGAGAATCCCTTTTCACAGCTCATGAGCATTTTCGTGCTTTGTAAATCTTATTTTGCACCTCTTGGTGATGTAATATTTATGTAATATTCTGTCACAATCTGTGATAATTGAATACTTGTACTTTTTTGTTAGAATGTATAATATCACGTACGTCTGTACTCTGACTCCTGTACTGTACTGATGCTAAGTGTACATATGTGAGGATATTTCCGCCCTGCGTATGTACGTCACAATAGCGTCCCGGACCCACCGAGGCGGGGTGTTACAGTTAAGCTCTAAAAAAATCGTTAATGATTATTTTGGTTAACTTTGTGTGTTTGGCACCAAGAATTAGTTCAAGGGAAAACGAGAGATATAAAATGTTAAACTTGGAATTTTGAAGAGAAAACTTATGTTTAACTCTTGCTCTAGTTTTTGAACTGATATAAGAATAAGCAAGTAACTCCTTTTGAATTAATCTTTTATACTCACCCATAAAAGCATTTTTATTTTATTGAATTCACTAAAAGAAGTAAAAGAACATCTCTATGAAATGTTTGAAAAATCAGAGAACCCGACTCATTCGGATATCCACTGATCCGAGTGGATAGACAACTCGGAAGAATTAACTCGCGAGTCACTATATGAATAAATAATATATAAAATATATAAAATTTTCATAAAATTATCAATAATGATTAAATAAAATATATTAATTCGATTAAATAGTATAAAAATTAATTTAGACTAATCATAAACTGATAGTAAGAAAGTTAATTTTTCAACTATTATACACACAAGATCATGATTTTCTAAAGATAATATAGTGAATTTTAGAATTTATGTTTATTTCACATCTCCTCGGAGCACAGTTCAAAGAGTCGGCCGAGTCGGAGACGAGTCCGCCGAGTCGTATCCGTCTCGGCCCGCTCCGAGACGAGTCCGAGTCACGAGTCATTTGACTCAACTCAGAGGAGACCGACTCGGCCGAGAATCAGAGTTGACTCTGTCGACTCGACATTATGATGATAATTTTGTGACTTCAATGTGAAAATAACTACATTAGCATGTATTTATGAATGTAGTTTATGTAATTTACTATATTGTGTATGTATTTTGATATGCTTCTACCGACGACGCTTGTATTTATGCTTTCGCTTTATGTTTAGTGTGCTAGGTGATATATATTTTGGACATATATGAATGTGGATGTCTACATTTTTTAAAGATTTGTCGTGTTTTTTTCAGAATTTTTTGAGCTTTCTATGTGGCGTTTTGCGCGTATCGCCTGATACCGATCCGAGTCGTCGAGACGGATCCGTCTCAGTGCCCGCCGAGTCGGCGGCCGAGACCGCGACTGTGAATCATGCCTCAGAGGGAGTTGAATCGGTAATGCACGTCGATCTTCATCGAAGTTTCTTAGTTGAATCAGTGATCCAATGATCGAAAAATCTACTATTGAGACTAGAGATTGTGCGATTCCTCGAGTTGGGTCACCGAGCTTTAAAACATAGCTACATGCTAGCTCAAACTTTAGCCACATCTCTCTTTATTCTGACAGAAAACCCTAATGATATAAACATTAGGGTTTTATGAAATTGGTTCTTAATATTTAGTATACTTCGATTTTTACTCTTCCGCGAATTTGATTTTTGATATAAATTAGCAAGGACATGGGTTATGTCTATTGTGAATTTATTTCGCGACTACCGCGATTTTTCAAATTAGTCCCTCAAAATGATTCATGCTAAGCACGGCTCTCGCTGTTAGGAGATTTTTAGAGTGTTTTTTTTTTTTTTTTTTTTTTGCAGAGATATGAAAAAACTTTTATTTCCTGCTCGCTACTTAAATGCGGGTTTCTTTTTTCATTCGGGAAAGGTTGTAACCTGATTTTGGACTTCAGATTTTTTTCATAGCTCAACTTCTGGTTTTACTACTGAAACAAACCACCATGGCAAAAGAAAAAAGATAATTTAAACAATTTGATGATAAAAGAAGTTGGGTATTCTACTTGCATAGCTACTTGTATTAAGATGTGAATCAGAAACTCTTCATTGTACACTCTTCAACTCGTTACCACCTGAGTTAGGCCGCAAGAGCACGCGATATCATGTTTTTAGTACATGTGAATTTCTTGCATGCCACAAGTGTTGCTGCTGACCTTTTGTTTATGATCAGAGGTACAAATTTCTCATAGAATTCATTCATTCATGTCCAAAGAGAGTACATAACCAACTCCTGCAAGGGGGGGCCTGTAGCTGACTTCATCACAGGAAATTTACAATAAGCATGCATGTTTTTTTTTTTTTTGTGTGTGTGTGTGTGTGTTTGGGGGGGGGGGGGGGGGGGGGGGGGGGGGGGGGGGGGGGGGGGGGGGGGGGTGGGGGGGGTTCCATAAAAAAAGAGAGAGAGAGAGAAAATCATATCACAAGATAAGAAAATATATGCATTTTAAAATTTTGAAGCAGTGATAGAGTTTTTTTTTTCCGCCCTAGAAGGGATGTCAAATGGGCCGGACCCGGGCTCGATCACGGCGGGTCAAGGCCCGGGCCGAGCAAGGCCCGGGCCTGCGAAATTGGGGACGGCCCATCTTGGGCCTGAGTCCCATTTGGGGAACCCAGGTCTGGGCCGTGACCCAGCCGGGATTGGCCCGTGCCTGACACGGGCCGTCAACATAATTAGTAAAAAAAATAATGAAAAACCTAAAGTTTATAAAAAATTGCAAAAAAACCCCAAAACTCAATCTATCCGTTGGGGGCTACTTGAAAAAAAAATTCACAAATACTCCCCAACGGCCAAAAGATATGTTGAGGGAGTCATTGGGATTTTTTCGCAAAATAAATTTGCAAAATAACCCCATAGTACCCCCCAACGGATCTTTGAGCCATTAGAGAGGCGGGCCGGCCCGTGCCCTAAGGGCTATTTGAGTCGTTGGGAAGGAAGCTTGGGTCGTGCTGACCCGTGTGGGCACTGCCAAAACCCGTGCCCAAGCTGGGCACGTGCCTAAACTTATGCCCGGGCTAGGCTATGGGTCGTAATAATCGAACCCAAGTTCGGCCTGTGGGGGAGCCGGGCCCGTCCCAGGTACCAGCTAGGTTGGGCCCGTGCCAATCTGGGCCATGCCAGTGCGATTTGCGGCTGCTCCAATTGACATCCCTAGCTCTGATAAAGCAATTAGTGAGATTATGGAGACCTTTTTCCTTTTGACAATATCGAATTGACAAGTCACATGTGGTACTTGGGATTATCATACACACATCACTTTGAATGTGGACTTTGATTTCACAGTAAGTGCAACCTTCTTGTTCTTTTAATATGATCATAATAATGAAACAATTACAAAATCACACTATTCCTTGCAACTAAATCTTTCTTCACGAAGTATTAAATTCTTACTTTCTGCCATAAACATTAATATGAATCTTTTACTCTAAAAATAAATGAGGATGTATGATAATTGATAAAGCAATCAGGTCACCGCTATATGGGCCTCTCGTATATAGAATGAGAATCTGATGCGGGAACAAGAAAGACGAGTTGGCAAAACACAGAGTTTCAAGGGATCCAAGATGTAGCCCAAAAGATTTCTTTTTCTGTTTCCTCTCATTTATTTTTATTTTTTTTTTCTGTGTTTTCTCTTTTTCCTTTCCTTTTTTTTTTTGAGAAAATGGCTGTGGAAAAGATATTGTGTGCAAAGATTTTAGTTTTAGTTTCCAAGGAAAACATATCAATGGAATTTTGAAGAGAAGCAGATATACGGCCCCAATGACTAGCTTAAATTACAAAAAATAATAAAACAAAGATAGTAATACCAAAATCCAGTTTATTAACAAATTATCCCATATCACGTTGCACAATTAAGTTTCTCAGTTTTATCTCGAACTTTCTATGAGTAATGTTTTTGAAATTTGCATTCGGTAGTAATTTTTCTCCGAGAGATTCAAAATAGTGATTTTTTTGATGCAATTTTGATGTGACTATGTGCGACTGACACACTAACTAAAAAAGTTTTTCTTCCTCGTTGCGCGGAAGAATTTTACTGGTACTTTTTCATGCCAGTAGTTAGGCCTGTCAATGAGTCGGGTTCGGGGTGGTACAGGTGGTACCAGACCCGGACCCGTTTACCCAAGAGAGTACCATACCCGTCCCGTTTATCCGCGGGTCCAGAAGGTGGGTTTCCATACCCAGACGCGCTGTACCCGCGGGTCCCGACCCGTTTACCCGGACCCATAATAAAAAAAAAGATACATAAACAAATACAGTAACAAAACACATGAAAAGAGGGAAAAAATTTTGTAAAGAGAAAGAACAAATGTTTTAATATCAATAAAGGATGAAATGCAACCGGGTGCAAGAAGTAGAGGGAAAATTTTTGATGAAAGACTCTAATAAAGAAAAAAATTTAAAGCAAGACCCCAAATTTATTTAGGAAAACACAATAATAAGATCACCCACTAAGCACAAAGAGATCATTTACTGATAGAGTCTTGAGAGGGTTTTAATTCTATTAGTATTATTTATATTTATGTTTTGAAATCGGTAAATAGGTAATCGGGTCTGGTTCAAGTAAAATTAGACCCATCCCATTTAATAATCGGGTATACAGGAATGTGGGTAAACGGGTATGGGTTCAGAGCAGCCCTTTTCATACCTGCTTAATCGGGTCGGGTCTGGGTCTGAACCCGACCCATTGACAGGCCAACCAGTAGCCCCTTACTATTCATAAGGCTCACTGATATGCTCACTAAAATTCTCACAAATTACAAATTGGGACTAGAATTGGTTGTTATGTCAGTTAGCACAATAGAGAATTTATATGGTTCAAATGTGGCTCATATAATGATGACTTTGTCACATTAGATTTGGGCCTATGATACTTCGCCACATGTGGGATTGATGTTGTTGACTATTTGCCAATAGATTTGGCCTAGCGGTTGACCGCCTGGTCGACCGCTTATGGCACAGAAGCTAGTCAGTTGACAGCGCCTGGTCGACCAACCAACAGAGAGCTGATTGGGACTGAGCAAATGGCCTAGCGGTTGACCGCCCGGTCTACAGCTTCAAGGGGTCGATCGACTGACACGCTGTTCTAGTGCACTCCTTAATGGTTTTTGATTTAGATTCTGATCCGATTTTAGATTTTTCGGTTTCATTATTTCCATGGATTCTTCGGCTATATATTGAAGGATGTTGTACCCTTTTTTGTAATCTGTATTGGTGATTTGATTAATAATTGTTGGGTTAAAGATTCATTACTCTTGTTTTGATGATGATTAACTCATATAGTTATAGTACTAATGATCTTGTGTTTATTAAGTTTCAGATATTCAATTAAGATCTTAGTTGGTGTTTAGTTTCAACAAAAGATTCAAATTAAAATATAGAAGCTAACACGTGTTGATTCAAGAACTTAGCTTAAAGATCATATCAAAAACTCAAGAAAAAGTCTAGCTCAAGAAATCAAGTTTGGATCAAGTCAAGATGCAAAAGAAAATTTATTCAAGAAGGCGAATTGAGTTTAAAGTTTGTAAGTTTAGAATTTGTGTAAAATATAAATTAGTTTTGATTGCTTAAACTTATATACATGCACATGCACAAAAATTTAATATTGATTTTCAAGAACAAAAGTTTTAATTTTCGATTTAACGTGTTTTTAGTTTCATGAGTTGATTTCATCAAAAACAAATTAATATGGTTTTACATGTGTATTAGATTTTATCCATATATATTGGTGTATCAAATGAGTTTGAGAAACTTGTTTTTGAATTTATATAAGTTTTGAAAAAACTTATTTTTTCCATTTAAAGCTTAGTTTTGGAAAAACAATTTACAATATAATTTATGTTTTCAAAATTATATTTTTCATCTCAAAAAGAAGTTCACATGTTTGTAATATGTGTTGATTTTTGATCACACATATTTGTACTTTAGTATATTTACATGAACTTATTTTTGTAAATTTTACAGAAAATTATTTGAATTTAACATGTATTTTAAAACGTAAAAAAATTAGAATTTCGGTTGAGCCCGGTTGACCTCTAGCCATGAGCAATTGCTCTATCGGTCGATCATCCGGTCGATTGGATATGCATAGCTTTGTGCTTGTGCATGTCGGTCGACTGATCGATCGAACGCAGATCTTGCAGTGCTCTGTTTTAGGGTTTTTGGTCGACCGGTCTGTCGACCGCCAGAGAGCTGTGCTCTCTGGAGTTGGGCTCGATCTACCTCCTGATCAACTGGTAGCTCCAACAACTATTAAAATAGTCGTTGGATGGTCAATAGCCCAGTCGTCCGCCTAGTCGACCGCCAGTCCAATTCTGGCCCTGTTTGACCCAAATGGCTAGTTTTTTTTGGCCTATACAAATGGGTTTTTGGAATGATTTTCAAAAGCTTAATTTTTAATCTTCAACAGAGTGTTCTCAACAAGTTTTTAGAGCTTCTATTCTGTATTAAAAGAGAGTTTTCAAGAGTGCTTCTCTCGATTGTTTCAAAAGAGATGTTCCTGAGTTTTCTGTTTCCAATCTAACCCTATTTGTAAGAATGGTTTTGTTTATGATCAAGAAGTTGAACACCGAGTGTTCTATCTTTGTAACCCAAGAAGCTGGAGGTTGTAACCTCGGCAAGTTTGTGGGTTTTCGTGCGTATTGTTCTTGCGGGAACAAGTGAGGGATTTGAGGGCTAAGAATTCTTGAGAGAACTTGTAGGCAATGTGGCACCGAGTGATCTCGTGGGATAGATTTTAGTGAAAATCCTTCATTGCGCTGAAGGCAGGGATGTAGAGCAAGTGGCTTGAACCTCAAAACAATTCTCCCGTGTTTGTAATTGCTCATCTCTCTCAACTCAACTCTCTATTTGCCGTTGTTATAAACTTGCTTAATTGATTGATATATTGTTGTTAGCTAGTTTTAATTTTTCTCAATTGATTAGCAAATCATCTATTCACATCCTCTAGGTGATTACAAGTGGTATCAAAGCTTGATGCTCTTGGCTTTGGTCTAACAATGTAGAACTAAAAATCCTTATTTTGCTAATCACATCTTTGTTTACACGCACATGAATTTTCTTGCACCTCCCATATTTAATATTCTTAACTTTCAAAATTGAAAGGTCAAGATGACTATATATCTTAAAGCCCTTGAAATAAATGTTTATCTTACTACAACAAAAGAATCATATATAAGAAATGAAGAATATTTTGAGGCTAACACCAAAGCCATTCATGATTTAAAGCTAACCCTAAATGATAATTATCTCTTTAGGATTTCTAATTTTGATTCGGCTTTTGTAGTGTGGAACACTTTGATTTCTCTTAGCGAACAAACGTCAAATGATAAGGAGAGAGACTCATAAGAAGGAAGTGACACTTCCGACACATGCTACATGGTCCAAGGGGATGACCCTTTTGAGGCAAATTCGGATTCTGAGCATGATGAAAATGATAAAATGTATTATGATGAGTTTGCAATGTTTTATCAAAAATTTCTTGAAAAATATGATTTATTAAAAGTTAAAAACAAAAGTTTGAAGAAAGAAAACAAGTCTTTGTTAAATGGAATGATTTTTTGAAGAACTAATTTTTCAAAGTTGATGAAAATGCTTCTTCAAAATTGAGTTTTAGTTTGAAAGAAAATGAACTTTTGGGAATGGAGAATATTTTCTTATCTTCAAAATTTAGCGTTATTTTTGAAGGAAACAATTCACCGAAAAACTAAGTTGATTTGATTTCTAAACAAAGAGAGTTTGTTTTAAAAGAAAAGGATTCTTTGAAAAATAATTGAATTTTATTTTAAAGGAAAAAAGAGAATTTGTCTATTTCTTTTGATAAAATGAAAAAATAATTTTGATTCTCATGCTTGTAATATTTCTCATGTTAGTATTACTTTATCTTCTATTGGTAAAAGTGAGATTAATATGTGAAAAAATAGAGTTGACTATTTAGGCTCAACTTTATGCAATTGTGCTTTTAACTATAATAAATTGGAATCTTTATTTTACAAGAAATAAGTTTCACACCATCATGCACATATTTCACGGCATATACATGCACACCATGTTCATATTTATGCCAACATATGTGCTAGAGTGTACACTTGTACACATTGTGGCCGCAAATGTATGATAGATTAATTTTATAAATTTTTCAAATAATAATGTTTGAATTCGTAGTGATGCTAACCCCGAATGACCTAAAAGGATATAGGTATCAAAATTTACACCGATTGTATTTGATGTAGGTGTGAGCTCTCACAAGACGTGAAAAGATTGGTGCCTTGGTGATGGATGCAATCAGAGCTTGATGAACAGATCAATGAATGCATCACTATCAAGGAGTTTAGGTGGGAGGATCACTTTGTTTTGAAAAAAAATAGAGATTAGTCTTTTCATATTGGTAACTATCTTTATCCTCCATCTTATGTTTGTATGCTTTAAATTGGATTTTTAGCACATCATGATTTATATGTTTTGTTTATATGTTGTGTTAAATGTTTAAATGTAATTTTTTTTAAAAATTTGTAATATACTTGTATAGTTTTTGAGCTACACTCTTGATTTTGTGCCAAAATTTGTTCATATCCTTTGTGTACTCAATTATTATTTAATTATATTTATATATATCCTAGTTTTGATGACTCTTACATTTATACTTATGATTAAATTTGTTTCTCCAGCGTGTTTTAATGTTTACATGCAAATCTTGTTTTATTCATTGTACTTACTAGTTTTGTGAAAACTATATGATATACATATATAATCCTTGAGATTCACTTGATCTATATTCTATACATGTTTTATTTCATTTGTGTACTCAATTCTTATATGATTATACTTGTATATCCTAACTTTGATAATTCTTGCATGTTATATGATATATCATATTTATAAAAAACAATTTCTTGATTTGTGTTTTCATATATTTACAAATCAAGTTTTCTGTATGTCAAACTTTAAAGATGATCCAATTTTGTACAAAAATATTTTTACTTTCATAAAAATTGCTAATTACATATGAAGTTTATGTTTACAAAAGAATTTAAATATTTTTTTTGTTACTATCTCCATAAATATGTTATTCACATGACTATTGCTCACTTATCTATTTTTTTTACTTATGATTTTATATTTATGAGCATATAGATGCTAAATAGATTTGAGTGACAATTTTTCTGTAATAGGTATATTTCATGAGTTATATGATTTCTTTTATATTTTAAGAATTTTGAACTAGTTTTTAAAACTATTTTAAATTAGTTTTTTTAAAATTCTTCACGTGGTAATATTTTCAAACCATTCTCAACTATTTTCAAATAATTATTTTTAAAAATGCCATGCTAAGTGGGCGGTTGGTTGGATAATTATGTCTTGTATAATTTTGTTATTATTCTGTTGACATGTGCATGTAAGTTAGCAATTTGTTATATACATGATTTAAATAATATTTGATTTTTGTATACTCATTCATGTTTATCTATACACGTATGTCTCATATATATATATATATATATATATATATATATATATATATATATATATATATATATATATATATATGATACCAATTTTAAAATATCACTTGAAATATGAGATATAATTGATCGTGCATGTTTAACAATATTCATACATGTTTTTATAACACAAATGGTTTCATGCTAAACCTAATTTTACTTCAAATACATTTGTTTTATTTTTTAACAAGCTTATGCATTAGTTTCAAAAGGGGAGAGAAATTTTTTAACTTAAATTGGTCTCTTAATTTTATTCTCATCCTTTTTGAGAAAAATATTTTTGATAAAATAATTCATATTTTAAATTGATATCAATTATTACAATTGATATCTATATTTCAATGTTTATAATTGGTACTCAAAAATTGTTTAATTGGTATTTATTTTTATTTTTAATTGGTATCAAGAATTTACAAGATTACAATTGGTATTGTCAAAATTTTCAATTGATATCTATTATTTTTAGAAAATCAAATCTCAATTGCTCTCAAAATTTATTTTTGATATATATTGTCTATATGTAAGGGGAGCTAACTTTATGTCTTCTGTATATGTAAATTTATAATGAATGTATTGTACAAAGAAGAGCTTGATATCTCTTCTCTATATTATATCTATGTATAGGGGGAGCTTAACATCTCTGACTATACATTGCATATTATGCTTATAAGGGTTAGGTTTTAGTCATCCCTTGTCCATATAATGCGTGAACACATGAGTAGTTAACTTAACGTCTCTCCTCGTCATAGATTTATATCGCATATACTTTTTCTTTGTTTTGTTTACCCTTTTGTTGATGAATTGACAAAAAGAGAAAGGGAAATTTGGTCTTTATATATGCATATTTTATGTTTTTCATATATGCTTACTTGTTTTAGAGAGAGAAATTATTGAATATCTTTATGTGTTTATATTTATGCATGAGTTAAGGGGGAGCTTTTTGAGCCCTTCTATAATCCACGCACATATAACTTCATGTGTTTTCTCATCATCAAAAAGGGAGAGATTATTGTTACCAAGGTCTATCACTCTAGTTTTGATGATCATTAACTCATGTAGTCATAGTACTAATAATTTTGTGTTATTAAGTTTCAGATATTCAAATAAGATTTTATTTAGTATTTAGTTTCAACAACAGATTCAAATTAGAATATAAAAGCTAACGCATGTTGATTGAAATGCTCAAGCTTAAAGATCATATCAAGAACTCAAGGTGTCTAGCTCAAGCAATCAAGTTTGGATCAAGTCAAGATGGAGAAAAACATTTATTCGAGAAGAAGACTTGAGTTTAGAGTTTATAACTTTAGAATTTGTGTAAAGTATACATGTCAAATCTCTAATTAATTCACGTAATATTTAGGCCGCAAATTTTACCCAGAGCCGGTTGCAGTTACAGAAGTTTAGATTCCAACGACATCAGGCAAGTACACATACTCTCTCTCCTATGTATTCTTTTATTAGTTTGTAAATTTCTTTCTGATATCGATTCCCATATCCTTCCCTAATCATGTGTATTGTAAGACATGCATGCATAGGATGTTTGTTACATAAATGATCATTCAAGTATAACTATAAATTAGTAAATATTGTACAAGTTACTTGACGTCACCCTATCTCATGATTACTAGTTTTATGTCTACATCCTAATATACTGGCATTACTTATAATATTATGCATTTATCACTCGATGTTGTCACAGTTTTCCATTTTTCTGAAATTTTGATATGTATTGTAATCACTATTGGGTACTGATACTCTTGATATTGATTCCTAATCTTATCACGCTGAGTCACACATTATCTTGCACATACATTGATTAATAAAATTAACCAAGCTGGGGTTACTAGGGGAAACTATATCAGGAAAAATTCAGGGAGGTGTGCTTGGAAGGGCGACCCCTTGTGAATTTGGATGCCACACGTGATTTTGTTATTTATGCGTGCTCCTGTTATTACATGTTACATGATATCTGAGTACAGTGAACTGTTTCTCTCTGCTATCAGGATCCACTAACACATCACTTGTTTGATATGTAGTTGTCCTGTGGGATGGTGTACATGATGGCTGCATTAGTTAGGGTAATAAAACATACTCGATCTAGAATTATCATTTATGACATGGATAATCTTGACTACATGATGTTCCTGAATTTGTCATATTGTTCTTAACTTGTGATCTTATGTTCTTGTGACCTGATGATTATGATGTATGACATTGCTCATCCATGGTGCTTCATGCTCATTATATATATGTTAAAGTATACATATATGACCTTATTTCACATGATCTAGTGTGTTGTTACTCTCGCTGGTATAATATCTGTCAGTTTATATTATCGTCAGATTTATTATTCAATCATTTGAGTGCTCTACTAATATTACCCCTTTACTTTCATATTTTCATATTATTATTTCCTCTTCTCGTGTGTGCACTTGCTGATCCATTTCTGACGGACCTTGATTTTTCAGCATCAGCGCTTGAGGAGACTGACAAGTCACTGCTCGAAGAAACCCAGGAAGAATACTGGGCGTGAGTCCGAGATTTCTTATCTTATGTATTTTGGCATTTTTTTCTTGTTATGATGTCCCAATGTCAAAATTGTATCTTCTTTTATTTCTACTTTGTTATGTTTCCAATCTTGTATCCAGATAAACACTATTGTAGATGTATATCTTTTATGTGAAAATAAAACTTCTGGTTGTCTTTTGTATATGTGTGCGAGAAATTGGCTTATTTACTACAGCGTAAGGTATTCACAGAAGAGATTTCCCTCTTCATGAGTATCTGCTGGCCATCGTCACGTACCCATACTCCATATTTTGAGAAGCGGGATGTGATATGGTTTTGTTTAGTTTTGATTGTCAAACTTATATACATCCAAACACAAGTTGGATATTGACTTTCAAGAACAAAAGTTTCAGTTTCCAGTTTAACCCGTTTGTAGTTTCATAAGTAGATTTCATTAAAAACATGTTAACACGGTTTTATATGTATATTGAATTTTATCCATACACATTGGTTCTTCAAATGAGCTTGAGAAATTTGTTTTTATATTTATATAAGTTTTGAAAAAACTTGTTTTCTCATTTAAAGTTTAGTTTTGGAAAAATAATTTTTAATATAGTTTATGTTTTCAAAATTGTATTTATCATCTCAAAAAGAAGTTCACATGTTTGTAATATATGTTGATCTTTGATCACAAATATTTGTACTCCAGTGTATTTATATGAACTTATTTTTGTAGATTTTACAGAGAATTATTTGAATTTAAAATGTATTTTAAAAGGTAGAAAAATCAGAATTTGGCTGAGCCCGGTCGACTACTCGGCGATAAGCAGGTGCTCTGTCAGTGAACTACCCGATCGACCAGATATACACAGCTTTTTGCTTGTGCATGTCACTCGACCGACCGGTCAGCCACAGGTTTTGTTGCGTTCTCTGTTTAGAGTTTCCAGTCGACCGCCAGATAGTTGTGTTCTCTGGAGTTAGGCTCGGTCGACAAGCAGCTCCAACGACTATTAAAATGTCGTTGGACGGTCGACCGCTCAGTCGATCGCCTGGCCAATTTTGACCTTATTTGATCCTAACGGCTAGTTTTTGTTTTAGCCTATATAAATGGGTTTTTGGAATGAGTTTTCACCAAGATTTTCAAGAACTTATTTTCTCACATTGAACAGAGTTTTATCAATAAATTTTTAGAGCTCCTATTCCATATCAAAAGAGTGTTTTCAAGAGTGCTTCTCTCGAGTTTTTCAAAAGAGATTTTCTGGAGTTTTTTTTACTTTCAATCTATCTAGTTTTCTCACATAAGCTTGAGTTTTCATTTCTAAATCTATCTTATAGAATGCTTGTTTATAAGGGTAGTTCTGTTTGTGATCAAGGAGTTGATCACCAAATATTCTACCTTCTGTAATCTAAGAAGTTGGAGGTCTCGGTGAGCTTATCGTTTTGCGTGTGTATTGTTCTTGCAGGAACAAGTGAGAAACTTGAGGGTCCAAGAGTTCTTGAGGAAATTTGTAGGTGTTGCGGCACCAAGTTCGCTGGATTGATTTTTGTGGAAATCCTTCATTGTGGTGAAGGTAAGGACATAGAGCAAGTGACTTAAACCTCGAAATAATTCTTTTGTGTTTGTGATTGCTGATCTCTCTGGACTCAACTTTTTTTATTTGCTATTACTCTACACTTGCTCAATTGATTAACAAATTGTTGTTAGCTAATTTTTAATTTTCACATTTAATAAGCACATCATATTCACCCCTCTTGATGATTACAATAAGATTTATCTCCCTTATGCCCCAAGGATATGGCAAATTGTCGAACCTTATTAAATCTCCTGTTTTGTACTTTGTTCTCTATTCGTGCATTTGTGATTGTTTTTGACAACTCTGATAGTTGTTTCTAAACTTCTAGAGGACCTAACAAGTGGTACCAGAGCTTCCGAGTTCGTTGGGATCGGTGGAGTAGATCGTTCTCAAAAATCCAATTTAGGGTTTTATTTGGAGGTAAAGTTTCAACCTTTATCTATTTGAATTTATTTTCACTGATTAGTTTCACAATTATTTTTTGTTTTTTGAAGAATATGATTAAAGTCAATTAATCAACGGTGAAGATCATTAATATTCACCAATCGAAGATGATGTGGTGAAGTTCGATGGCACGAACAACTTCAGTACGTGAAAATGCGAGATGATAGATGTGCTGACTGCATCAAACTTGGAGGACTCTCTTACATATGTCAAGAAATCAGAGGAGATCTCGAAGAAAGATTGGGATTAGATGAACCAGACGCGGTGTGGCGTCATCAAATCTTATTTGACACAAGATCTAAAATATCATATGATGATAGAAATTTTCGTAAGGAAGATTTGAGAGATCATAGAGAGTAAGTATTTGATGAAAAGCATCAAGAACAGCTTGCATCTCAAGAGGATGCTTTACCACTTCGAGCTAAAGAAAGGAATTTCCATCGGGAAGCACATGAACAATTACACGAAGCTTCTTATAGACCTAGCTAACGTGGATGAAGTGATCAAGGATGACGACAAGGCGCTGATCCTGTTAAACTCTCTTTTGTATGATGATTATGAGACATGCATTTTCAAACTTATGAGTGGTAAGCAATCCTTTGCTATAATGAAGTGTCGAATGCTCTTGTGAACAATGAATTGAGAAGAAAGGATAAGGAGTCCTCCAACATCACATCAGAAGAGGCATTGACTGTAAGGGTAAGAGTTCCAATCAGAAGGGCAAAGATGGTTGTAGGAGATTGAAGTTCAAGACTGGTTTTAAGATGAACCAGTGTGCTTTATACATAGAGAAAGGATACTTAAAATTGATTGTTCAAAGCTGAAGAACAAGAAGGAGTCGAAGTCGGAAGCAAATATCGTACAGGTTAATATTGGCCCAAGGGTACAATCACTGTTTTTATTTTGATGATTCCAAAACTCATATGTTATGAGGTATTAATCAACTTCAAGTATTTTTGAGTTCACATGTTTCAAGGGTTAAAATTTTTTGCTTCACTCTTCTTATAAGAAAAGTATTAAAGTACTCAAATTGATCCAAGCATGGGACTTGAGCTTGGAAGGTCAAAACATGGATTTTGAAGAAGACCACTTGAAGAAGACTTGAAGATAATTTAGACTCTTGTAAGAATTTAGAGTTTAAAATTAGAGTATTAGATTGGAAGCTCATCAAGAGGTTCACAACATAATAATATTTTTTAAAAACTAGTTTTCTTAAATTAGTTTTTGATAAACAAAATTTCTTCAATCAATTTCTATCTATATATATTTAAATATGTTTCAACATGTAATCTTACACATAATATTTATATATTTACATATGATTTTATAAAAATTTCAAAGTTTTTGAAAGTATTTTGAAAAACCTTAAAACAAGTTTTTGGAGCTAGGTGGTCGACCACCCAATCACCGTCTGTGTTTGGCGCCATCTGTGTGCTCTAGTTGGTCAACCGGCCAGCATGCACATGTATTATTAAATAGCTTAAAGGCACTATTGGTATGGGCTTATGGTATCTGAAAACTAGATCATTTTACATGACGAATTCTTCATATGCCAACGATGTCGTTTGTAGAGTGATAGAAAGAGCACTAGTAGAACTTGTTAATTTCTAAAAAATTATATTATTTCATAGTCTTTCAAGAAGCAAAATTTCGTGGCCCTCTTAAGGCAGAGTACATTGTCGCTGGGACTTATTGTGCATAAGTTCTTTAGAAGAAACATACTTTCATTAATTATGATTTGCATTATGATCATATTAAGATTTACTGTGATAATACTAGCGCATTCATATGACCAAGAATGCAAAACAACAAAGAAAAACGAAACAAATAGAAATTCGACATTACTTTCGTAGAGATCATTATGAGAAATGTGATATTGAGATTGATTACATTTCTATCGATTTAAAATTGGCTGATATTTTACAAAACCTCTTGATTACAATTGATTTTCTTTCATTTGTGGTGAATTAATTGTTTGTATGATGAAAACTTGATTTTATTCTTAATTGGTATTTAGAGTTTCAAATGTTTTAATTTTAAATATTTAGAATTTCAGTTGGTATCATGATTAGCATCACTTTCTATTGGTTTTCAATTGGTATTTGTGTTTGTTTCAAAATTATTTCATCTCCTTTTTTATGTATGATAAAAGAGGACGAAGATGAGTTTTGAGTTATTTAGATCTATATCCAGTCTATTGTTTTATGCAATATTGAGTTAGTAATTTTGATTCTCTATTGCATATGTAGATGGTGGATGGAGGAATGAATGGATGGATGGTCGTTTCTGCATATTGTTCTAAATTATTGATACTATTGATATGCATGTGACTTTCTTGTTATTGATATATCCATGAGTCATATGAACTTCATTTATATGAGTTTAATTTCAGGGAGAGTTTCAAAGCTCATTAATTTTTTATAAAAATAACACATTAGTTTTGTCATCATCAAAAAGGGGAGATTGTTGGCCTAATGATACAATCACCATTTTTTTGATGATTCCAAAGCCTATGTGTTATGAGATATTAATCAAGTTCAAGTGTTTTTGAGTTTACATGTTTCAAGAGTTAAGGCTTTTCTTTACTCTTCCTCTAAAGGAAAGTATTGAAATACTCAAGTTGATTCAAGCATGGGACTTGAGCTCAGAAGATTAATATTTGAATTTTGGAGAAGCCAACTTGAAAAAGGACTTGAAGATAGTTTAGACTCTTGTAAGAATTTAGTATGTTTAAGTTTAGAGTATTAGATTGGAAGCTCAAGAAGTTCACACACACAATAATATTTTTCAAAAACTAGTCTTCTTAAATTAATTTTTAATAGACAAAATTTCATTAGTCAATTTTTATTTATATATATTTAAGTATGTTTCATCGTGTAATTTTACTCAAAATCTTTACATAGTTACATATGGTTTATAAAAATATCAAAGTTTTAGAAAGTACTTTGAAAAACTTAATAACAAGTTTTGGGGCTAGGACGGTTGACCGCCTGTGTGAAGAGCCATCTGTATGCTCTGGTCGATCAACCGGTTAGTCGACCGTGCATGCACACGGACATGCACAAGACCTGACTCAGTGCTCGATCGATCGCCCGGTCAACTGATTGGAATTCATTTTTACATCATTTTACACCACCTCACCATGCTTTATGATAATAAAATGAGATTTTTATTTCTTTTCTCTCTTATTTTTCAGGTCATTATTTAATGGAGAAGAAGGCCCAAATCTTAGAATTTTTGAAGAATTAAAGGAGTTTTTAGGAGCCCACAACCGTGAAGCCCAATTCTGGAACAATCCAAAGTATATTCTCCAACTTTTAGAAGGTCCAGCTGGGCACACGTAGCCCAACAGAATGTCAGAAAATTCGTTGGCGCAACAGCCAAGATGCTGCCGCGGAAACTCGACGCTGGCCGCGGATCCGCGACTTGATTAAGCGATTGATCCTACGGCTATGGTGAGACATTATCTTCTCCTGAAGGCTATAAATAGACCCTCAGGGCCTCTGTAAAAAAGAGAGGAGAGAATAGGATTTTATTCAGGAAAATTGTTAGGATTTCTTTAAGCTTTCTTTAGTTTTCTTGTGTAATTTTCATTTTCTCTTTTTAGATCCAGAAAAAAGAGAGTGAGGGTGAGAGATCTCTGTAATTGAAGAAGTGACAACTAATTACAAGGGCTCAAGCTTTCCTTCCTCAAGTCTTTTCTTATTCTATTGCATTACTTTCAAGTTCCTACTTTCTTGCATTTCCTTTCTACCATGTATTCATGCTTGTTCTTATTTTCAATGGCTAACTAACTCACTAACATGACTAACTAACTTCTAACACTACTAACTACTAACTCTTGGGTGATTTCTAACTCATATGAATTATTGGATGTTTTTATTTCTAAGTCTTGTAATTAACATGTCTTTTACTTCCAATAATGATGAGTAGTGCTTCAATTCTAGTGAATGCTTTATATCACCTCCATTTGATTCATGTGTGCCTCATTTAGAGCCTTGTCTCTTGAACAAGTGCCTTGATGGAACATGAAGATGGATTACTTTAGTATGCTAACGCCTATTGTATAAGTTTCTTATTTCATGCTAGCTTATTATAACTTTGATGGACTAATGAATGTTATATTCTTGTTTATCATATCTAAGTGTGAATACCTATGTTTCATTATTGAGAATCTATTGGGAGCCAATGTGATAGGTAGTAAGAAATGCATATTTATCACCACATTCACTATCATATTTCCCTATTTATTCTTTTATTTATGCACTATTACTAATGTTTTATTATTTAATGTGTGCAGGCCTTGAGTAATTAAAAAAAATAAAGAAATAAAGCCTAAATGAAGCCCAGAAGCCCATGTGCAAAAGTTGTAGTAATTTAGAAGTTTCTATATTATCTAACCTAATCTAAACTTAGATTTTTAAACTTTTTATTTAAAATCTAAGTGAGGAAAAGGGAGGATAAAATAGAACTCCTAATTGCTAAAAGAAGAGAAAAAGGATGGACTTCTACTCAACCCTAGTTGCTTGCAGGACAAGACTAAAGATAAAAGGAGAAGAGGGCAAAGATAAAAATTCATTTTAAAAAGAGTTGGATTTATGATAACTTGCTTCCCAAGTTATTTCGAATTTTCAAAATAAAGAGGCCGTATGAAGAATCCAGAAGAATATATCCAGATGGACGGACCAGAGGAGGCCACGCGAGAAAACGCGTGGCCAGAAGCCAAGCTATAGCCGCGGAAACGCGGCTATGGCCACGTTTCTGCGGCCATGTGGATGAGACTGGCGATGTGTTTTTGTAGGGGAGTTGTACCGGGACTCTAACTCCTATATCTCCTATAAATACCCCTACAGAGCAACGGAGAGGGGGTATACAGAAACGAGCAAGTAGAGAATAAAGCTTAGGCTAATTTGTAGTTTGTAACTTAGGTTTTTTTTTTTAATGTAATTTTTACTTTCCTTTATGTAACTAAGAGGAGAAACGAGTTTCATGGAGGAAGGAGATCAAGCTTGTACTGAGGGTGACACCGGTGTAAGTAAGTCTTTTCTTTCATTGTTATTAGAATCGAATCAAAGTTTCTGTTTCCTCTTTACTTTTGTTTTCGTTTACTTTCCTCTGATGTGTTTGTAATCCAAGTGAATTCGATAGCCTCGAGACTGCTTCGCCATTGCAAGTGCCCTTGATGGCCTATGGTGATGAATAACCATTCTTTGTTAGTTTAGCTCCGCCTTTTATTCGTAGTGTAGATCGAGAATGAGGAAGATCCTATACGCCATGCTTGATTGCCTTCAAAGACAAGGTAAGTCGTCGCAACGGATCTAAGGTATATGAGCACTGAAGAGGTGAGTAATTTTTAGGTATCTTTCTTTTTTTTTATTCTTTAGTTTTAATATCACAAGCTCCAACCATCTTTATCACTCTTTTCAACTTCTTTGTATATAATCTATTTTCATTTTTCCATCTTCTTAATTTACCATCTTCTTCCTAATTTAACTTTAACTCAAAATTTTCCTTTATTCTAAAGAAGAACTTTAACCATACTTTGTAGCCTAAAAGAAAACTTACTAAAAAAGCTTCCATCGTTAGTCCCTCCTTGTGGATCACGACCCGCATAGCCACTTGCTATCACGGTAGAATTGAGTAACTTGCACATCTCTATTTTAAAGTTTTGAAATTCTGTATTTTTGTGTGCAGGTAAAAATCTCAATCAAAATTTTGGCGCCGTTGCCGGTGAGGGACGGTAAGTTAATCTCTTTAAAAGTTTACATTTTTGATTAACTTTCTTCTTTTTTTTTTGTACAGATTTAACAATAAGGAATATCTGTTGTAATGGACATATAAGTGGCCTTGGACTCTGCTCAAGAAAGCAGAGCCAAGAAGCCCTCAGATTTGCTACAGTCCTGTGACAAACTGAGTGAACTACTAACCTGTATTTTTTGTAGGTTGGCTGAATTGCATAGTTAAATATCTGTAGCATATATTTCCCTGTTTGACTCACTGTATATATGTTTCTAACACAACAGTAAAAAGTTAATTGTAAATGTTAAAAATGATTTAGACTTTGCATTTAGGCACGTGTCTATTTCATTTCATTTTCTATTTACTATTGAAGAGTCTGGAGCCAAGGTATGTGTGCATAGCATTTAGTATAAGATTCATTCTTGTATGAAATATTGCTTGAATGTTATTCTTTTCTATATACTTGTACACTGCACAAAATTGACTTAAGAGCTTGTCCTATAAACAAGATAAGGTGGGGAAGTCATTACCCTCCCTTAGCCCACAAACAATCTCCTCACTCACTAACCCAAACCTAACTAAAAATGAGTAGACGTTGGCCCTAGGGACATCTCGGACTCAATTAGGAGATTATCCTAAGGGAGAAAGGTGTTGGAATTTGACTCCTGCCAAATCAGTGTCTAGGAAGGGGATTAAGGGCCAAAAGCCCGAAGGTTGGTGGTTACTTAATTAAGGAACATCTTTGACGGATAACCTCCCACCAATCTTGCCCTGACCTGGCTGATTAGCTTGTGGTCAAAGTCTGCATTATACCTCTCTTGGATAGTCTAACCAGTTAGGAGTCGTCTAGGTCATAGTCTACCCTAACGTAGTTTAGAATTTTTTTCTTCCTTTGTTTGTTTCTTTGTTTGTGTTTTCCTGTGTGATATGCATTATAACAATAATTTTTCTAATTTTAATGGTAATCCATATTACACACCAACCTCTTTTTCGGATATTACCAACCCAGCATATCATAACTTTAACCAACCTAGTGTGCCGGAGTGGTCTTATCCGAATGTGTATAACCCATGTCCCCCATCTTATGACCATAATTTCCACAACAATTTCAACTCCACAGAGTCCATGGGGATTCGTCTCCCCCGAGTCCAATTTTCAACCAACTTGTCATCCTTATCCACCTTGTCCACAATATTTCCAAGATTCATACTCAGTTCCACCAGTTCAAAATAGAAAACCATCAATCTTGGAAATGATGGAAATGAGTATGCATGAGTCCGAGCAACAATCACAAGATAGAAAACCATCAATCTTGGACATGATGATGCGTGAGTCCAAGCAACAATCACAGAATCTGACGGACTCACAATTTCACCACGATTATCACAACAACACTTCATCTTTTCAAGTCCAATCACAACAAAACGATGAACCAATCGACTATGAAAAGATGCTTGAAGCCATGACTCAGGCTAGAATCGCTCGTGATCATGACATAGATATGATGGTTCAAACTTTACGTTCTCACAGTTTGACCATTTCTGATGTCGCTAACTATTTTATTAGAGCCGAAGAGTCACGTTATTTTGGAAAATAAGATTCTATTTTAGTACAATCATTTGAACTTGCCCAAACTTAAATTTTTGAAAATGACATTGACAGTTTGGCAAGTTATTCATTTCCTAAAATAGAACTTGAGAATGACTATGATCCTGACCCTCAACTTGGTTATTTAATTCTACTTCCTAATTCAATAATGACTCCGGTGTCTTCACCTGATTTCAATTTTCTCGAGTCAACATTGGATCCTATGCCAATTCATAATGAAATTGAATCGTCCATCTTTGATGATCATCATATTGAACTTGATCAATTTTATACTTTTGAAAGTCCCATTGACAAATTGGTCAGTTCTCATTTTTATGATATTGAACTCAATGAGATATGTGACCTAGATTCTCAAATTTGTGATCCAGTTCAAATTCCCGAATCAATATTGACTCCTATTTTGTTACCCGATTTAAGTAATATTTTAGAGTCAGTTTTGATTCCCACACCAGTCATTGTTGAACTTGAATCACCAATATTAAGTCACATTCCATTGTGGGAAAATAAATGTGGACTAAAGTTTCAACTTCTTGATTTGGACCCACTTCTTGAACCAAGCTCGACTCCTGAACCTTTACTTGACTTAAGTCACTTTCCTGAGTCGGTATTAGTTCCCATACTTTCTCAGTCCAAGTCAATCATTCTATCTTTTGACACTCCATTTTGGGACAAGGCAGTTGACACAATTGACTCCGAAATAATTATGAAATTTGGAAATTAGATGGGGTGGAATTTTTAATAAAAAAATGTTCATATATACATCATTTTAGTGGGTTATACAAGAGAGATTTCTGGTGGGTTCCTCCGAACTCCACAAAAATTCGACTGGGCCGCATTTCGTGGACCAATCAGACCACCACCGGAACCACCACCTTAAGATAATATTTTCCTTCTCTTTCTTCTTTTTCATGCATAAATGCATTCATTCATACATTGAGGACAATGCATGAGATAGGTATGGGGGGAGGATTTACTAACATACTAACATAGGTAGATACTAACTAAAAAAAAAAATTAGTAGATACTAACTAAAAAAAAATTTAAAAAAAACTTTTTGAAAAAGAGAACAATATTTTGACTTATCTTTTGAAAGAAATCTAAGTTAATCTTAAGAATTAGGAAAATCATGATTAGGATTTCTAAAAACTTTGTCAAAATAAATCAATTGTTGAATTTTTAGGTATAGGAGGAAAAATTGAATAATTAATTAGTCTTAATTTTTACCTTAATGAAATGTGCATACCTAATACACGTTCACATCTAGAATTCTAAGATAAAGACTCTTGTGCCTTATAAAAATATAAATAATAATATAAAAAATAAAATAAAATAAAAATTTTCACTAATTAAGCTGGATACATGTGCCTCAAGAAGCATAAGTATTCACGCCTAAAGTGATTTTATAAATAAAGTCCTTAGTTTTGTGGCCTAGTTCACTTGAGTCCTTAAGTCCGTGGGGTGTTTTCTCACCCGGTGCCCTAAAGCCGACCGGTTAGGGAGCCACCGACTTTAGGTTCGCTACATGGGTGGATTAGAAAGCCTAAGAAAATCAGGAAATATTATTTATATATGTACTAACACATCTAATAGTCAATTAGTTAGGTATGAGGGCCTCAAGAAGCCTTGATACTTACACAAAAGAAAATTAGATGAGTTATACATATTAAAAAAAAAAGAAGAAGAGAAAATAATAATAAAAAGGCATGAGAGTCCAAGTTAAAGAATTCCTAGTAAAGATTCACAAGGATGCATATGACTTAGTGTAACGAAAGAGATTATATAAAAATTCAATTTTAATCCTTATCTAAAATTGATAACAAATTGTTGTATAAAGACTAAGTTCAAGAATGAATAAAAATGATAATCCTAAAACTTATAGATTACTTAGTTTCTTTAATTATATTTCAAATATTTCTTTCCTTTTTCAAAATAATATAAATTTAATCACTAACATTTTCTTTTTCTTTTATGGGTTTTGTGGGTGTAATTCGCTGAAAACCCTCACGAGACAACACTCGACCTTTAGGGTAACCAAGAGGTTTAACGGCTTGTTGCACGTGCTAAGTGCAATCGTGATTCCTATGAAAGTGAGTTAGGATAGATTAGCTTTTCTTTTTCTTATTCTTTTTGATTTTTACTCGAGGACGAGCAAAAAAATAAGTGTGGGGTTGTGATAGGTAGTAAAAAGTGCATATTTATCACCACATTCACTATCATATTTCCCTATTTATTCATTTAATTATGTACTATTACTAATGTTTTATTATTTAATGTGTGCAGGCCTTGAGTAATTAAAAAATAAAGAAACAAAGCCTTAACAAAGCCCAGAAGCCCAAAAGCCCATGTGCAAAAGTTGTAGTAATTTAGAAGTTTCTATATTATCTAACCTAGTCTAAACTTGGATTTTTAAACTCTTTATTTAAAATCTAAGTGAGGAAAAGGGAGGATAAGATAGAACTCCTAATTGCTAAAAGAAGAGGAAAAGGATGGACTGAAAATCACCTAGAGGGGGGATGAATAGGTGATAATGCTAATCAATACACAATTAAAAATATGATGCAACAATTAACCCAAAACAAGACTAGAAGCCGAATACCCCGTGAAGGGTTCTGAACTTCTTCCTCCTGATTCCTCTAGATATGAGTTGGAGGTGCGCAATGCAATTTTGTTGTATGAGTATTTGATTGACAAGTGATTATGCAACAAGTGAATATAACAATAAAAATGAAGAGCAAATACAATGTAGCAAAGAAAATGTGAAGCAAGTAGATAAAGCAATGAATATAAAGTAAGTGATTGAAGCAAGAATTAAGAGCAAGTAAGAACAAGTAAACCAAATACAAACACCGAGAATTTTTTCGAGGTTCGAGCACCCAACTCTACGTCCCCGCCTTCACCCAGAAGGATTTCTAACAACTATAACTTCACAAAGAGGTTACAAATACACCGGAATACCCAACTCCACAATCTCAAGTACAAGTTCTCTCTTAGTGATCAAAAGACCACAAACTATCTTTTGCAAACGCCTCTTTCCCTTACAAGAGCCCTGTAGAGTAATGGTTAGAATTAAAGCTCAAATAGTGTAAGTGGAAAAAGGAAATGAACTAGAGAGAGTTTAGAAAATAAAACTTCAGTGATGAGAGAATCTTCAGCACAAAAACCAAGGACCAAACTCTCTTAAAAGCTTTTGAAAACTATTGAAACTTTTGTATATTGCTTGTTATTGTTGTTGTTGTAAAAACATAAACCTAATCAACCTTATTTATAGGATAGGGCTAGGGATTAAAAAGTAAACTCATATAATGTTAATTAGGAAGATTTTGACCCATAAAATATCCCCTAAATACGTTTAGAAACGAAAAACACAAATTTAAAACGTGTTTAAAAAGCTAGCCGTTAAGGCTGAAACGGCTACCTCGGTCGGCCGGCCGGTCGACCGGGATTTAAACAAAAAGAGCCGTTGCAGGCTATCGGTCGACCGCCCGGTCGGCCGAAATAAACAGAGAGTGACACCACTTCAGTCGGCCAGCCGCCCGGTCGACTGAAATCTTCGGTAGTCCGCCCAGTCAGCCGAAGAACGTGCACACAGATACATCAAAACTGCCAGAAGACCAGTCGACTGGGTCGGTCGACCGGTTTGACCTGACTAAGTGACAGTCGACTGGTCGGTCGACCGGCTCAGGCCAAAAGCTGAAACTGAAACATAATTTTAAGGAAATTTTGATATATAATAAAATATTTTTGATATGAAACATGTATAATGCCTAAAATTGAGTTTATAAACAAAAGACTTTGTATTAAAATATTTTGTATATCTTTATAGGAAATATTTCTAGGAAATGCATGTGCGCAAAAACGTGTGTGTTGGAATATAGAGCTTCAATCCTAATCACTATTCTTTAACAAAACTACAAAAATTAGAAACAAAACTAATGAATTATCTTGAACAATCTTGAAGTCTTGAGCCATGCAAAGCCTAGCTAGAGCCTTCTCTTCTATGTTCCTTCCTTGAAGTGCTATTTGCCTTAATTGCTTCAAGAACCTAGAATATCTTGCAAAAGCTAAGCAATGGCGTCCAAACATGGTACAAACTTGAAACTTATTTTGAACAAACTTATTAGTACCAAATAGCTCTTATTTGTTTTGTTATCATCAAAACTCTAAACAAATGGAGAGTGTAACCTTTTGGGCCAACATGGACTTCTACTCAACCCTGATTGCTTGCAGGACAAGGCTAAAGATAAAAGGAGAAGAGTGCAAAGATAAAAATTCGTTTTAAAAAGAATTGGATTTATGATAACTTGCTTCCCAAGTTATCTCGAATTTTCAAAATAAAGAGGCCGTATGAAGAATCCAGAAGAACATACCCAGATGGACGGACCAGAGGAGGCCACGCGAGAAAACGCGTGGCCAGAAGCCAAGCTATAGCCGCGGAAACGCGGCTATGGCCGCGTTTCCGCGGCCATGTGGATGAGACTGGCGATGTGTTTTTGTAGGGGAGTTGTACCGGGACTCTAACTCCTATATCTCCTATAAATACTCCTGCAGAGCAATAGAGAGAGGGCATCCAGAAACGAGCAAGTAGCGAATAGAGCTTAGGCTAATTTGTAGTTTCTAACTTAGGTTTTTTTTATGTAATTTTTATTTTCCTTTATGTAATTGAGAGGAGAAACGAGTTTCATAGAGGAAGGAGATCAAGCTTGTACTGAGGGTGACGCCGATGTAAGTAAGTCTTTTCTTTCATTGTTATTAGAATCGAATCAAAGTTTCTGTTTCTTCTTTACTCTTGTTTTCGTTTACTTTCCTCTGATGTGTTTGCAATCCAAGTGAATTCCTTAGCCTCGAGACTGCTTCGCCATTGCAAGTGCCCTTGATGGCCTATGGTGATGAATAATAATTCTTTGTTAGTTTAGCTCCGCCCTTTTATTCGTAGTGTAGATCGAAAATGGGGAAGATCCTATATGCCATGCTTGATTGCCTTCAAAGACAAGGTAAGTCATCGCAACGGATCTAAGGTATATGAACACTGAAGAGGTAAGTAATTTTTAGGTTATCTTTCTTTTCTTTTATTCTTTAGTTTTAATATCACAAGCTCCAACCATCTTTATCACTCTTTTCAACTTCTTTGTATATAATCTATTTTTCACTTTTCCATCTTCTTAATCTACCATCTTCTTCCTAATTTAACTTTAACTCAAATTTTTCCTTTATTCTAAAGAAGAACTTTAACCATACTTTGTAGCTTAAAAGAAAACTTACTAAAAAAGCTTCCATCGCTAGTCCCTCCTTGTGGATCACGACCCGCATAGCCACTTGCTATCGCGGTATAATTGAGTAACTTGCACATCTCTATTTTAAAGTTTTGAAATTCTGTATTTTTGCGTGCAGGTAAAAATCTTAATCACAATGATCAAAGGAGGCCACCTAGCCAAGCTTACATGAGAACATAACATCAATTTGGAACAACATTGATTTGACAAAGTAAGATGTACTATTGCCAATGAATCTACATGAGGCATTAATCACCAAACGAGTTTAGTAAGTTAGTAGTGTAGAATGTTAATTAGTCATGACTTTCTCTTAATTGAATTTCAAAACTTCTTTCTAAAAACTTTTTTTTTCCAACATCACCATTGTTTTATACCGTCTTTCATTCCGTTTTCCTTTTCTTAACAAAACTCTACAAAATTCTTCACTCTCTTTCTACCATATTTTGTTTCTTCATTTTTAAACAAAAAAGAACTTTCATTTTTCTTTCCAAAAACTTCAACATAAAAACCGTGAACGATTCCATCGCTAGTCCTCCCTGCAGATACGACCCGTTATAACTTGTGCTACGAACGGTGATTCGAAGGAGTAAAGTAAATCTTCATACATATTCAAAGTTTGATAATCAGCACACGGATATGAACGGTTTACTCTAAACTCTTGCTCAACTCAATTCCTCCTTTTAAACAAATTTTTGGCGCCGTAGCCGGGGAGGACGACGATTTTTATTGAGTTTTTGAACTAAAACGAATTTTTTCTTCTCTGTTTCAGGTTACAGGTTGAGGGAACAGGAAAACAAGACTTGCAGTAATATATAAGTGGCCTTGGGCCTCTTCTCTAGAAAGTAGAGACCAAATACCCTCTGAATTGTCGCGTTTTCTCGGCTTTGGCCGTGGATCCGTGGCAAGGAAGAGTTCACTACTCATAATTTTTTTTTTGCAAGGCTGCTTATTTGCAAAAATATAGCTTGCTGCAAATTTATTTCTTGTATGCCATCACTAGAAGCCTGCTAATAATCCTACAGTAAAACATTTGTTGAAAAGTTTAAAAATTGATTAGACGTTTACATTTTAGGCACGTGTCTTTTCAATTCATTTACTTTACTGTTGAAGAGTGCTGGAGCAAGGTACGTTCGCATAGCATATAGAATAGGACTCATCTTTTGGTTGATTTACATCGCTTTGAGTGAATCTTATTTGCGTATACTGTACACTTACACAAATTGACTTTAAGGGCACCACCTACTAAAAAAGATGAGGTTAGGATTTAATCACCCTTGCTTAGCCCAAAAACAACACTCCAAGCACTCACAATATCAAGCTTTTAAATAAAAATTGAGAGACGTTGGCCCCTAGGGACATCTGGACTCGATAAGAGATCAGCCGTGGTTGAAAATTGTTTTGATTCATACTCCAGTCAAATCCGTGTCTAAGGTTGGGGATTAAGAGGTTAAGTCTCAAAGATACCATGGTTTCCCGAAATTAAGGCCTGTTGCTTACGCACGGATATCTCCCACCGTATTTTGCCCCTACCTGGCTGATTTGCTGTGGTCTGACTTGAGCAACAACCTTCTTCGGTTCATCGACCAGTTAGGAGTCGTCTAGGTCCAGGGATCCTAGATAGCTTGTGATTGTTTTTCTTTATTTTTGTTTGTTATTTTCCCTTTTTCGCTTGTTTTCTTGGTGAACATTGTCTGTGATTGTGTATGCAAGAGTGGTACAAGGATCCAATTTCATCAAGACTTGTTAGGGCTTTTACACTTGCATCACTTCCTGACATAATCCCAATCATGGCAAACCCTACTTCTCCCCAAGACAAGTTCTACCCAATTCGCACTTCACTTCCTTCATGCATTCTTCTACCTAAGGCAAATGGAAACAATTTTGAGCTTAAGCCTCAGTTCATTAACACACTCCCTAGGTTTCATGGCCTAGAATCTGAGGACGCATATTTCTTCATTCGTGAGTTTGAAGAAGTATGTTTGATGATGAGAATTCCCCAACTGGGGGAAGACACTGTTAGATTGAGGTTCAATCCCTTCGCACTTAAGGACATAGCCAAGAAATGGCTATATAATTTGCCTGCTAGTTCTATCTCGTCATAGGATGATTTTGTCAAAGTCTTTTATAAGAAGTTCTATCCCATTCATAAAACGGCCCTCATCAGAAAAAACATAATGCAGTTTAAGCAGGAAACAAGTGAACCATTTTGGAAGTATTTTGAACGGTTTAAGGATCTACCTACTAGCCCAATGTCCTCATCACGGAATAGAGAAGTGGCGCAGTGCCAAATTCTCTATGACGGACTAGACTACCAAACTAAGATACTCCTTGAGACTATGTGTCAAGGGGAATTTTTGAAGAAAGATGAGAAACAGGGTTGGGACCTCTTTGAAGCTTTAGCAGAAAAAATCATTCAATGGGAGTCTTGCCACGAGAAAACTAACCCCACCACTTTCAGAACTAGTATACATTCAATTGAATCCTCTATAGCTGCCGAGAAAAAAATGACATAATTGATTAAGAGGATAGAACTGCTAGAGGCTAGAGAATCCATTTAGTAAATCAGGTCAACCCAACACCAGTGATCAATCTAGGTTGTACCTACTGCCATGCTCTTAACCACCTGTTTGAGGAGTGTCTCGTCTACCAAGCTCAAATGTATCCTGAAAACATGAATGCAACATATGCCAGACCTAACTACAATCCATACTCCAAAACATACAACCCAGGATGGAGGAACCATCCAAATTTCTCATGGAGTCAGTCTGGTCATGAGCAACCAAGACAACAATTCCCACACCAATACCCTGCTCAGTCTCATCAACCCAGTTTCCACCAAAGTCAACCAAACTTTCAAACCAATTACCAACATAACTTCCAGCTCACATATCAGCAACAACAACAACAGAATCATCCAGATAAAAAATTGTCAGATTTGAAAGAATGATTGAAACCTTGTCCAAAAGCCAGGCCTCAATGATGAACAACCACCATAAAGCTATCAATAGGTTAGAGGTTCAAATAGGTCAGCTGGATAACTTATTAAATGAAAGACAAAAGGAAACACTACCAAATCAGCCATTACCAAATCCTAAGAACCCCTTTCCTATTCATGAAGCTGAAGACATAGGTCGAAGTCAATGCAACACTGTTCATATCCTGAGATTCTGAAAACAAATTGACAATAAGGTTTCTAGTCATCCTGTTCCTAATAAATCAGTGCCAAATTCTCTTGTAATTATACCACCAACTCAAAATGATCCATCTTCAAGTTCACAACCGTCAACCTCCAAGTCCAATAATAAAGACAAAACAGATGAGCAACCTTACAAGCCTATTGTACCATTCCCTAATAGGCTAGCAAATAACAAGACTACTGCTCAAATGGAGAAGATTAGGGAACGTTCAAATATGTTCAGATCAATGTACCCCTTCTTGATGCCATACAACAAGTCCCATCATATGCAAAATTCTTAAAATATATGTGCACCAAGAAAAGAAAAACAAATGTTCCAAAGAAGGTCTTCCTTACATCAAACATAAGTGAGTTGCTCACCGGGCCCATTCCTGTGAAATACAAAGACCCTGAGGTCCAACCATTTCCTGTATAATAGGACAAACCACAATAAACAGGATCTTACTTGATCTAGGAGCCAGCATCAATCTACTTTCATTTTCTGTGTACCAGCAACTCGGGCTGGGCGACCTCCGTCTAACCAGAGTTACTATACAATTGGCTAACCGATCTGTAAAGATTCCCAAAGGGGGGATTATAGATGTTCTCATACGGGTCAGAAAATTCATTTACCCTGTGGATTTCATCGTTCTAGAGACAACCCGTACACAATCTGAAAGCACAAAGCCCTGTAATTCTAGGACGACCCTTCCTAGCTACTGCAAATGCAATAATAAACTGTAGGAACGGGTCGATGCGTCTGACTTTTGGAGATATGACGAAAGAGGTAAATGTTTCCCACCTGGGAAAACAACCTAGAGACTTGGATGATCAGTCGTCTGAAGTGAACTTAATTGAAGGATTAACAAGTGAGCATGATGAGGAGATTGAATACGAGTCTGAAGGAGCATTCGAATTGGAGTCTAATGACTTCAATCTTGACCAAATAATCGAATCAACAGTGGAGTGGGCAAAAAATGCAACCCCTATCCCCCCTACAAGAAGACCAACCATTGATAGATCACGTTCCCTCTTCCGAGCTTAAAGCTCTTCCTAGTCATCTCAAGTACCAGTACTTGGGTGGAAAGAAAGCTTTCCCATAATAATAACATCCCATCTTACGGAACAACAGGAAGATGATCTTCTTGTGGTGTTGAGGTAAAATAAAGAAGCCATTGGTTGGACCATGGCTGATATAAAGGGGATTAGTCCATCTATTGTACAACACCGGATTCACTTAACGGAAGATGCAAAGCCAAAACGCGACCACAGCGTAGACTAAACCCAATCATGCAAGAGGTTGTCCAAGCTGAAATTCTGAAGTTACTAGACAATGAGATTATTTATCCCATATTAGATAGCCAATGGGTTAGTCCTGTCCACGCTGTGCCAAAAAAGGCAGGCTTTACCGTGGTAGAAAATGATAAGAAGGAATTAGTACAAACTCGTCTTTCAACGAAGATTCGAGTCTGTATTGATTACTGAAAATTGAACGCTGCCACATGTAAAGACCACTTCTCTCTTCCCTTCATAGACTAAATGCTCGAGAGACTAGCTGGACATGAATATTATTATTTTCTGAATGGATATTCAGGATACAATCAAATCCCTATCGCTCCCGAGGATCAAGACAAGACTACTTTCACCTGTCGCTTTGGAACATTTGCATACCGAAGAATGCCCTTCGGCTTATGCAATGCTCTCGCAACGTTCCAGCATTGCATGCTTAGTCTCTTCTCTGACATGGTGGAAAGATTTTTGGAAATTTTCATGGATGACTTCTCAGTATATGGCGATTCCTTTAACCAGTGCTTGCATCATCTGAAACTGGTTTTACAAAGATGCATAGAGAAAAACTTGACACTAAACTAGGAAAAGTATCTTTTTATGGTCAAACACGGAATCGTTCTGGGGCACAAAATTTCAAACAGAGGAATTGAAGTTGATAGATCAAAAGTGAAAGTGATAGCAAAGCTCCCGGAGCCAAAATGCCTGAAAGTCATTCGATCATTTCTAGGTCACGCTGGCTTCTATAGAAGATTTATTAAGGAGTTTAGCAAAATTGTTAGACCTTTAACTAATCTCTTAGGAAAAGATGTGCCCTTCGATTTTGATGAAAAATGTCTACAAGCTTGGGAGGAGTTAAAGCAAAGACTTGTCTCGGCGCTAATAGTCTCAGCGCCTGATTGGACTAGACCATTTGAAATTATGTATGATGCCTCTGATTATGTCATAGGCACTGTTCTAGGACAACGTCTTGATAACAGGTAACACGTAATTTATTATGCTAGTAGGGCGCTCAACGAAGCCCAACTAAATTACACAATGACTGAAAAAGAATTTTTAGCAGTTGTGTTTGCATTGGAGAAGTTTCGCCAATACCTACTAGGGTCTAGAATAACGATTTTCACCGATCACTCTGCCCTAAGATACTTGATGCAAAAGAAGGATGCAAAAGTTAGACTGATCCATGGATATTTCTTTTGCAAGAGTTTGACTTGGAGATCAAAAAGATAAAAAGGACGTTGAGAATGTGGTGGCAGATCACCTTTTGAGAATTCTCAATGCACCAACTGAGACAATACCTATCAATGAAAACTTTTCTGACGAACACATCTTCACGATATGTAAAGAGCCCTGGTATACCGATATTGCAAACTACCTTGCTACTGGGCAAACAGTTTCAAGTTGGTCAGGTTAGGACAAGCATCGCTTTATGACACAAATACGATTTTTCTTTTGGGATGAATCATAATTATTCAAATATTGCCCTGATCAGCTAATTAGAAGGTGTCTTCCTGAGGATGAACATCAGAGTGTTTTGACATTTTGTCACGAGTTAGCTTGTGGTGGATACTTTGGTCCACGAAAGACTGCTGAGAAAGTCCTTCAGAGTGGGTTCTACTGGCCCACTTTCTTTAAAGATGCCTATACTTTCTGTAAACTCTATGCCAAATGTCAAATGACGGGTCGAATCACATGAAGAAACATGATGCCCCTTACACCGATCTTGGAGGTAGAAATTTTTGATTTATGGGGCATCGATTTCATGGGACCCTTTCCTATGTCTTATGGCAACCAATTCATCTTGGTAGTTGTAGACTATGTTTCAAAGTGGGTTGAAGCTGTTCTGACGAGAACATATGACAACCAGGTTGTCATTAAATTCTTAAGGGAAAATATCATTTCGCGTTTCGGAGCCCCCCGTGCGATAATTAGTGACAACCGGAGTCATTTCTGCAACCGGGCTTTTGAAGCCCTAAAGCGAAAATACTCTATTTCTCATAAATTTTCCACAGCTTATCACCCTCAAATGAACGGGCAAGTGGAAGTTACTAATAGACAGATAAAACTCATATTGGAGAAAATTGTAGGACAAAACCGTAAGGACTGGCCTATCAAACTCCTTGATGCCTTATGGGCATATCAGACCGCCTACAAGACTGTCCTCGGTATGTCTCCATATCGAGTTATATTTGGAAAATCCTGCCATTTGCCTGTGGAGCTAGAACACCGTGCTATGTGGGCGATAAAACAGTTGAACTTTGACTTAAAGAAAGCCGGTGACTTGAGAAAATTATAGATTTTCGAGCTAGAAGAGTTAAGAAATGATGCATACGATAATACTTGGATCTCTAAAAACAGAACTAAACTCTTCCATGACAAATCCATTCATAGGAAAAATTTTGTCCCAGGACAAAAAGTTCTGTTATACAACTCTAGACTCTACCTTTTCCCTGGTAAGCTGAAAACCAGGTGGTCAGGACCGTACATTGTACATACAGTCTACCCTCATGGTGCGATTGAGATTTCTGATCCAAAGAGTGGCAACATGTTCAAAGTCAATGGTCAAAGACTTAAACCATTCTACATCAAAGAGTCTGAGTCACACGTTATTTTCGAACTGGGTCTTTGTGACCTGGTGTACATGTGACCAAATCTTTCTACCCTCTTCCCTGGTGTTTCATGTAAATCTTTTTGGGACCTCCCTTGTAAATTAAAACAAAATAAAAAATTTAAAATAAAAAATAAAAAAATATATATAAATAATCAAAACAAAATACCAAAAATGCAAATAAATAAAATATATAAAAAATATTGGACCTGAGTGCTAGCACTTAGGTTTTCTTCTCTTTATATACTCCTTTTCGCTTCTAATAAACCAGAATTTTCCTATGGTTACAATTTTCCCTTTTAACCTAGGGCAAATTGGGAATTCTACCCTTCTCAGGCCCCTATATATTCCCCCCTCCATCTCTTTCGTTCTCTACCCTAACTTCTGAAATCAGATCTGAGACAAGAGAAGCGAGCACCGCCACCCAAAATTTTCCCGAGCCCCTACCTCTCTGCAAAAGTCGCGTTTCCTCGGCCCTTGCCGCGCATCCGCGGCCTTCTGGTGGAGTCTGGAGCGCCGCCAAATTTTCCTGCAGTCCTGCTGTCTGTACATCTCAGATCTACTAGCTGACTGCCTGTTACGCCTGTGGATTGCTCTCTGCAATCTAGTTTTGGTTTCCTCCCACGTAATCCAGGGGAGGTTTGCAAATTCTTTCCTCTACTTCATATTTTCCATCATGGTCCCATCTATATTTGCTGAAAAAGACTTTGCTAGGATTTTTAGTGACATTAATGGTTATGGTCACATCTTTTTGGATCGTATTCGTGAATGGAATTGGTATGCATTAGTCTACGATAACTCCGACCATGAGGTTTATTATTGTCCCGAGCTTGTCAAGCTCTTCTATGCTTCACTTGATCAAGCCTCTATTAATTTTGACACAAACCAATTCATGGTGCACATGCCCACGGGGGACCTTGTTATAACTATTGATATGTTGGAAGACTATACCCAAGTCCCTAGCAACCCGCACCATCGCGACCCCCTACCTTTAATTGACTACACGATAGTCATGGGAGCTCGCTGTACCGAGCAAGATAGGGGGCTCAAAGCCAGTACTACGTTTCCAACATCCATTGCATTGGACGCTGGATCCAACGCACCATATTAGGGCTTGACCATACGACCTCCTTCAATAGGCTGGTGCTGCAGATCATTCATGATCTCATGACTCGGCAGCACACCATCTGCATTAACACGACGATATTTCATGCTATCATCACTAACTCCACGCGCACACGCGGTGCCAAATACTCGCATCCCGTTTTGATCACTCGTCTGTGCAGGATCTTCTTACCAGATACGGTCTTTGACTCGTACGATAGGGTATTTGTTGCATAAGAAAGGGTTACAAGTGCTTATAATAGTTGCCTTCATGTAGTCTGGACCCCTAGTGTCCAGCCTGAAGATGCCCCAGCCGAGACCTCTTCGGAGGAACTTTTGGAGGATGATGATGACCCGGCCTTTTGGCAGCAGGACCCCCCAACTGATTCACGAGCTTTCATGTCTACCATTTGGCGTTGCATGAAGAAGATATTTAAGGGGCATGTTAGACTACGAAAGAAAGTTGAGGAGCAGGCCATACACCTCGACCACATCGAGGAGGGTCTGCGGCGTTCGCAGTCGGCCGGACCTAGCACCACCGCTGGTCGAGCCGAAGGAGGGGGTGACATCTTTTCTTTACCTGTTTCATGCATATACTTTACTTGCATACATTGGGGACAATGCATGCGATAGGTATGGGGTGGTAGATACTAACATAGGAGATTTTTTTTTTAGTTTTTAGGATTTTTCTAGAGTTTTTAGGATTTTCTTAGATTTTTTTCTTTTGGATTTTTCTTTTAGATTTTTCTTTTAGATATTTTAGGACTTTTCTAGATTTTTATTTTCTTATATATATATAAAGAGAGAATAATAAAAAATATAAAAAAATATTGTTTTCTGTGATCCATTTTTGAAAAGAATTAACTTGATCTTAGGAATTAAGAAAATTCTAAACTAGGATTTCTTAATATAAGTCAAAATGAGAAGAATTGTTGGATCTTTAGGTTAAGAAAGAAAAGCATAGAAAGATAGTTAAATTTTGAATTTTTCCTAAGCATTATATACATTTACATGTTGACGGATTAATCAAGGACTTAGTAACTTTGTTTATATATATATAAAAAAAGAGAAAATAATAAAAAAGAAAAAAATAATAAATAAAAACTTGATCACCAATTAAGCTGGTTAGTTGTGCCTTAAGAAGTATATCCAGTCACGCCTAAAGGTGGTTGAGTTCTTAACATTCGTGGCCTAGTTTACTCGAGTCCTTGGACCTTAGAGATGTATCTTCATCTAGTGCCCTAAGACCGTCTGGTTTGGGAGTCATCGTCAAAAGGCTCGCTACATGGGTAAATTAGAAAGCCTAATGAAGCTAAGGGAAAAATAAATGTAAATATTTAAAAAATAATATAAAAAAATAAAAATAAATATATAAATAAATGTACCATAGTCTAAGAACAATCCCTCATACATATAGATGTATATATGCTAGGCTTGATACAAAATCTAGTTTTCTCTCTATTTTTGAAAACTTAACCTAAGTTGAAAACGAAACTTCAAATGGAGGCTTATAAAAAGAAGAAAAAATTTAGGGTAACCTGAAACCAAAAGATCACCGAAATTCTTGAAAAAAATGGATCATAATTTTTTTCTTTCTTTTTTTGAAAAATCACTAACATTTTTTTTCACTTTGGATTTTGTGGGTGCAATCCGCTGAAAACCCTCAGGAGACAACACTCCTCCTCTAGGGTAATCTAGAGGTTTAACGGCTTATTGCACGTGCTCAGTGCAATCGTGTCACCTATGAAAGTGGTGTAATAATTTAGTTAGGGTTTTTTCTCTTTTTCTCTGCTTATTTTGCTCGGAGACGAGCAAAAGCTAGGTATGGGGGCTGTGATTGGAGTTCATTTTGCATCATTTTACACCTCCTCACCATGCTGCATGATAATAAAAATGGAATTTTTATTGCTTTTCTCTCTTATTTTTTCAGGTCATTATTTAATGAAAAAGAAGGCTCAAATCTTGAGATTTTTGAAGAATTAAAGGAGTTTTTAGGAGCCCACAACCATGAAGCCCAATTCTAGAACGATCTAAATTATATTCTCCAACTTCTAGAAGCTCCAGCTAGGCACATATAGCCTAATAGAATGTCAGAGAATTCGTTGGCGCAACGGCCAAGATGCTGCCGCAGAAACGCGGCCCTGGCCGCGGATCTGCGGCACTCCCTTGGCTGTTGATCAAGCTATTGATCCTACGGCTGTGGTGGGACATTATCTTCTCCTGAAGGCTAAAAATAGACCCCCAGGGCCTCTGTAAAAAAGAGAGGAGAGAGAATAGCATTTTATTGAGGGAAATTGTTAGGATTTCTTTAAGCTCTCTTTAATTTTCTTGTGTAATTTTCATTTTCTCCTTCTAGATCAGAAAAGAGAGAGTGAGGGTGAGAGATCTCTGTAATTGAAGAAGTGACAACTCATTACAAGGGCTCAAGTTTTCCTTCCTCAAGTCTTTTCTTATTCTATTGCATTACTTTCAAGTTCTTACTTTCTTGCATTTCCTTTCTACCATGTATTCATGCTTGTTCTTATTTTCTATGGCTAACTAACTCACTAACATGACTAATAACTTCTAACACTACTAACTACTAACTCTTAGGTGATTTCTAACTCATATAAATTGTTGGATATTTTTATTTCTAAGTCTTATAATTAACATGTCTTTTACTTCCAATAATAATGAGTAGTGTTTCAATTCTAGTGAATGCTTTGTATTACCTCTATATGATTCATGTGTACCTCATTTAGAGCCTTGTCTCTTGAACAAAGTGCCTTGATGGAACATGAAGACGGATCACTTTAGTATGCTAACTCCTATTGTACAAGTTTCTTATTTCATGCTAGCTTGTTATACTTTTGATGGACTAATGAATCTTACATTCTTCTTTAGCATACCTAAGTGTGGATACCTATGTTCCATTATTGAGAATCTATTAGAAGCCAATGATACAAGGAAGCCATGTAGCCGAGCCTAGATGAGAACAGAACCTCAATTTGGAACAACATTGTTTTGACAAAGCAAGATGTATTATTGCCAATGAATCTACATGAGGCATGAATCACCCAACGAGCTTAGTAAGTTAGTAGTGTGGAATGCTAGTTAGTCATGGCTTTGTCTTAATTGAATTTCAAATCTCCTTTCTAAAAACTTTCTTTTTTTTTTTTCAACATCACCGTCTTTTTTATATCGTCTTTCATTCCGTTTTCCTTTTCTTAACAAAACTCTACAAAATTCTTCACTCTCTTTCTGCCTTATTTTGTTTCTTCATTTTTAAACAAAAAGAACTTTTGTTTTTCTTTCCAAAAACTTCAACATAAAAATTGTGAACGCTTCCATCGCTAGTCCTCCCTGCGGATACGACCCGTTATAGCTTGTGCTATGAACGATGATTCGAAGGAGTAAAGTAAATCTTCATACATATTCAAAGTTTGATAATCAGCACACGGATATGAACGGTTTACTCTAAACTCTTGCTCAACTCAATTCCTCCTTTCGAACATCGATCGAGTGCCAGAGCTTAAGTCTTAGGCTCTGTTGTCAGTCAACCACCAATACTCAGCTCACTACACAGCTCAGTAGCCTCTCCGGCCAGTCGACTGCCCGGTCGATCGAGGCTAATAGCTATCTATTTGCCTAGCCGATCGATCGCTTAGTTGACTGTCAGATAGGCCAGAAATGGATATTTTAAATTTAAACGGTCTCTTTCAAATTCAAACTCGTTTATCTTATTTCTAAACATGTATTTTTCACTTTATTACTATTTTATTAGCTATTTAAAGCCCTGATTAACTCTCTAATGATATTTTTCATCTCCTATAAATAGAGGTCATTTGAGAGAGTTTACTACTAAGAAAAATCCCTGAAAATTATTTGAAATCAAGAAAAATTTCAAGTTCAAGTTTTTAAAGAGCTTTCATTTCCAATCTTTTTCTGCAAGTTTTATGTTTTTAAAGATTCAATCTCTTGCTGTTTTTTCTCTCACAAACTTCTTGAGTTTCAAATCTCCATTATGTACTATAGAAAGTTGTTATTGAGAGAGTTTGTAATTTTTATGGTCACCAAGTAATTGTAATCTTTATTTTCTTTGTGATCTTCTCTTGGGTAGAGGATTAGAGGTTGGAGTTGAGACTCGAGTCATGTGTGAATCCATTGTTGTTGAGTCCTTAATGAATATAGTGAAAATTCTTTATTGTTGTGAAAGCAAAGAAGTAGAGTAAGTTGCTCGAAACTCGAAACAAATCTCTTGTGTTTGCGATTGGTACTTTCTCCTACTCTCTCTCCTCTCTCTCACTCATTTACATTATGTTTATTGCTCTTACTTATTCATTTGATACTCATTGCTCTATCACTCTAGTCATTGGCTTACCGATTTTGTTCATTCAATTAAGAAGGCAATTATGCACGTTAACTCTTATTTAAGGAGAATATTGAGGAGAAGTTTAGAGCTCTTCACGGAGTATCCAACTTTACTTCTTGGTCTTGAATTGACGAATAGTTATATCTTTTATTTGCTGTTGCATTAATTGTGTAGAATTGCTAGTTTTATTTCGGCATTTTGATTAGCATTTCACCTATAACCCCTACTCTAGATGTTTTTCAATTGGTATCAAAGCTTGATACTCTAGTTTTTTAGGTTTAACCACCTTAGAGAGATTCTCATTTGCTAATTATATTATTTACTTCACACATCGCATTCATGGTTGATAGCATTAAGTCTCCACTTAAGTTTGATGGACTTAAATTTTCCATATGGAATGTTAAGATGTCATTTTCTTGTAATCCTTAGGTAGTCGTATAGCCAAGATTGTGACCAAGCCTTTTGTTTTTCCTGAAAGTGATGAGGACACTTGGTCTGATATTAACATAAGAAGTTTGATGCTAATGCCAAAGCCCACTATGCATTGTTACAAGAACTTAATGATGATAATATTTCTAGAGTCATTAATTGTATAATCGCTTATGATATTTGGAGTCATTTTATTGTTACTCATGAGGGAGCCACTCAAGCAAAGATGGTCTGAAATAAATCTTTTGCATTCTCAATATGAAAATTTTTATATGAATGAAAATGAATTATTTATTTATGATATGATTACATGATTTACTAAAATTACAAATGATTTATCTTCTTTAAGCAACACTATTGATAATTACTAAAGAGTAAGGAAGGTCATTCGAGCTCTTCCTCCTTCAGGGGAAGTCAGGTAAACTACCGTGAAAGAACTTAATAATAAGAAGAGAATGGAGTTCATTGGTCTCATTGGTAACTTGAAGACCCATGAAATGGAAAGAAAAGTACTAGAAGAAAAAGGCCCAAAAAAGAAGAAAACTATTACTTTAAAGGCTACTCCTACCATCTCTGATGATGATGAAGATGATGAACAAAAGAACAAGAAAATGATGAAGAACTCTCTACTCGTGAAAAATGTGAGAAAATTGTATCACAAAAGTAGATTCAACAATAGAAGAAGAAGATGGGAAGGAAGGAGGAAAGAAGAGGAATTTGCTACAATTATAGTATAACGGGCCACATCATTGCAATTGCCTCGTAGATGAAAAGAAAGCCATCCACTTTCAAGAATCCTTTTGATAAGAAGGCTTTGAAGGCAACATGAGATTTCGAAAGTGAATCCGAGGAGGATGTTTACACGGGAATGTGTGTTTCATGGCAAATAATAACACATCAAAAGCATGTTTGAAAACTTTAGATGATTCTGATTTATCTATGAATGAATTAGAAGAAGCTTTTAAAGAACTTTTAAATAACTAAGATATTTTTTAAAAACATTTGAAAGTAAATAAAGTAAAGGAGCTTTTACAAAATAAATTAAAAATGGTTTTAAAAGAAAAAGAAAATTTATCACTTTCTCTTGAAAACACTAAGAAGGATTTTGATGCTTATAAAGTTTCTTACAAAGCTAAATTTTCCACCACAGATGAAAATGATTTTTTTTAAAAAAAAATTAACACTTTAAGTAATATTTTGAAAAAATGTGAATTTGATAAAGCTAAATTAGAATCCAAATTTCCAAAGAGACATACTCGAAGAAGACCACCATCACATGTGTCACACACTGATCATATTGAAACACACACACAACATGCTCATCATGCTCACAACACACACCATGCATGTATGCCAAGATGTATTCATGTACATATTGTGGCCGAAAAGATCACTTGACCAAAATTTATTATTATAGGTTAAACAATGTAAATAATCATGTTTAGGTTCATAAGACTATTATTATAGGACCCAAAAAGATTTGGGTACCAAAATCAACCCTCATTTTACATGATATGGGTACGCACCAAGTTCTTAAGATATAGAGAGCGGTGGTACCTTGATAGTGGTTGCACAAGAAATATGACATTTGATATCAACAACTTTGCAACCCTATCAAGCTCTGGTGAAGGTGGTATCGTCACCTTCAGAGATGATTCCAAGGATAAAATAATTGATAATATCAAAACTGACACATCTTCTTTGATAGAAAATATTGCTAAGGATTCACATATAATCTATTAAGTATTAGTCAATTGTAAGACAAAAGCTTAGGAATTATTTTTGATGCTTCTACTTGTGATGCAGGTGATAGGAAAAGTAATTATTGTGTGCTTTTCAATTTTCATGAAAATAATATTTATATTTTTGATATGATAAATTTAGATTGTAATGTTATTTGTTTATCTGCAATTAATAAAGATTCTTGGTTATGACATAGACAGCTAGATCATGTTTCTTTTGATCACTTATCCCATATTGATTATAAGGAAGTGGTAAAGAGTATTTCAAAATTAAGATTTAAAAAGAACCGCATTTGTGATGCTTGTAACCTTGAAAAATAAACCAAGTCTTCTTTCAAATCCATTAAGGATATCATGACATCACGTTCATTAACTAATACACATAGATTTGTTTCATCTAACCAATACCAAGAGTTTGAGTAATAATCGTTTTGATTTCGTTCTTGTTGATCATTTTCAAGATTTACTTGGTTTTTTTAGAATATAAAGATGAATCTTTCTCATTATTTTAATATTTTTAGAAAAAGAGTTGAAAAAGAAAAAAATTCTGATTTACATATAAGAAGTGATAGAGGTGGTGAGTTTGTCAACCACTCTTTTATTACTTATTATTATGAAGAAAATAAAATTAAACATGAGTTTTTATGTCCTAGAACTCCATAAGAAAATGAAGTCGTCGAAAGAAAGAATAGAACTCTCTAAAAAATGGCTAGGACTATAATTAGTGAATATAGACACCCTCAATACTTATGGGCTGAGGCCATAAACACATCATATTACATAATAAATAGAGTTTATTTTTGCAAAAATTCAAATAAAATTTCATTTGAGATTTATCATTTGAGAAAACTAAATATTTCTTATTTCAAGGTTTTTGGATATAAATATTTTGTTTTGAATACTAAGGATAATTTAAGAAAGTTTGATGCAAAAGTTTATGAACCTATTTTTGTTGGTTTTTAAATTCTAAAAAAACTTATAGAGTTTTCAATAGGTCAACTTTGACTATTGAAGAATCTATACATGTCATGGGAATGTGTTAATGAAGGACTAACCGAAAAGAAAAAAGCCAAGAGAAGATTTAAATGGTGAAGTTCAAGAAGTAAAATTAGAAGTTCAACTAACTCAACCACTTCCGAAGAATTAGAGATACACTACAATTCATCCTAAATATCTCATCTTAGGTGATGTATCAAAAAGGACTAACTACTAGATCCAAACTTCATGATATTTGTAGTCATTATGCTTTAATTTCTCATATTGAACATAAGAATATTCTTGAGGCTGAGGGCGACTCATATTAGTTACTTGCTATATAAAAGAAGCTCAAACAATTTGAGCGAAATGAAGTTTGGCATCTTTTTTTTAGGCCCCATGATAGACCAACCATTGGTACTAAATAGATCTTTCAAAAAAAGATGGATGAGTCGGATAATATCTTAGAAATAAGGCTAAGCTAGAGGTCCAAGATTACAATCAAATTAAGGGAATCGATTTTGAGGAGATCTTTGCGCCTGTGACACGGCTCGAAGCCATTCATTTGACCCTTGTGTTTGCCTTATTTAAAAACTTTAAGTTGTATCAAATAGATGTTAAAAGTGCCTTTAATGATTTTATTGAGAAGGAGGTGTATGTTAAAGCACCCCCCGTGTTTGTTGATCCTACACTTCCCGATCATGTGTTTAGATTAGAAAAGACTTTATATGGTTTGAAACAAGCGTCAAGAGCTTAGTATGAAAGGCTTAGTAGTTTTTTATAAATAAAGATTTTGTTAAATGTAAAGTAGATACTACATTGTTGACTAAGCTTGTGGATAGTGATATTTTAATTATATAAATTTATATCGATGGTATTATTTTTGGGTCTACTAATGAAAAATTTTACAAAGAGTTTAAATTATGTATGAAGAAAGTTTTTGAAATGAGTACGATGTGTGAGCTCAACTACTTTCTTGAACTCCAAGTAAAGGAGCAATGGAATCTTCATGAATCAAGCCAAGTATACCAAATAGTTAATCAAGAAGTTTGGGGTAGAAAATGTAAAGGTTAGCAAGACTCTGATGGCTACTACAACCTACTTTGATAATGATGAAAAAGATAAAAGTATTGACATTAAGCTATATTGTAGTATGATTGATAGTTTGCTTTATTTGATAATAAGTAGGTTAGATATTATGTTTAATGTTTGAGTTTGTGCTAAATTCCAATCGTGTTCTTAGAATCTCATTTGACTGCGGTAAAATATATTATCAAATATGTTAAGTGCACTATTGTTATGGGCTTGTGTATCTGATGACTGAATTATTTAACATGATGAGTTATTCCGATGCCGACTAAGCCGGTTGTAAAGTGGATAAAAAGAGCACTAGTAGATTTTGATAATTCCTAGAAAATATCTTATTTTGTAGTCTTCCAAGAAGCAAAATTTTGTGGCCTTCTCAACCTCCATGGCGGAGTATGTTGCCGCAGGGGTTTGTTGTGCACATGTCCTTTAAAAAAAATATATTCTTCCTGATTATGATTTGCATTATAAGCATATTAAGATTTATTGTGATAATATTAATACATCCATATGAAAAAAATACAAATCAACATAGTAAGACCAAGCATATAGAAATTCGGTAACACTTTCTTAGAGATTATTATTAGAAAGGTGATATTAAAATTGATTGTTTCTACCGATTTACAATTGGCCGATATTTTTACAAAATTTCTTGATTACAATAGATTTCTTTTATTTGTGGTGAATTAAATATTTGTATGATGGAACTTGAATTTAGTCTCAATTAGTATTTAGAGTTTCAAATGTTTTAATTTTAAATGCTCAGAATTTCAATTGGTATCATGATTAGTCACTTTCTATTGGTTTTCAATTGGTATTTGTGTTTGTTTCAAAATTACTTCATATCCGTTTTGATGTATGACAAAAAATGGGAGAAAATGTTTTAAGTTTTGAGTTATTTAGGTCTATATCCATTCTATTATTTTATACATTATTTAGTCAGTAATTTCAATTTTGTGTTGCGTATGTAGTTAGTGGATGGAGGAATAGATGGATAAATGGCCATTTATGCATATTGTTCTAAATTATTAATACCATTGATATGCATGTGACTTGGTTGTTATTGATATATTACATAAGCATAATTTCAGGGAGAGTATTTCAAAGCTCCTCAAATTTTTATATAAATAACTCATGAGTTTTGTCATCATCAAAAAGGCAGATTGTTGGCCATTTTTGTTTTGATGATTCCAAAGCTCATGTGATATGAGGTACTAATCAAGTTCAAGTATTTTTGAGTTTACAGGTTTGAAGAGTTAAGATTTTTTTGCTTCACTCTTCCTCTAAAAGAAGGTATCGAAGTACTTAAGTTGATTCAAGCATGAGACTTAATCGGTCACATATATTCATATATATTGTCACATTACCATGTTCATTATCTAATAAATCAAATTAATAACTTTTATTTTTCTTTATAATATGCAGACCCAGTGCTAAAGGAAAGGAAAGAGAAATGAGCTCGAAAGCCCATGAAATTCTGATTTAATTTATAATTATTCAAAATTAGAAAATCAAGGCAGATCATGGCAAATTAGAGATGTTAAAAATCGGTTAAAATGAATCTTCCCAAGCCAACTGGTTAAAGCCAAAGTTCAAAGACCGTTTTGTCAAATCTTGGAGCTGAAATGGGAAAACCAGTAGGAGATAAAAGGGAATCACCAAGCGAGGAAGAGCCTCCAACAAGATGTGGCCACCTGGCCACACAGTGGCCCCAAAAATGCGGCCAAAGCTGTGCTTCCATAGCTTGGTTGGGGTAGTTAGGGGAGCGTTTACTCCCTCTATCTTCGTACGCCCTCCTCCGTTTAGTTTTTACCTATAAATACTGCATTTTTCAGAGAAAAAGGGAGTAAAAATTAGTTTAAGTTTTTTCTCTTTATTTTTAGTGTTTAGGTTCTTTGTTAGATAGTATTGAGAAGTTGTATCTCTATTTTAGTTTATTCTAAATACTAATGAGAGAGAGAGAGTGATTGAAACCTGAAGTTGAAGTGATATCAATAAAGGATTCTCTTCTTCTACTCCAATTCACGGGTATATCTTGTTTTATTTACATGTCTCGTTTTTCATCATTCATGAGTAGCTAAACTTGTTTTCTGGGCTCACTATTGTCCCTCTCTTCGATCTCTCTTGTTTTGAATGGTTTTGATGTAAAGAACCCAACAGAATCGTATGTATGCCGTAAACTAAGCCTTTCATCTTTGAAAGTATTCTTGAAGGCACACGAGGATGGGTTTGAATTTCTAAACTTCTATTTCTTTTAAAATATCACTTGAGCTTGCTTTTATTTCATACTTAAAAGAAACTTGAATATTTAACATTCAGTTCAAAAGGATTTCTTAAGAAAAAGAATTAAACTTTTTCAAACAATCTTATTTGCTTTGCAAAAGACTTTCGAAACTAAAGCTTAAGTTTTTGCCTATGATCAAGTTGAGGCACTAAGAATTTCAAGAGAAGAACACATCGTTGAGTAGTAAGGTAGTGAGCCCAGAACTTCTTCCTATATTAAAAACAACAAATCACTCTTCAAACTTTTTAAAGAACACCTTTTTCAAAGCCTTCCTAAGTTTTCAATTTTTCTTTTAATCACTTCCTTACTCTCCATTCTCTTTTTCAATATAAAAAAAATCAACACCATTCTTTGCTTTCTAAACAAAAACACCAAAAGCTTTCATCGCATTCCTCGTCATGGACACGACCTGTTAGCCCAAAGCTAGCGGTAATTCTCATTGCTTTCATTTTTCAATCAATTTTTGGCACCGCCGCGGAAGAAACGGTGTAATTATTTTCTAACAAGTTTGGCATCTTGTTTCAGGGACGTTAAGGAATCAGATTTAGCACTCAAGCTTTGCATGAGAACACTTGCTATTCTGTGCCCCTATTTTCGAAAGTAGGAAACAGAATTTCAAGAAATTGCAGCGCAAAGGTTTGAAATTTTTTTTGGACTACTAAAAACTCTTTTTTGCAGAATATATTGCTTTGCAAAAATACAATTTTTGTATTACTTTTGCTATATCTTATATTCACACTCCCTGTTTTTAATCCAACAGTAATCTGATTGATTACTAATTGCTTAAAAAACATTTAGACTTGCATTCTAGGCATTTGTCTAATTATGTTTCTTTTACGATTACTATTGAAGATAGTTGGAGACAACGTATGTATGCATAGCATATAGTTTAAAAAATATTATTGAGTGATAATTGCTTGTGAATGTTATTTTTCTATATCATGCACACTCTGCACAATCAATTTTAAGGGCAAAACCCAAATCAAGATAAGGTGCGGAAGTCATTACCCTTTCTTAGCCCACAAGTCATCTCCAAGCACGGACAACCTAAGTCTAATTTAAAATCTAATAGACGTTGGCCTTAGGAACATCTCGAACTCATTAGGAGATTATCCTAAGGGAGAAGGTGTTAGAATTTGACTCCTGCCAAATCAGTATCTACAGAAAGGGATTCAGGGGCGCGAAACCCCGAAGGCTGGTGGTTTGGCGTAATTAGGCTCATCGCTTTTACGCGGATACCTCCCACCAATCTTGCCCTGACCTGGCTGATTAGCTTGTGGTCAAAGTCTGTATTGTACCTCCTATGGATAATCAACCAGTTAGGAGTTGTCTAGATCAAGGTTACCTTAGATTAGGCTTGGTTGTTTCCTCTTGTTAACTATTGGTGAACTTGTTTGTGATTGTGTTTGTGCATGGAAGTGTGGTCAAGAAGCCCTAATTCATTTAGGTTGACTAGAAACACATCGCCACCAAGTTTGAACCAAGACCAGATCCAGTTATGGCTCAACCGACATCTTTTCAGGATAGGTTATATCCTATTAGAACCTCACTTCCATCTTGCATCCAACTACCATCAATTGTTGAACACAATTTTGAGTTCAAACCTCAGTTCATCAACACACTCCCCAAGTTTCATGGCTTACAGTTCGAAGATACTTATTTCTTCATAAGAGAATTTGAGGAATTATGCTTAATGATGAAAATACATACCTTGTAGATGATGCTATTAGGTTGAGATTTATCCCATTCGCTCTTAAGGACTTAGCCAAGAAATGGCTTTATAGCTTAGTAGCCAGCTCTATCACATCTTGGGATGGTTTCATCAAGGTATTCTTGAAGAAATTCTATCCAATTCATAAGACCGCTCTCGTTAGGAAGAATATTATGCAGTTCAAGAAAGAACCTAGTGAACTGTTTTGGAGGTACATTGAACGCTTTAAAGATCTCATTGTCTAATGTCCTCATCGTGGAATAGAGAAATGGTGACAATGCCAAATCTTTTATAACGGTTTAGACTACTAAACCAAGACCCTCTTAGAAAGCATGTACCAAGGGGGATTCTTGCAGAAGGATGAGAATGAAGGATTAGATTTATATGAGAACCTAGCTGAAAAGACCATCCAATGGGAACCAACTAGTGAAAACTCGAGAAATTCAAACTCCATCTCTTTAAAAAGAGGTCTCCATTCAATTGAATCATCTATAGCTAACGAGGCTAAGTTAGATAATCTAGTGAGAAGACTGAAAGTTTTAGAAACTAAGGAATCAAGTCTAGTCAATCAAGTCAGCCCAAACTAATTTCCAACTCCGGGCTGTACTTACGTCAAGCCATGAATCATGTGTTTGAAGAGTGTCCTGTGTTTCAAGCTCAACAACACTTTCCAGAACCGATGAGTGCGGCCTTTTCAAGGCCGAACAATAATCCTTACGCACCATCGTACAATCCTGGCTGGAGAAATCACCCGAATTTCTCATGGAGCCAAAATAACAATGACCACTCATGGTCAAATCATGCAAGCCACTTCCATCATTCCAATAATTCTTCCAATCATCAACCCAACTTTTCTAATTACCATCATAATTTTCCCAATCATCCACCCAATTTCTCAAACTATCAACAAAACTTTCCGAACCAAGTTCCACAATCTTCCTTCCAGAATCCTCAACTAGAAAGGAGAATTACTGATTTTGAGCGAAACATAGAAAGGTATATGAAGAACTAAGATTCTCTCATGCAAACTATATAAAGGCTAGAGGTTCAAATGAACCAATTAGCCAATCCACAGAATGAGAGGCAAAAAAGTTCCTTGCCCAGTCAAGCAGTAATGAATCCTAGGAATTCTCAACATGCCCAATTGGCTGAGGATCAACAGTTGAATCAATGTAATATTGTTCATACATTAAGGTCGGGAAAGAAAGTTGATAATCAAGTGTCAACACCATCCACTTCCATTCAACACAACTACACATAAGCATCCACCTCATCTAGTCTGAATCCTTCTAAATCTGACGAATCTGAAAAGGATAAATCAACCAGTCAGGTGCACAAGCCTATAGCATCATTTTCTAAGATGCTGAAAAACAACAAGTAAAATTCACACATGGATAAGATAATTGATATCTTCAATCAAGTGAAGATAAATATGCCACTTTTTGATTCCATCCAACAAGTCTTATCGTATGCAAAATTTCTTAAGGACATGTGCACCTAGAAGAGAAAGACTAATGTTCCCAAGAAAGTCTTCTTAGCCACTAATATTAGTGAGCTACTGTCTGGCCGATCCCTGTCAAGTACAAGGATCTGGATTGTCCTACCATTGCCTGCAGTATAGGACAAGCTGAGATTAGTCGTATACTTCTTGATTTGGGGGCAAGTATCAACTTGTTCCCATTCTCAATTTATCAACAATTCGGGTTGGGCGATCTTAGTCCAAATCGAGTCACAATCCAACTGGCTGACTGTTTAGTATAAGTTCCAAAGGGGGAAATCAATAATGTCCTTATCCGGGTCGGGGAGTTTATCTACCCCGTTGATTTCATAGTTCTAGAGACACAACCTGTATCCAATCCTAGAGCTCAAACTCGTGTTATCCTAGGGTGACCATTCCTTATTACTGCCAATGTCATTATCAATTGTAGGAATGGGTCCATGAGGTTAACCTTTGGGGACATGACTAGAGAGGTCAATGTCTTCAACTTAGGAAATCAACCCCACGATGTTCAGGATTAAATATTTAAAGTCAACCTCATTGAGAACTTGACAAGTAAACACATGAAAGAATTGAAATTAGAAATTGAGTGTGACTTCGGGCTAGAATCTAACGGCTTTAATCTTGATTAGGTTGTCGAGTCTGCTTTGAATTAGGCCTCGAACCTATTTCACCAAATATGAAGCCAACAAATTTGACTCATCCTTCCAGTGAGGCAACCTCTTCCTTAGAGTTAAAAGTCTTACCTGCGCATCTTAAGTACGTCTATCTAGGTGAACAAGAGACCTTTCCTGTCACTATTGCCTCTCATTTATATGACGGGCAAGAAGAAGATCTTAAAGCAATTCTGAGAAAACATAGGAAAGCCATTTATTGGATTATGACTGATATAAAGGGATTGAGTCCAATTATAGTTCAACATCGCATTCATCTCAATGAAGATGCAACACCTAAAAGTGATCCACAGCGTAGGTTAAACCCAATAATGCAAGAGGCTGTTCATGTTGAAATTGTGAAACTCTTAGACAATGGGATAATCTATCTCATTTCTGATAGCCAATGGGTCAATCCTATCCACGCGGTTCCAAAGAAATCTGGTTTTACCATAGTGAAAAACGAGAACAAAGCGTTAGTCCAAACTCGACTTCCCACGAAAATTCGAGTTTGCATTGACTATAGGAAGCTTAATGCTGCAACTCGTAAGGACCATTTTCCACTTCCCTTCATTGATCAAATGCTTGAACGTTTGGTAGGTCACTAGTATTACTGTTTCTTGGACAGTTACTTGAGGTATAATCAGATTCCTATTACTTCTGAGGACCAAGAAAAGACTACGTTCACAGGTCCATTTGAGACATTTGCTTATCGTTGAATGCCTTTCGGCTTGAGCAATGCCCCAGCAATGTTTCAACGTTGCATGTTGAGTCTTTTTTCTGATATGATAGAATGATTCTTAGAAATCTTCATAGATGATTTCTCCATCTACATAGATTCGTTCACTCAATGTCTCCACTATTTAGAACCCGTCCTCCAATATTATGCTGAGAAAAATCTGATACTGAACTGGGAGAAATGCCACTTCATGGTAAGACATGAAATTGTCTTGGGTCATGAAATCTCTAAGAAAGGAATCGAAGTGGATAAAGCCAAGATTGAGGTTATTGCTAAGCTTCCATGCCCAAATGTGTGAAGGATATTCGATCCTTCTAAGGACACGCCGGTTTCTACCGAAGATTTATCAAGGACTTTAGTAAGATTGCTAGACCCTTGACTAATCTGTTAGCTAAGGACGTGTCCTTCAATTTCAATGCTAAATGTATGAATTCTTGAGAGAAGCTTAAGAGAGAGCTTAATTTTGCACCAATCATATCTGCACCGGATTGGTCTAAGAGTTCAAAATCATGTGCGATGCTTCTGATTTTGCCATTGACGCTGTCCTAGGACAGCGCATTGATAACAAGCAATACGTGATTTACTACTCTAGTAGGACTCTCAATGATGCTCAATTAAACTACACTACTACTGAGAAGAAATACTTCGCAGTAGTATTTACCTTAGAGAAATTTTGTCCCTACCTACTAGGGTCCAAAATCACAATTTTCACCGATCATTCTGCGATTAGGTACCTCATGATGAAGAAGGATGCCAAGGCCCAACTCATTCGTTGGATCCTCCTTCTTCAAGAATTCGATTTCGAGGTTCGAGAAAAAAGGCATAGAACTCTCACGAATCCCAAATTCTCCATGCAACGAATTGCCCATAAATGAGGACTTTCCTGATGAAAATCTCTTAGCTATCTTGGGGAACCTTGGTTTGTTGATATAGTGAATTACTTAGTCACAAACCAAACTCCATCTCATTGGTCTAAAAATAATATATACCGGTTCTTATCTCAAGTCCGGTATTTCTTTTGGGAGGAACCGTATCTTTTTAAGTACTGTTCTGACCAAATTATTAGGAGACGCATTCTCGATAAAGAGGTTAAGAGTGTTTTATCCTTCTGTCATGAACTTGCATGCGGTAGACACTTTGGTCCCCACAAGACTGCTGAAAAGGTGCTACAAAGTTGGTTCTATTGGCCCACTTTGTTCAAAGCTGCTTATGAATTTTGCAAGACGTGCCCTAGATGCCAGATGGTAGGAAGGAACTCAAAACGAGAAATGATGCCCCTCAACCCAATTCTAGAAATAGAACTCTTTGATGTTTAGGGCATCAACTTTAAGGGTCCATTTCCTAATTCATTTGGACACAAATACATATTGGCTGCTATGGACTATGTGTCCAAGTGGGTAGAAGCCATTCCAAGTAAACCTAATGATAGCAAAGTTGTGATAAAGTTTTTGAAAGAGAATCTCATACTATCATTCGTGATAATAGTACTCACTTTTGCAATAGAACCTTTGAAGCTCTTATGCGATAGTATGTCATAACTTACAAGTTGTCCACTCCCTATCATCCTCAAACCAGTGGGCAGGTTGAGGTCTCCAATAGACAAATCAAGCTTATTTTAGAGAAGACTGTGAACTAAAATCGGAAATATTGGTCCACCAAACTTGTAGGCGCCCTATGGGCCTATAAGACCGCTTTCAAGACAATTCTAGGGATGTCTCCTTATAGGTTACTCTTTGAAAAGACTTTCCACCTATAAGTTGAGTTAGAGCACCGGGCCTTATAGGCAATCAAGCAGTTGAATTTCGACTTGACGGAAGCCGGTGACCTTTGAAAATTACAAATTTCCAAATTAGAGGAGTTGAAAAATGAGACCTATGAAAATGCTAAGATCACTAAAGATAGATTAAGATTTTTCATGATAAACACATCATAAGGAAAACATTTGTCCCTGGATAAAAAGTCTTCCTCTATAATTCTAGGCTTCATCTTTTTCTAGGAAAGCTAAAATCAAGATGGATTGGGCCATTTATTGTAAAAACTGTGTTTCCACACGATGTTGTAGAGATCAGTGACACCAAGAATGAAAATGACTTTAAGGTAAATGTTCTACGCCTTAAACCTTTTTTGGAATCGGTGCCCGTAAATAAAACGGCTATGGGTCTTTTCGACCCAGTGTATCAGTAACTTTCCTCTTTTGCATTCTATTTCATGCATCTATACATTTCTTTCATACATTAGGGACAATGCATGAGATAAGTGTGGGGGAGGGCTTTAACATGACTAATATAATAAAAAAGAAAAATTATATATATATAAACTTTTTGAAAGAAAAGAACAATATTTTGATTTATTTTTTGTAAGAAATTAAGTCAATTTTAAGGAATAGAAAAATCATAATTAGGATTTCTTATACTTAGTCAAAATAAGATGACTTGTTTGATTTTGAGGGTTAGGAAGAAAATTGATGAAAGTAATTTAGTCTTGATCTTTACCTTGAAGAAATATGCACACCTTATACACTTACATACTTAGGGTTCAAAAATAAAGATTCTTATGCTTTATATAATATATATATATATATATATATATATATATATATATATATGTATATCTATGAAGAAAACAAATCTAATTATTGATTAGGTAGGTGCTTTGGCCTAAGAAAGCCTCGATATTTATGCAAAAGATAATTAGATAAGTTTGAATATATATATCATTTGATTAAGCTGGGTATTTGTACCTCATAAAGCATAAGTATTCACGCCTAAAAGGGGTACATTTTATAAATAAAAACCCTTGGTTTCATGGCCTTGTCTGCTCGAGTGTTTAAGTCCTTAGGGGTGTTTTCTCACCTGGTGCCCTAAGACTGTCCGGTTTGGGTGTCACCGACTAAAGATTCGTTACATGGGCAGATTAGAAAGCCTAATGGAATTAAGGAACAAATATCACCAAAAATAAATATAAATAAGGCATATGAGTTAATGTTAAAGAACCCTTAGTCAAACTTCACGGTCACGAAGGTGCATATGACTCAGGGTAAAATAATAGACTAGATGAGAAATACAATTTGACTTCTTACTTTGATTGATGACATATTTTTAAATAGAGACTAAGTTTTAGGATGAAAAATTCGATATTCGTATAACTTATAGATTACTTGAACTCTTACAAGTATACTTCAAATATTTTCTCTCTTTTCAAAATGCTTTTTCAAAAATACTAATATTTTTTCTCTTTCTTTATGAATTTTGTGGGTGCAATCCACTGAAAACCCTCACGAGACAAAACTCGTCCTCTAGGGATAACCTAGAGGTTTAACGGCTTATTACACATGCTCAGTCGAGTAACATGCGAAAGTGGTCTAATAATTGATTAGAATTAGTTTTGATGTTTTAGTCGAAGGCGAGCAATAGATAAGTGTGGGGCGTGATCGGTCACATATATTACATATATATTATCACATTACCATATTTATTATCTAATAAATCATATTAATAAGTCTTATTTTTCTTTATAAAATGCAGGCCCATTGCGAAAGGAAAGGAAAGAGAAACGAGCCCAAAAGCCCATGAAAATTCTGATTTAATTCAGAATTAATTTGAAATCAGAAAATCAAGGCAGATTATGGCAAATCAGAGAGGTTAAAAGCTGGTTAAAATGAATCTTCTCAAATCAAGTGTTTTGTTAAATCCTTGGAGCTGAAATGGAAAAACCAGCAATTGATAAAAGGGAATCATCAACCGAGAGAGCCTCCAACCAGGTGTCGTCACCTGGCCACACTCCGAGGCTTGGTTGGGGTAGTTCGGGGAGCGTTTGCTCCCCTATCTTTGTACGTCCTCCTCCGTTTGATTTTTCTTATAAATACTGCACTTTTCAGATAAAAAGGGAGCGAAAATTAGTTTAAGTTTTTCTCTTTATCTTTAGGGTTTAGGTTCTTTGTTAGATAGTATTGAGAAGTTGTATCTCTTTTTTTAGTTCATTCCAAATACTAGTGAGAGAGAGATAAAGTGATTGTAACCTGAAGTTGAAGTGACATCAAAAAAGGATCAAGCTTTCTCTTCTTCTACTCCAATTCACGGGTATGTCTTGTTTTATTTACATGTCTTGTTTTACATCATTCATGAGTAGCTAACATTGTTTTCTGGGTTCACTATCGTCCCTCTCTTCGATCTCTCTTGTTTTAAATGGTTTTGATGTAAAGAACCTAATGGAACCATATGTATGCCTTAAATTAAGCCTTTCTTCTTTGAAAGTGTTCTTAAAGGCATAAGGATAGGTTTGGATTTCTAAACTTTTATTTCTTTTAAAATATCACTTAAACTTGCTTTTATTTCATACTTAAAAAAGAAACTTGATGATTTAACATTCAGTTCAAGAGGATTTCTTAAGAAAAAGAATTAAACTTTTCCAAATAATCTTATTTGCTTTACTTAAAGCTTTGAAATTAAAGCTTAAGTTTTTGCCTATGATCAAGTTGAGGCACTTAGAATTTCAAGATAAGAACACATCGTTGAGTAGTAAGATAGTGAGCCCAGAACTTCTTCCTATATTAAAAACAACAAATCACTTTTCAAGCTTTTTAACGATCACCTTTTCCAAAGCCTTCTTTAAGTTTTCAATTTTTTTTTAATCAATTCCTTACTCTCCATTATCTTTTTCAATATTAAAAAAAAACCAACACCATTCTTTGCTCTCTAAACAAAAACACCGAAAATCTTTCATCACATTCTTCCTCATGGACACGACCTGTTAGCCCAAATCTAGACCGTAAATCTCATTGCTTTCATTTTTCAATCAAGACTCGAGCTCGAAAGGATGAAAATTGAATTTTGGAGAAGCCCACTTGAAGAAAACTTGAAGATAGTTTAGACTCTTATAAGAATTTAATATGTTTAAATTTAGTGCATTAGATTGGAAGCTCAAGAAGTTCACACACACAATAATATTTTTTAAAAACTAGTTTTCTTAAATTAGTTTTTAATTGACATAATTTTATCAATTAATTTCTATTTATATATGTTTAAACATGTTTCGTCGTGTAACTTTACACAAAATATTTAGATATTTACATATTATTTTATAAAATATCAAATTTAGAAAGTACTTAGAAAAACTTAAAAACAAGTTTTTGGGGCTAAGACGGTCGACCACCTGTTGCAGATCCATCGGGTGCTCTGGCTGATTGATCGATCAGTCAATCATGCATGCACATGACCTGGCTCAATGCCCAGTCGACTGCCCGGTCGATCAAATGCCAGAGCTTAAGTCTTAAACTCTGTTGGTCGATCGATCGCCTGGTTGACCGCCAGTACTGAACTCACTACAAAGCTCCGTAGCCTGTCTTGCCGGTTGATCTCTAGGTCGATCCAGGCTAACACCTAACTTCTGCTTGCCTAGCTGAGTGATCGCTCGATCGACCGTCAGATAGTCCAGAAATTGATATTTTGAATTTAAATGGTCTCTCTTTAAAATTCAAACTCATCTGTCCTATTCTCGAATAGGTTATTTTTTCACTTTATTAGTGTTTTATCAGTCATTTAAAGCCTGATTAACTCTCTAATAATATTCTTTTCTCTCTTATAAATAGGGTCATTTGAGAGAGTTTATTACTAAAACAAATAAAAAAAATCCCTGAAAATTGTTTGGAAAATTCAAGAAAGATTCCAAGTTTCAAGTTTTCAAAGAGCTTTCATTTTCAATCTTTTTCGGCAAGTTTAAATTTCAAAGATTTAATCTCTTTCTGATTTTTCTCTCACAAACTTCTTGAGCCGCCTCAAATCTCTATTCTATAATATAGGAAGTTCTTATTGAGAGATTTGGCGATTTTTGTGGTCATCAAGTGATTGTAATCTTCATTTTCTTTTTGCTCTTCGCTTGCGTAGAGATTGGATGTTAGAGTTGAGACTCCGAGTCCTGTATGGATTCATTGTTGTTAAATTCTTAGTGAAGATAGTGAAAATACTTCATTGCGATGAAGGCGGTGGAATAAATCAAATTGCTTAAAACTCAAAACAAATCTCGTGTGTTTGCGATTGCTACTTTCTCTCACTCTCTCTCACACATTTACATTTAGATTATTGCTCTAACTTGTTCGTTTGATACTCATTTATCTGTTATTCTAGCTATTGATTTATCAATTTTATTCTTTAAATCAAGAAGGCAATTGTGCACCTCAACTCTTATTTAAGAGGAATGATGTGAAAATTGGCAAGTTTACCAATCATATGCAAGTAATAAAGTGAGAAAAGAGTATCGACCCACATGATTGTGTAGTATCAAGTACCAAACTAATTATCCTTGTTTTATTTGAAAAGATTAATTTTATAAAGAATGATCTGAAGAAAATTACTTGGAATCAAAGAAAATTACTTATATGAGAAATAAGCTAAGGCAACTGGTTTTGATAGATAAAATTAGATATAGAATAAGTGTTAGTGTTAGCAAATTATTTACTCATGTTAACAATCAAAAGTCTCTGTCTTAACTAATATTCTCTTTTGAATAATATTAATTTTAATCTTTAATACAAGAACCTACAATCTCTCGATCTAGTAGATTTATAAGGTAAAAGAAGCATTAAGTATGATGAATCTTCTAATATGATTGCACAACTTATGTATCTCAACGTGTCAAGTTCTAATTCCTATTTTTGTATATTATAATAGATTATCTACTTTTGTCTCAAATCTAGCCATCTAAATAATTGTGGCCATCAATTATTGACATAAAGCATGGAAGTAGGAACTTAACATGGTTGTAAAATCATAATATTAATCCTAAGCACTAATCTATTTCATTATAATATTTTCCGACATCAATACTCTAGCTAGAGAAAACTAGTTCATAATTATAAAGATGTAAAGCAAGAAGAAAATTAACAACTTCATCATGCAAAATAAACTAGAAAATAAAAAGGTAAGAAAGGACAAATACAGAAAACCCTAGGGATTGATTCCTCGCTGCTCTTATGCTCCAAAATGCATTTTCTCCGTTGGCAAAACTTCTTTTGAAACCAGAAAATAAAATTTATTCAAAGATTTAAATTCAGAAGAGAAATATATTTTAAAAGAGACTTGCAGGTCCTTTTATAGGATGCAGAGTCGTCTAGAATCCTAATGGCATTCATTGAGTACTCTCGTAATTTAATACAAAGTCCAAAAGAAATTACGTCATGAGTTGCCAAAGAAATTCGGCTGTTTAACTGTAAATTTTTGCTACCCAACCGATAACTGTGCCACCTTAAGCTCTGAGTTTGAACTGCATTGGAAGTTTACACTTGCAATCTTTTGATTGGTCAACGGCTACGCAGTCATGGTCATATGCTAGTCAACCGTTTAATCAGGGCTTTTGAAGTCCATATTTTGGCATTCTTTTCTTTTCATTATGCAAACTCTGTAGGTATATGCAGTTTCTCCACTGAGACTCTGATTCTGCGTCTATCTCTCTGCAAAAGTCTCTTGATATATCAATAAACTGCTTTTTCTCTCTCTTTTATATGATTTGTGCTTTTGACCTAATTTCTGTCAAAACATAAACATAAACCCTCATGCAGAATTAAATGTAGAAAATAATAGGCATAAAAATAACATAAAATATGTGTATAAATCACACTCATCACACTCTCATACTTGTTTTTTGCTAGTCCTCGAGCAAAAAACTAATCAAGAAAGAAAAAGAAAACCAAAAATCCTAATAATAAAAAAAAATCCTAACTCAGTTTCATAAGAATCACGGTTACACTCAGCAAGTGCAACAAGCCATTTAATGCTTAGGTTACTTCTACTAGATGAGTGTTGGCTCATGAGAGTTTGCAGTGAATATATCGCACAAAATTCAAAGAAAGAAATAAAAGATAGAAAGAGATTAAGTTAAAAAAGATAACCAACAATAAGGATAACTGAAAAACAAGAAATAAAAAAAAAAAATTTGGTCATTAAGCATCACTAGTAAATAAGTTCAATAGTTTTCATAAGTAATTATCTTCAAGTTTAATCTCCTATCAAGAATCTCATCTTCTCATCCTAGAGATTTCAAATCCTAGCATATCCTACCATTCTTCCTAAGTTTTCTGATTATATGCATCTTTGTGAACGTGTTATATCTCTTAACTTGGGATTATGATTCAAATTTTTATACTTAAATAGATTCTTACAATATAAAAGTTTCAAAGTATTGCCACTTTGTTGCTCTTTAAGCACTTCTATTTTTATATATATATTTTTAATACATATAACTAATCCAATTCTCTTTTGTAAATATCAAGACTTCTTGAGGCCAAGATACCTAACTGCTTGATCATTAGACTTATTAATACACATAACTTTGTTTTACTTTACCTAACTGCCTTTCACGTAAATATCAAGGCTTTTGAGGCCAAAGTATCTAGCTAATCAATAATTTAAGTTATTTTTTTAAAGTATTAAGTAATCCTCATATCCCAAGTTTAAATCAATGTGTAAGTGTAGATAAGATGCATATTTACGTAGACAAATTAAAAATGACACTCAATTTTCAGATTTTTCATCTCTTCTAAAAAAAATTAAAGACTTTATCAAGTTGATGTCTCTATCCAATTCAAACTACATAATCACTAAATCTCTTAAAACTAGATATACTCACTAAAATTTTGAATATATATAAAAAGAAAAATAAAGGAAAATAAAAAGAAAAAAAAAGAAAAATTTAAAAACTAGACCTAAATACCAAATACTCTTTATTATGCACATCTCCCTCTCTTACTCCTACTACCCTCCGATCGTGTCCTTCTTACATGTGGTTCATTAGTATCCTTCTTCTTTTTCCCTTTTAACAGACAATACGTCTTTTTATCCGCTCCCAAATCAATTTCATAAATACTCTATTATCTTCAGGCGGTTCTTGATTAAAGAATTCATCATTTTTATCTTTCAATTCACTGGATGCTGAAGATGCAATATCAATATGTTCTTGTAACATAGCTAGTGTCCAATCTATTTGTAGTAAAACTTGATATGATGATGAAACACTTTCAGGAGCAATTCTTACTTTATCTTTCATGTCATTATTAAAATCATCTTCTTGCATCTATTCTTTGCAAATTTGGGTTAAAAATATAGGCAATGGAAGGAAAGTTTTACGCCTATCTTTAGCACTAGCATTGGTATATTGGCATATACAAAAATAGCTATCCCTAGTCATCATTATGCGTACAATATCCAAAACTTGATTATAAAAGGATGAAATATGAGAAACACACAGCTCATTTTGATTCAACCATCTACACGTAGCGTAAATATTATGATGTACAATTTTAGTATTAATGCCCCACCTTGAGATGTTATACAGTAATCACCCATAAGAAACATATAATCCTCAAGACTTCCCGGGTTTTAATTTCCACCCTCAACAATGGGATTACCAGTTATTTTTAAATTGTTTGCATGTGTAAAATCATCATCTCACCTCTCCAATTCACTTCAATTATCGCATAAACACCATCAATATTATCTAAGTGTATCCATCATAAAACTCCTGAACCTGGCTGGGGATATAAAATTCATAAGAATTTTCATGCAGAATATAATCTTAATTTCTAGCCCTAATTTGATCTAGAAAGTACATACCAAATGTTTCAAATACAAGAAAGAAATTACCTTCAGAAAACATTTTAGCCATGGGAGTAGAGCAACAGATAGAATATGTAAGATGATAGCGAAAGGAAAGCTTACTGCCCCTAAAAAATTCAGGGGTTAGATCTGAAGTAGGACGGTTGCATGGTAGGAAATATTCGTCAGATTGCTTGGATCTGGGGTTGGAGTGGTTGGCTTGGTCTCTCTGTGTTGAAGACGATGCTGTTGAAAATACGAGGGCTCACGTACTGTGAAAGGAACAAGGGAAATGTTAGATCATATAAGGAGTGGAAATTTTCAAAAATACCCAAAACTATTGATTCACTACTAAGATTGTAAAAAACCTAGAAAGTTTAGGAAATAAGTAAAGAAAATAAAAATCCAAATTCTACTCAGAAAGAAAGAGTCCTAAATAGATTTGAAAAGAAATTTTTTTAAGAAAGAAAAAGAAAAAGGAAACTCAAGAAAATGTAAACTCATATAATAATTCAAAATTAAAAAAAAAAATCAGAAGTTTCTAAAACTCTCCCCCACACCTAAATTGTGCTATGTCCTAATTCACAAAGATTAAATAGCAATCCACGCATATCATGAATATATATCACTCCAAAATATCAATTTATTTTATTTAAAAATCATGAAAATCTTGAACAAGTCATTTATCAAAATTCACTCATATTTTAAAAAATTACAAAAAATTAGAAACATTATGTAAATATAAAGAAATCACCTGGGCAAATTGATCAAGTATGAACTTGCACAAAAAGATAGAAGCTTAAAAAATATGCTAGGTTACTCAATACTACCGCTATAGTAAGTGATTATGCGGGTCGCGATCCACAAGGAGGGACTACGTTGGAAGATTTTAGCAATTCTTTTTATGTTACTTAAAATCGGTTTGAAAGTCTTTCTTCTTTGTTTTGAAATAAAATGAAAAGAAATTATGTCAAGTAAGAAGAAAGAAGTAGAAGATAGAAGGAAAAGATGGTGTTGAGATCGTTTTAGTAAAAAGAAGAACTAAGATAATGAAATTAAAGAATAAAGAACAAGAGAAGTATTGAACTAAGAAATGAAATGAAAAAAAGAAAGAACACTTATATTTTTTGGATGAACGCTTACCATGAATCGTTGTGAAGAATTACCTTGGAGTATTGCAAAGCAGAACAAGAGAAGGAACAACATAAAGCAGCAATCTAATAGATTGAGTAACGATGAAAGAGAGAAGGAACATTACATTGACTGTCACTCTCAATACAAATCTCTCAGAGAAGATTACACTCAATGTCACTCTAAATACTATTTTTCTTCTCCTTTTCTCATGAAACTCTCTCTAAACTAAAATATAAATAAATTAGAAAATTACATTTGAAAAGAAAAGTTAAACCTAAGCTAAACTAGAATAAAGACATAAATCTAACTCTCTGCTAGAGTAGTCCCCCTTTGCCTTCTGTATGTGGTAATATTTATAGGGGAGATGGGGATGGAAGAGCACGTTTGTGGATAAGACCAAATCGCTGGCCCAATGGAAAAGATCATCTGATAAGGTTCGAGATAAGGTTGAAGATATGGACAAAATCGCTTGCCCAACAGAAAAGATCTTCTAAGAATGTCTCTTTGGATCTTTAGGTTTTGATAATATCTTGTTGGTTCTTTAAGCTAACCAACTAAAATCATGTAACTCTGAATTATATGGGATATATTTGGGATTATCTTCTTTATTATCCTATATTATCCACTTAGATTCACAGTTTGGCGTTGGAATATTCAAAATATATGTACAGATCTTTAACTGTGAAATAAATCCTCCAAAATCAGATTTAGTTAGGCTAAATTTGGGATTATCCTTTCATTCTCTATTTATTATTACCTGCACAAATTAGACATTAAGACAAGTAAATAGCAGAGTTTATTACAAGATAAATGTAAGAATGTACTAATAGATAATGCAATATACATCTACAATTACAAATTTTAGAGTATGTTTCATGAAATTCTGGGCTGCTCACCCGAAAGTTCAGCTGCTCAGCTGAAAGTTTGGCTGCTTAGTTGGCTTTCTACTTCAACTGATCTTGGGTTTTGATGGGCATGTTTCCTTCCTTTTTGTGGTTCATGTTGCATCTCTATTTTTTATTTTGATTCTGGTTGGGTTACATGACACAAATCAAAATCAAAATAAAGTAAGAAAAAGTTAAAATGAAATCAAAAATCTAAAAAGGAAAGTTTAGTAAACTTGGGTTGCCTTCCAGAAGTGCTTTAAGTTATAGTCATTGCCTAGATTTTCTTTCAAATTCATCCAATGTTATTTAGTTGAAAGGAGACTTCCAATTTGTCAATATCTCCTTCCATTTACAGTTTCAATCTCTAACCATTTACTTTAGTTCCATCCTGTATGCTATGAATCTCTACTGCTAAACTTGTGTTACTTCGAAGAGTCCCGACCATCTTGAACATAATTTACAGAAAAATAATCAAAGTCGAGGGTTGAAAAGAAGAACGTTTTGACCTACTTCAAACTCGTGCCATATGATATGCTTGTCATGCCTCATCTTTGTCTTCTCTTTATAAATTTGTGCGTTCTCATATGCATTATTGTGAAAGTCATCCATCTCATTGAGCTGTAGCAACCATTTTTCTCCCACCGTTTGCAGATTAAAAGTTAGTAACTTTATTTTTCAATATGCCTTGTGCTCAAGTTCTACTGAAAGGTGGTAGTCTTGAATGTAGTCTTATACACCTATAATGCAACAACAAGCTTCAATGACCAATTCTTCCTTGAATTACTCACAATTTTTTCTAGAATTCGCTTCAGTTCTCTATTGAAAATCTACACTTGGTCATTGATTTGTGGGTGATAAGGGGTGGTCACACTGTGATTTACTCCATTATTGAGCAATAAGGCTTTGAATTTATGGTTGCAAAAGTACTTCCCATCATCGCTAATGATTGCCCTTGGTGTGCCAAACCTTGTGAAAATGTTCTTCTTTAAAAACTTTACCACCCCTTTTGCATCATTGGTGGGTAATGAAATAGCTTCTGCCCATTTGAAGACATAATCCACAACAACTAAAATAAATTTATTTGAAAAGGATGATGGAAAAGGTCCCATGAAATCAATACCCAAACATCCCATGAAATCAATACCCAAACATCGAATAACTCCACCTCGAGGATGTTGTTAAGTGGCATTTAGTTGCTCCTTGATATGCTTTCACTTCTTTGGCAAGCATCACAAGTAATGAAAAAATTATATGCATTTTTAAATAAAGACGTTTTGGTAGAACCAAAGTGACCACCAGCCTCTCTTATTTGACAATGATTAAGGAGGCTTCCCATCTTTTCCTCTAGTACATATCTTCTCACAATTTGATCCGCACAATACTTGAAAAGGATAGAATCTTCCCATTGATAGAACTTTGTATTGGTGTAACACCCCGCTCCCGGAATACGTACTTAGTTGCGTATTCAGATTTTTCGATCGTATTTTTCAATTTACTTCCTATATTTATTTTGTATTATGAATTATTTATATGATCGTTTTGTCTTGGATCAGGATTCGTGGACTCAGAGTCTGCTCTTCTCTGAACCAGGGACCCGATCCTAGTGTATTACTCAATTTGGTCTTTCTGATATTCCGATTTGACCGATTTCAGTTTTAAACATCATTTCCCAATATTTTAGATTTTCTATGATTTTCTGGAATTTTCCTGAATTAAATGGAAAATCTTCAAAACCGGTATCAACCAGCACCGCTGACCGATTCCTAGATTTTTAATTTACAAATGGAGTCAAATTTTGAGAAACTGCTTTCCCATTTTTGCTTAGAATAATATTTACTATCTTAATTCATTTTTGAGAATTTTCGGAATTTATCAGATTTCTGCCGGATTTGGTGTCGACCGATATTGGTAGCCGATTCCAGAATTTTTAATTTAAAAACTATGAAGAATTTCTTAAAACGAATTTCACCATGATTCTTAGAATAATATTCTTGATTTTTGAGAATTTTTGCGGGTCGTTCCGAGATACTTGATTTTCGGACGATTTCGGTATTTTTCCGAAAGTTTTCCGCATCCGCAACTAAATCCCGGGAATCCGCTACTCTAATTATTTTCACTTTTTCTTCCAAGAGAATATCTTCCTTTTTTAATTTCTTTTCCTTTTTCCTTTTTCTTTCCTTCCTTTTCCTTCCACCAAATTCTACAAAATTCTCCATTCTTCCACCAAAAATATCTTCTCCAAAAATATCTCCTTTCCTCCAAAAATATCTTCTCCAAAATATCCCAAACCACTCAAACTCCTCTCCCATCACCATGGCCGGCCAAGAGAGCCACCTCACCTATCCATTTTACAAAAAATCCCCCTCCCTAAACATTTTTACATCTCCTTCACAATTCCAAATCCTATATAAACCTTTCCTTCTCCTTTCAACTTCATTTTCTCTACACCAACACCTTAACCACCACCAACTCCTCCTTCATCTCCACCACAAAAACAATCTTCTTCCTCCTCCATCTCCATTTAAAGCACCACAACTTAAACAACTCCACCAAAGCCTTCACCTTCTCCTTTACCTTCTCCAAAAATACCACCACCATCAAAACTCTCCACAAAACCACCACCCCATCACCACATCAAGAGCCGACCACCTCCTTTGGATTGGGGCCGAGCTATTCTTCGTCGGTAATATCTCCGATGATTATTCCGGTAATCGTTCGCGATTATTCCGGTAATCATTACGGTGACGATTACAACGACAAACAACTAACATCACCATCACCTCTACTATTTTCCACCACCATCTTCACTTCCACCATTAGTTTCACCATCATAACACCACCTCCATCTCCACTACTTCAACCTCCAAACATCACCTCCTTCACCTTCTTTTTCATTACTCCATCAAAATCCAACTCCTCCACCAAATAACACCACCACCAAAGCAAGCACCTTTCTTTTTCTCTCTCCCTCCTCCTCTCTGTATATTGCTGACGCGGATCTCACCCCCGCGTCCAGGCAACGCCTTAACGCGGATCTTTGCGTTCTTTGCATCTGTTTAAACGCGGCCTTCGCGTTCTTGTACCGACGCAACGCGGAGTTCATGCCCGCGTCTGTGTCCCTTTCATGTCTGCACGACGCGGAGCTAATGCCCGCGTCTGTGTTCTTCTCATGCTAACGCGACGCGGAACCCATGACCGCGTCCGCGTTCTTCTCGTGTTCTGACTTGAACGCGGGTCTCGAACTTCGCGTTTGTGGCGGTCTCGAACCCCGCGTTTGGCACCTTTGCGACGCGATTCCCGCGTCTGTGACTCCCGCGTCTGTGACTCCCGCGTCTGTGACTCCCGCGTTTGCGACTCCTGCGTCTCACTCTCAAAACCCGCGTCTCCCTGTGCACTCTCTCCTTCCATATACTTCTTTCTCTATTTTCCTCTCTCTTTCTCTCTCTAACTCTTTCTCTCTCCTCTTCACTTATTATATTTATGGCGCGTACGCGAGTTCCATGGATTTCAGAGTTTTCGGTTCTTCCGGAGATTTAGGCGAGTGTCCTCGCTCTCGCCTCCATTTGGGTTTCCCTGCTTTGTCGGGTCGACATGTATTTTATTCCATATTTTCATGTATTATGTATTGGGCTGAGTCCCTGTATTTGTGTATGGCCGAGTGCCAATGACTGGACATGTATTGCTTTGTGACGAATGCTTGTATTAGGGTAGTTTAATTCTTGTACATGTACCATGCCTGTGTTGATTTTACTGTTTTATACCATGCGTGGCCGACCCTTCATGGTCGTTGGACTCTGGGTTTCTGCCCACTCCTGGGATGGCTAGTAGCCACGGAGAGTGCGCTTAAACCCCGAACGTACTTGACTTCCGGACCCTTCAGCCTCCGGTCTCTCACGATCTCGAAAGGGAAGTGATTGGGACCGACAGGTCTCTCCGTCCTTCAGCCTCCGGTATCTCACTATCTTAAAAGAGAGGTGATTGGGACCGTCAGGTTCTTCAGCTCCGCCTGGTTATCATGATCAGCACTCAGCACTTTACCACTAGATTCTTCTAGGCGAGAGGCTGCCGGATTTTCTACTCGCACCTTAAGCCGAGTTGTCCTGGTAACCTTACCAGACGCTCTAGTGTTAAATACTGTTTGCTATCTGTGCCTCCAGTTTGCTCAGCTCCGCTTGGTTGTGCTCAGCTACTACTCTATCATCATGCCACGTATTTACCTGATATGTTAACACTTGCTATGCCATTACTTCATCCCTGTCATTTACATGCTACTATTTAACACCTGTTTGTATCACCTGACAACTGAGGTGTTATCACCTGACACCAAACATGCTACTACTTGGCAAGACCCCTTATTATGACATGACTTGCCATCCGGACTAATATCAATCTCTTGACTTGATTGGTCACCTGCCAAATATCATCCTCCTGTCATGCTATCACTTGACACCCGGCATGATATACTTGACCTGTGATTATCTCATTTACGGGAATACTACACTTGTTATCCTGCATTACATGCAGTGACTTGAATCTTGTACTTGTTATCCTGTATTATATATACAGTGACCTGAATTTATAGTACTCATGTACTCCTGAATTCCTGATCATGTCTTGTACCTGCTATTCCCGTAAATTTGATAACTACCTAATAAACCATAAAACTGGATAACTTACATTGGGTCGGGGGAAACTTGCGGCTATCAATATATGTTCGTGTTTACAGTGGTATTAGGCATGTTGTGCAACTAAAACTTCCGGTTTGACCTGTGGGCCTCCAGGGGACCGAGGGGAGAGCTGGCTCCCTCCTTCCTGGTACCATCTTGATAAGGGCATCCATAAGACCCTCCTGAATCGTCTTGCGGTAGGTTCCGTCACCAAGCAACGGAACATCCTGGGCCGTGGTCCCGGGTATGCACGGGACCCACTGTAAACATTGTTCGTTGATACCCCCGTTGGTTTCCAATAACAACCTTGCTTTACTCAGATGTGGATATATGTGTACTGGGACGCTAGTTCACATATCTAGACATCAGGGTAAGACGAGTAATAATAATAATAAAAGATGCCAACTATGGATCGTTGTATGCTTTACCGAGCTTGCTTCCATCGGGTTTTACATCGGATTTCAGGTTTTATGATTATTATCATATTAACTACTCATATCCTGTTTTATTACCCATGTTCCATTCCATCAGCCTACTGCTCCTATCTTATCATTCCATGAGTAGTTCCTGCTTGATATCACTTATTATATATCTACCTGATTATACATGCTTATGCTCACGACACGGTTTTCAATGCATGATTATGATTCGGTTTTATCGATACACTTGCACTTATCTCAGCACGCCATCCGGCTTTTGTATCACCACTCGCCTGGGGAGTTCTATCTGACTCCCCTGGATTCTCATGTCCAGGTCATGGAGCTTGGAGCGTGTGATTTCCCCAGTTGTTGGTCATAGTGGCGCAGCGGTAGCGTGGATCTCCAGCAGACCATCTGAAGCTCTATCCTTCCAGGCCCCCTGTGTGCCTCTCGAGTTTTCCTTTTGTAAACTCGTGAGTGCCTTTTATACTGTTCACTCTTGTACATCTCTTTGTATTCTCTCATTTGCGCCTATCGGTGATGTAATATTATTGTAATATTTATCACCTCTGGTGATAACTTTGTAATTGTACTCATATGTTGGAATGTATAATGCACCACTTGCTTCTGTACTCTGATTCTTGCCTGTACTGATGCTTAGCGTATATACGTGAGGGTATTTCTGACCTGCGTATATACGTCGCAGTAATGTCCCCGTACCCGCCGGATCGGGGCGTTACAGGATGGTATCAGAGCCTAGGTTCTCACATCCTCAGTACGTCCAGACTGCAAATTAATGGTAAAGAAATTTGTAACTGGAATGCATGAGTCCTTGTTATACAGTCCAACTACAAGTACAGAGTTATCTATTCTTTCTTGATCATTCTTCCTTTGATTCCTAATCCCTTCCATCTTTCTCCTATTTTGGTTTTTCGAAGCCTTTATACCAACTTAAGATATGGATATACTAGAGAGGTAGTAGCTGGTTCTGAATGAAGCGATTATATGATCTCTTCGGCCAACTCTTTGAAGTTCGGGTATTCTCAGGATTGATCCACGATCGGGTTATCTTTCAGAAGTCGGTATTCAGGTTTTTCTACAGTTATTCGCTATTATTGGCTATATTCTTCGGAGTGATCGATGCCTGGTCTTCAGAATTCTTAACTATCGGTCTTCTTTATTTATGCTCAGGACTATCAGGGTTTCCTTTATCTTTAGTATTCTTGCTTATTCTCGGAGGGCTATCAAGTATGCAGTACAACTGAAATTCTATTGCAAAGCAACGACATCAGATCAGTATTATTTGGTACCGTTCAAAAACTTATACAGCCAGAGGTGCAGAAGATATCTATATTTTGATTTCTGTTTAGTCAACTTGAGAGCCCTACCTATAGTGCTTCATATCTTAATTGGTATAATTTCCACCCATGTCCCCTTTGTGTTCATTTTACCCCTTATCGAAATTGCGAGGACGCAATTTTTTGTAAGGTGTATGGAATGTAACACCCCGCTCCCGGAATACGTACTTAGTTGCGTATTCAGATTTTTCGATCGTATTTTTCGATTTACTTCCTATATTTATTTTGTATTATGAATTATTTATATGATCGTTTTGTCTTGGATCAGGATTCGTGGACTCAGAGTCTGCTCTTCTCTGAACCAGGGACCCGATCCTAGTGTATTACTCAATTTGGTCTTTTTGGTATTCCGATTTGACCGATTTCAGTTTTAAACATCATTTCCTAATATTTTAGATTTTCTATGATTTTCTGAAATTTTCCTGAATTAAATGGAAAATCTTCAAAACCGGTATCAACTAGCACCGCTGACCGATTCCTAGATTTTTAATTTACAAATGGAGTCAAATTTTGAGAAACCGCTTTTCCATATTTTCTTAGAATAATATTTACTATCTTAATTCATTTTTTTGGAATTTTTAGAATTTATCAGATTTCTGCCAGATTTGGTGTCGACCGATATTGGCAGCCGATTCCAGGATTTTTAATTTAAAAACTATAAAGAATTTCTTAAAACGAATTTCACCATGATTCTTAGAATAATACTCTTGATTTTTGAGAATTTTTGCGGGTCGTTCCGAGATACTTGATTTTCGGACGATTTCGGTATTTTTCCGAAAGTTTTCCGCATCCGCAACTAAATCCCGGGAATCCGCTACTCTAATTATTTTCACTTTTTCTTCCAGGAGAATATATTCCTTTTTTAATTTCTTTTCCTTTTTCCTTTTTCTTTCCTTCCTTTTCCTTCCACCAAATTCTACAAAATTCTCCATTCTTCCACCAAAAATATCTTCTCCAAAAAAATCTCCTTTCCTCCAAAAATATCTTCTCCAAAATATCCCAAACCACTCAAACTCCTCTCCCATCACCATGGCCGGCCAAGAGAGCCACCTCACCTATCCATTTTACAAAAAATCCCCCTCCCTAAATATTTTTACATCTCCTTCACAATTCCAAATCCTATATAAACCTTTCCTTCTCCTTTCAACTACATTTTCTCTACACCAACACCTTAACCACCACCAACTCCTCCTTCATCTCCACCACAACAACAATCTTCTTCCTCCTCCATCTCCATTTAAAGCACCACAACTTCAACAACTTCGCCAAAGCCTTCACCTTCTCCTTTACCTTCTCCAAAAATACCACCATCATCAAAACTCTCCACAAAACCACCACCCCATCACCACATCAAGAGCCGGCCACCTCCTTTGGATTGGGGCCGAGCTCTTCTTCATCGGTAATATCTCCGATGATTATTCCGGTAATCGTTCGCGATTATTCCGGTAATCATTACGGTGACGATTACAACGACAAACAACTAACATCACCATCACCTCTACTATTTTCCACCACCATCTTCACTTCCACCATCAGTTTCACCATCATAACACCACCTCCATCTCCACTACTTCAACCTCCAAACATCACCTCCTTCACCTTCTTTTTCATTACTCCATCAAAATCCAACTCCTCCACCAAATAACACCACCACCAAAGCAAGCACCTTTCCCTTTCTCTCTCCCTCCTCCTCTCTGTATATTGCTGACGCGGATCTCACCCCCGCGTCCAGGCAACGCCTTAACGCGGATGTTTGTGTTCTTTGCATCTGTTTAAACGCGGCCTTCGCGTTCTTGTACCGACGCAACGCGGAGTCCATGCCCGCGTCTCTGTCCCTTTCATGTCTGCACGACGCGGTGCTAATGCCCGCGTGTGTGTTCTTCTCATGCTAACGCGACGCGGAACCCATGACCGCGTCCGCGTTCTTCTCGTGTCCTGACTTAAACGCGGGTCTCGAACTCCGCGTTTGTGGAGGTCTCGAACCCCGCGTTTGGCACCTTTGCGACGCGATTCCCGCGTCTGTGAGTCCCGCGTCTGTGACTCCCGCGTCTGCGACTCCTGCGTCTCACTCTAAAAACCCGCATCTCCCTGTGCACTCTCTCCTTCCATATACTTCTCTCTCTAGTTTTCCTCTCTCTTTCTCTCTCTAACTCTTTCTCTCTCCTCTTTACTTATTATATTTATGGCGCGTACGCGAGTTCCATGGATTTCAGAGTTTTCAGTTCTTCCGGAGATTTAGGCGAGTGTCCTCGTTCTCGCCTCCATCTGGGTTTCCCTGCTTTGTCGGGTCGACATGTATTTTATTCCATGTTTTCATGTATTATGTATTGGGCTGAGTCCCTGTATTTGTGTATGGCCGAGTGCCAATGACTGGACATGTATTGCTTTGTGACGAATGCTTGTATTAGGGTAGTTTAATTATTGTACATGTACCATGCCTGTGTTGATTTTACTGTTTTATACCATGCGTGGCCGACCCTTCATGGTCGTTGGACTCTGGGTTTCTGCCCACTCCTGGGATGGCTAGTAGCCACGGAGAGTGCGCTTAAACCCCGAACGTACTTGACTTCCGGACCCTTCAGCCTTCGGTCTCTCACGATCTCGAAAGGGAAGTGATTGGGACCGACAGGTCTCTGTCCTTCAGCTTCCGGTCTCTCACTATCTTAAAAGAGAGGTGATTGGGACCGTCAAGTTCTTCAGCTCCGCCTGGTTATCATGATCAGCACTCAGCACTTTACCACTAGATTCTTCTAGGCGAGAGGCTGCCGGATTTTCTACTCGCACCTTAAGCCGAGTTGTCCCGGTAACCTTGCCAGACGCTCCAGTGTTAAATACTGTTTGCTATCTGTGCCTCCAGTTTGCTCAGCTCCGCTTGGTTGTGCTCAGCTACTACTCTATCATCATGCCACGTATTTACCTGATATGTTAACACTTGCTATGCCATTACTTCATACCTGTCATTTACATGCTGCTATTTAACACCTGTTTGTATCACCTGACAACTGAGGTGTTATCACCTGACACCAAATATGCTACTACTTGGCAAGACCCTTGTTATGACATGACTTGCCATCCGAACTAATATCAATCTCTTGACTTGATTGGTCACCTGCCAAATATCATCCTCCTGTCATGCTATCACTTGACACCCGGCATGATATACTTGACCTGTGATTATCTCATTTACGGGAATACTACACTTGTTATCCTGCATTACATGCAGTGACTTGAATCTTGTACTTGTTATCCTGTATTATATATACAGTGACCTGAATTTATAGTACTCATGTACTCCTGAATTCCTGATCATGTCTTGTACCTGCTATTCCCGTAAATTTGATAACTACCTAATAAACCATAAAACTGGATAACTTACATTGGGTCGGGGGAACTTGCGGCTATCAATATATGTTCGTGTTTACAGTGGTATTAGGCATGTTGTGCAACTAAAACTCCGGTCTGACCTGTGGGCCTCCAGGGGACCGAGGGGAGAGCTGGCTTCCTCCTTCCTGGTACCATCTTGATAAGGGCATCCATAAGACCCTCTTGAATCGCCTTGCGGTAGGTTCCGTCACCAAGCAACGGAACATCCTGGGCCGTGGTCCCGGGTATGCACGGGACCCACTGTAAACATTGTTCGTTGATACCCCCGTTGGTTTCCAATAACAACCTTGCTTTACTCAGATGTGGATATATGTGTGCTGGGACGCTAGTTCACATATCTAGACATCAGGGTAAGATGAGTAATAATAATAATAAAAGATGCCAACTATGGATCCGTTGTATGCTTTACCGAGCTTGCTTCCATCGGGTTTTACATCGGATTTCTGGTTTTATGATTATTATCATATTAACTACTCATATCCTGTTTTATTACCCATGTTCCATTCCATCAGTCTACTGCTCCTATCTTATCATTCCATGAGTAGTTCCTGCTTGATATCACTTGTTATATATCTACCTGATTATACATGCTTATGCTCACGACACGGTTTTCAATGCATGATTATGATTCGGTTTTATCGATACACTTGTACTTATCTCAGCACGCCATCTGGCTTTTGTATCACCACTCGCCTGGGGAGTTCTATCTGACTCCCCTGGATTCTCATGTCCAGGTCATGGAGCTTGGAGCGTGTGATTTCCCCAGTTGTTGGTCATAGTGGCGCAGCGGTAGCGTGGATCTCCAGCAGACCATCTGAAGCTCTATCCTTCCAGGCCCCCTGTGTGCCTCTCGAGTTTTCCTTTTGTAAACTCGTGAGTGCCTTTTATACTGTTCACTCTTGTACATCTCTTTGTATTCTCGCATTTGCGCCTATCGGTGATGTAATATTATTGTAATATTTATCACCTCTGGTGATAACTTTGTAATTGTACTATATGTTGGAATGTATAATGCACCACTTGCTTCTGTACTCTGATTCTTACCTGTACTGATGCTTAGCGTATATACGTGAGGGTATTACTGACCTGCGTATATACGTCGCAGTAACGTCCCCGTACCCGCCGGATCGGGGCGTTACAATTGGATAAGAACTTTTTTCTCTGGAACGAAAGATTGGTGGGGAAGAACACCACAAACTAAGAAATTGACAAGATCGGTATAGAATGGTGTGTTATTGGTGTATAAGGTCATCAAATACTCATTGAAGAATGCATCATCAATGGGTAACTCCGCTGATCCGCCCTCATCTTGCTCAATTCTTAAAAGGTGATCGACAATAGGGTTTTTAATACCTTTCTTGTCTCGAATCTCCAAGTCAAATTCTTGTGGGAGTAATCCATCGGACTAACCTTGGCTTGGCTTTGTTCTTTGTCAGGAAATACTTGAGTGCTGAATAATCTGTGAAGACAATGACCTTGGATCCTATCAAGTAGGATTCAAAACTTGTCAAAAGAAAAGCTACAACAAGCAATTCTTTCTCTGTTATTGTGTAATTTTGTTGTACATCATTTAGTTTCTGGCTTGCATAGTACACCACTTGAAAATCCTTATTCTCTCGCTGTCCTAGCACATCGCATAATGCAAAAACTCGCATCACATATAATCTCAAAGGGCAAACTCCAATCGGGCGCTGCAATGATTGGAACGATGATCAACTTCTCCTTCAATGTTTTGAATGCCTGCAAGCAATCATTAGAAAATTTAAATGGTGCACCCTTCCTCATTAAATTACAAAGAGGTTTAGAGATTATAAAAATGTCCCTTATGAGTCAGCGATAAAATCCGGTATGTGATTGCACACGTATATTGCATACTCTATTATTATATTCTCACATGTATTGTGTAATAAACTCTGCAATTTACTTGTCTTAAATATCTAAATTGTGCAGGTGATAGTTAATGGAGAAGAAGAGGATAATCCCAAATCTAGTCCAACTAAATCAGATTTTGGAGGATTTATTTCACCACCAAGGATTGGACGTATATTGTGAAGATCCCAGAGAGATAAAGACAAAATCAATTGAAGATTATCGGGAAACAGAGAAGCACTGATCCACGCACTCAAGATCTGACCCAATGGCCAGATCCTTGCGATGGTTCCATGGCTCTGGCCACGAATCCGTGGCTTTGTTGAGAATGTTGGGTTAGTGTCTGCTTTTCCTATCTTCGTACTCATCTCCCACTTCCATTTCACCTATAAATACAACACCAAAGGTAGAAGGCAGAGAGCTAGGTTTAGGGTTTTCACTTTAGTTTAACTTAGAATATTTCTTTTTTTAATGTATTTTTTTGTTTATTTATAAACTTAGGTTAAAGAAGGGATTCATGAGAGAATGAGAGAAAGAACTGTATTGAGAGTGACACTAATGTAATCTTCTTTTTTTCTTTTAACATTTTTCAATTTAATCAAATTTTATTTTCTGTGTTATTTTCCTTCTTATTTTTGCTTTACTTTTTTGAATCAATTACAATCCAAGTGGGTCAAATAGCATTAGAATAGCCTTATCTTTGCGAGTGCCACTGATAGCTCACGATGATGGATTCTTAGTCTCAATCTGTATTATTTCATGCTTATTTCATTTTGATGATGTAATGTGGATGAGACTCGAATCAACTATTATGAGCGATGCGCTGATTGCCTCCAACTCAAGGTAAATCTTAATCAATGATCCAAAAGATACAGTAATCAGCCAAAGAGATAAGTAACTTTTATGTTCTTTCTTTCTTTTAATTTCTTATTTCAGGAGCAACTTTAAAAACCAATACATCCTTAATTCTTTTGATTCTCTCTTTTAACTTGGTTCATCTCTTAACTTAAAACAAAAACACCAACATTATTTTTCTCTTTAATCTCTATTCCTCTCTTTTCTAACTTATCTTGGTTTTTGTTTTCTCTCTTTCTCTTTTCAAAACTAAGAAGAACATTTAACTAGTTTTTAGTAACTTAAAAGAATACTAAAACGCTTTCATCGCTTTTCCTTCTTATGGATCACGGCCCACATAGCCACTTGCTATATAGATGGTAGTATTGAGAAACTTAGCACATCTTAATCTATCATTTCTAAATTTTATTTTTCTGTGCAGGTTTTACCTTAATCAAATTTTGATGACATTGCCAGGGAGGGACGGTATTTCTTTTTAGTTTACTAATGGTTAATTTTTCTTCTCAAAATTTGTGTGCAGGGGCTGATTTCAAAAATTTAAAAGCTGCAATGGACATAATGCTGCTCTGTCACTCTGCCCAATATGGCAGGGCACCAGAGCTCTCTATTTTTCTGCAGAGCCAAAGCCTCGTTTGCGCGGCAAAAGAGGTGAAATACTAACTGGGTTTCCTGCAGGTGCTTTCACACTATAAAATACAACTTCTGCATCTATTAGATTTTCTTATTAATTTCTTTTGCGCACTGTATTTAGCTCAACAATAACTTGGTTGCTTGTAAATCTTAAAAAACTGTTAGAATTTGCATCAAGGCATTTGTTTAATTCATTACATTTTCATTGTTGTTGAAGAGTGCTGGAACAAAAGTATGTGTGCTAGCATATAGTGTAGGAATATTTTTGAGTATTTTATATATTGCTTGAAGTGTAATTTTTGCAATATACTTGCACACGTGCACTAAAATGATTTAAGGGCTTAATTGATAAATAACCTAAGGTGAGAAAGTCATTATCCTTCCTTAAATCGAAAATCACCTCCTCATTCACTAACCCAGCCTAACTAAAATGACTAGGCATTGGCCCAAGATACATCTCAGGCTCAATAGGAGATTGACCTCGGGAGAAAGTTATTAGAGTGTGACTCAGGCCAAATCGATTTCTAAGGTTGGGAATTAAGAGATAACATCTTCCAAAATCAGTGATTTGGCGTAATTAAGATCTATTGCTATGCACGGATATCTTCCACTGTATTTTGTCCCTACTTGACTGATTAACTTGTGGTCGACTGCTGCAGTATACCTCTCCTGAATATTCAATCAGTTATGAGTCATCTAGGGGAAAATTAATGATGTCTGTTCCAACTGCCTGACCGTTCATAATCCAACCGGCTGACCGTTCTGTGAAAGTTCTAAAGGAGAAAATTAATGATGTCCTTATCCAGATTGGGGAGTTTATCTGCCCAGTTGATTTCATAGTTCTTGAGACACAACCTGTATCCAATCCTTGGGCTCAAACTCCTGTTATCCTAGGCGCCCATTCCTTACTACTGCCAATGCTATTATCAATTGTAGGAATAGGTCTATGAGATTAACTTTTGGGGACATTATTAGAGAAGTCAATGTCTTCAACCTAGAAAAACAACCTCAGAAGATAAGAGACCAAATGTTTGAGGTAAACTTTATTGAAAATAATTATGATGAAGAAAGTGAAGGTATAGAGAATAAGTCTCTATTTCTTGATGATTTATTTAAGAATGAATGCGATTGTATTAATGAGAAGGCATATGTCAGAGATCTTAAGTTTAGAGTACCCTTTGAAAAAGGAAAATTTGATTTGAATATCTTCACTTTCGATGAACAACCAATGATATATCGCATGATAATATAATTCAAGAACCTCCAATTGACCTGCTCTTTGAAAACCTCTTCGAAGAAGAACTCATGTGTTTAGATGAACTGACTAGGGATATTTTGGTCAATTACACACCTCCATGGGAAAGTGTTGACCTAAGTTTTGAGGAGATGTTATAGAACTGAGTTAGAATTCCTAGGCATTCATAGTGAGAAAGTTCCAACTGAGAAGTGTGATGGTGATCAATTTTTGAATAATGTATGTAGAAATATGAGGAAGAAAAGCTTAAAAAAGGTGAGACTAGGGAGGAAGAAGGTTAAAATGATAAAAAGATTGGCCTCTCCACTATGCCCTATAAAGAGAACCTATTGGAATGATTGGAAGAGAGCTAGAGGGATGAGACCTAAAAAGGTCTAGGTGTGGGAGGAACATGACGTTGTACATATTTTTGTATACTATATATATATATATATATATATATATATATATATATATATATATATATATATATATATATATATATATATATATATATATATCATCTCTTTTACATTCCATTTCATGCATCTATACATTCCTTTCATACATTGGGGACAATGCACGGGATAAATATGGGGGAGGGCTCTAACATAACTAAGTATGGGAGAAACATGTGTATATATTTTTGTACATATTTTTGTATGGGAGAAACATGATGTTGTACATATTTTTGTACACTATATATATATATATATATATATATATATATATATATATATATATATATATATATATATATATATATATATAATTTTTTATGCACCTCTTTTACATTCCATTTCATGCAATATATATATATATATATATATATATATATATATATATATATATATATATATATATATATATATATAGAGAGAGAGAGAGAGAGAGAGAGAGAGATAGACTTGTATCCTTTCAAAAGGATTTGATCCCGGATCCTTCCCACTCAAATTCAACCCTCCAACATTCGAATACAAGATCCACTCCGTTGAAGTTGATCTATACTATTTCAAGTATCTATAAACCAAAAATCAAATGTTTTAAATACTTTTTGCCCATCCATCAAGTAGGGGAAAAACGGACGGCCTAAATAGTGAGTTGGTTAGTTTAACGGTGTAGAACATTTGAAATCTAACAAAAATTAGTTTATAGGGGTTTTAAATGTTTAGATCATAATGAAATGGCCGGATCGAGAATTTGTATGTCTAAAGACATAGATCTAACCAACTCACTACTTTCGGCCGTCCATTTTGCGTCGCTTGATGGATGGGCAAAAAATATTTAAAACACTTGATTTTTGGTTTATAGATACTTGAAATAGTATAGATCAACTTCAATGGAGTGGATCTTGTATTCGAATGTTGGAGGGTTGATTTTGAGTGGGAAGGATCCGGGATCAAATCCTTTTGAAAGGATACAAGTCTATATATATATATATATATATATATATATATATATATATATATATATATATAAAACTTTTTGAAAGAAAATAACATTTGATATATTTTTTGTAACAAATTAAGTCAATTTTAAGGAATAGGAAAATCATAATTTGGATTTCTTATACTTGTCAAAATAAGATGACTTGTTTGATTTTTAAGGTTAGGAAGAAAATTGATGAAAATAATTTAGTCTTGATTTTTACCTTGAAGAAATATGCACACCTTATACACTTACACACTTAGGGTTTAAAAACAAAGATTCTTATACCTTTATAAAAAGAAAAGAGAGAGAAATATATATATATATATATATATATATATATATATATATATATATATATATATATATTTATGAAAAATAAACAAATCTAATTATTGATTAGCTAGGTGCTTTGGCCTAAGAATGCCTTGGTATTTATGCAAAAGATAATTAGATATGTTTGAAAATATATATATATATATATAAATCCTCTGATTAAGCTGGGTATTTGTGTCTCATGAAGCATAAGTATTCACACCTAAAAAGGGTACATTTAATAAAAAAAACCCTTGGTTTTGTGGCCTTGTCTGCTCGAGTGTTTAAGTCCTTAGGAGTGTTTTCTCACCTGGTGTCCTAAGACTGTCCGATTTGGGTGTCACAGACTAAAAGCTCGTTACATGGGCAGATTAGAAATCCTAATGGAATTGAGGAATAAATACCACCAAAAATAAATGTAAATAAGGCATAGGAGTTAATATTAAAGAACCCTTAGTCAAAGTTCACGGTCACGAAGGTGCATATGACTCAGGATAAAGTAATAGACTAGATGAGAAATATAATTTGACTCCTTACTTTGATTAGTGACATATTTTTGAACAGAGACTAAATTTAAGAATGTAAAATTCAATATTCCTATAACTTATAGATTACTTGAACTCTTACAAATATACTTCAAATAGTTTCTCTCTTTTCAAAATGCTTTTCAAAAATACTAACATTTTTTTCTCTTTCTTTATAGATTTTGTGGGTGCAATCCACTGAAAACCCTCACAAGACAAAACTCGTCCTCTAGGGGTAACGTAGAGGTTTAACAGCTTCTTACACATGCTCAGTACAATTGAGTGACCTGTGAAAGTGGTCTAATAATTGATTAGGGTTAATTTTGATATTTTACTCGTGGGCAAGCAAAAGATAAGTGTGGGGGTGTGATCGGGCACATATATTGCATATATATTGTCACATTACCATGTTTATTATCTAATATATCCTATTAATAAGTCTTATTTTTTGTTATAAAATGCAAGCCCATAGCTAAATGAAAGGGAAGAAAATGAGCCCAAAAGCCCACCAAATTCTGACTTAATTCAGAATTAATTCAAAATCAGAAAATCAGGGCAGATCATGACAAATCAGAGAAATTGAAAATTGGTTAAAATGAATCTTTACAAATCAATTAGTTAAAGCTAAATATCAAAGGCTATTTCGTCAAATCCAGGAGCTGGAACGGGAAAACCAGCATAAGATAAAGGTGAATCACCAAACGAGGCATCACCACCAACCAAGTGTGGCCACCTGGCTGCACCATGGCCGCGAAAGCGTGGCCAAAGTCGCGTTTCTGCAGCTTGGTTGGATTTGTTGGGGGAGCATTTGAATCTTCATACGCCCTCCCCCATTTGATTTTTGCCTATAAATACTGTATTTTTCAGAGAAAAAGGGACCGGAAGTTAGTTTAAGTTTTTCTCTTTATTTTTAGGGTTTAGGTTCTTTGTTAGATAGCATAGAGAAGTTGTATCTCTGTTTTTTAATTTGTAGTTCAGTCCAAATACCAGTGAGAGAGAGGAATAAAGTGATTGTAATCTAAAGATTGAAGTGACATTAATAAAGCATCAAACTTTCTCTTCTTCTACTCCAATTCACGGGTATATCTTGTTTTATTTACATGTCTTGTTTTACATCATTCATGAGTAACTAAACTTGTTTTCTGGGCTCACTATCGTCCCTCTCTTCGATCCCTCTTGTTTTAAATGATTTTGATTAAAAGAACACAACGGAATTATATGTATGCCTTAAACTAAGCCTTTCTTCTTTGAAAGTGTTCTTGAAGGCACATAAGGATGGATTTGGATTTCTAGACCTCTATTTCTTTTAAAATATCACTTGAACTTGTTTTATTTTATACTTGAAGGAAAACTTGATTATTTAACATTCAGCTCAAGAGGATTTCTTAAGAAAAAGAATTAAACTTTTCCAAACAATCTTATGCTTTGCTTAAGACTTTCGAAACTAAAACTTAAGTTTTTGCCTATGATCAAGTTGAGGCACTGAGAATTTCAAGAGAAGAACACATCGTTGAGTAGTAAGATGTGAGCCCAGATATTTTTCCTATATTAAAAACAACCAAACAATCTTTAACATTTTTAAAGATCACCTTTTCTAAAGTCTTCTCTAAATTTTCAAATATTCTTTTAATCATTCACTTACTCTCCACTCTCTTTTTCAATATAAAAAAATGAAAGAAAAACACAAATATCATTCTTTGTTATTTAACAATTCATTGAAAAGCTTCTCTCGTATTCCTCCTCGTGGACATGACTCGTTAGCCCAAAGCTAGATGGTAATTCTCATTGCTTTCACTTTCAATTAGTACTTGCACTAAATTAATTTAAGGGCTTGTCCTATAAATAAGATAAGGTGGGAAAGTCATTACCCTCACTTGGCCCACAAATAATCTTCTTACTCACTAACCTAAGCCTAACTAAAACTGAGTAGACGTTGGCCCTAGGGACATCTCAGACTCAAATAGGAGACTGACCTAAGGGGGAAGTTGTTAGAAGTTGACTCTTATCAAATCAGTGGGGATTGAGGAGCGAAACCCTGAAATTGGTAGTTTGGCATAATTAGGCCCGTAGCTTAGGCACGGATATCTCCCGCTGATCTTGCCCCTATTTGGCCGATTAACTTGTGATCAGATTCTGCATATACCCTCATGGACAGTCTAACCAGTTGGGAGTTAATTAAGTCTAAGTTCTACCCTAACTTAGGTTAGATTTTTTTTCTTTTTATTTGTTTGTTTATTTGTTTATTTTTCTTTGTTTGTTTTTGATATTTCTTGTGTGATATGGCTTATGACAATAATATTTTCAATTTTAATAGTAATTCATGTTACACCCTGACTTCTTTTTTGGATATTACCAACTCGGCATATCATAACTTTAACCAATCTAGTATGACAGATTGGTCTTATCCGAATCAATATATGCCCCAGTCCCAATACTATGAACAAAACTGGAATAATCATCACTACTCTTCACAGAGTCAATGGGGATATAACTCCCCCGAGTCATATTATCAATCACCTTACCAACATCCAGCTTCATACACTCCTTCTCCTGAACAACCAATAGAAGAGTCAATTAACTGGGAAAAGAGGATGAAAGCTTTAAAAAGCTTGAGCGATGAATTTATATTCTAAAAGACTCAAAATCCCGTCAAAAATTTCAAGTCACAAATCCTTACTCTATTTTTCAAGAAGAACATACCAACTTAGAAAAGAGTATGGAATCCATGATTCAATTCCAAAGTGATCCACTCGATACGATAGAAGCAAGACTTAGTCGATTGGAAAACATGCGCATGAATAAGGAAACTCTCTCTACCTAATCTTTGACTATTCCTGACACTTCTAACCATATTGATGAAAACCAATAATCATGATATCTTGAAAACTTTGACTAAGATTCAATTTCACCATAAAATCTTGAACTTGACCAATATCAACTCATTGACGAATTGACAAGTTTTCATTTTAATGAGATTGAACTTGATTATGAATGTGAACCCGATCTCCAACTTTGTGATTCAGTTCCCATCTTCGAATCTATTGACCAATTTTCTGAGCCAACATTTATTCCCATACCCATAGATCTACAAATTGAATCACTAATTTTGAATAGTCACATTTCATTGATGGAAAAAGAATTTGAATTTCAATTCTTGAATTTGGACCCAACTCTTGAACCAAAACTAACTCTTGAACCAAAGTGAATTTTTTCGAGTTAGTAGTGGTTCCTGAACCTATTATTCTTGAGCTCAAGTTAACAATTCCACCAAGTCACATTCTTTTGTTGGGCATAAGTATAGACCAAGATGACTCTGTGATAATTTTCTAAGACTGGTCATGTAAAGAGAATAAGTTTCATGATAGGATCTTTCATAATCCTATTCATATTGGGGACTGTAAATATGTAAACAGAAAAGAGGTTAATAAAGGTGGGTTCCATGAACTACCACATTATCTTGATTACGTAGCAACGCTTGATCCAATCCGACCACCACCGGAACCACCACCATAAAGTAATATTTTTCTTCCCTTTCTTTTTTTTATGAATCTATGCATTCATTCATATATTGAGGATAATGCATGAGATAGTTGTGGGGGAGGGTTCTAACATAACATAGGTTTTCTTTTTATTTAAAAATTATTATTTTTTGTTCTTTAAAAAAACTTTTTGAAAAGAGAGCAATATTTTGACATATTCTTTTTGTAAGAAATTAAGTTAATTTTAAGGAATAAGAGAATCATAATTAGGATTTTTTATACTTGGTGAAAATAAGATTATTTGTTTAATTTTTAAGGTTAGGAAGAAAATTTGAAAAAGTAATTTAGTCTTGATTTTTACCTTGATGAAATATGCATGCTTTATACACTTACACACTTAAGGTTCAAAAATAAAGATTCTTATGCCTTATTAAAAAATAAAAAAATGAAAAATATATATAATATATCAAAAATCTTCTGACTAAGCTGGGTATTTGTACCTCATAAAGCATAAGTATTTACGACTAAAAGCGGTTCATATAATAAAATCCTTAGTTTTGTAGTCTTGTTTGCTCGAGTCCTTAAGTTCTTGGGGTGTTTTTTCACTAGATGCCCTAAGACCGTTTGGTTTGAGAGTCACCGATTAAAAGCCCGTTATATGGGAAAATTAGAAAGCCTAATTGAACTAAGGAATAATATCACCAAAAATAAAAAAAAAGAAAAAAATAATAAGGCATAAGAGTTAGAGTTAAAGAACTCCGAGTAAAAATTTCATGGTTATAAAGGTGCATATAACTTTAAGTAAAATAATAAACTAGATGAGAAATACAGTTTGACTCCTTACCTTGATTGATAACAAGTTTTTGAATAAAAACTAAGCTTAAGGATGAAAAGTTTAGTTTTTCTATAACTTATAGATTACTTAATTCTTACAATAATACTTCAAATATTTTTCTCTTTCAAAACGTGTTATCAAAATACTAACACTTTGTTTCTCTTTCTTTATGGATTTTGTGGGTGCAATCTACTGAAAACCCTCACGAGATAAAACTCATCCTCTAGGGGAAACCTAGAGGTTTAACGGCTTGTTGCACTAGCTCAGTGCAATCGCGTGATAGGTAGTGAAAAATGCATAATTGTCATCATATTTACCATCACATTTGCACATTTATTCATATTATAATGCACATTTATTAATATTTTGTTATTTAATGTGTGCAGGCCTCGAATTATTATTTTAATAATAAATAAAGCTTAAAGAGCCCAAAAGCCCAGATCCAAGCCCATGTTTGAAGCCCAGGTGCAAAAGCGCAATTACAAGAAGTCAAAATGCAAATACAAGGGCTAAAAGTTGCAAATATCAAAGATAAGGGAAGGATAGACTTCTATCCAACCCTAAACACTTGCAGGATGAGGATAAAAGCCCAAGATAAGAAGGAAATTCATGGATAGAAGATTTGGGATATTTGAGATCAAGGTAACTTGATTTCTAAGTTATCTCGAAATCTCAATATGAAGAGCCAGGATTGCACTTCCAGACGCAGGCGCCCAAATGAATGGACCAGGAGAGGCCACGCGCCAAAGCGCGTGGCCAGACGTCACCAAACTGCCGCAGAAACGCAGCAAAAGCCGCAATTCTGCGGCAGTATAGATGAGACAGGGCAACAACTTTTTGGCGCGATCTTATCCGTGAATCCACCGCCTTCTGCACCTATAAATATCCCTGCAGGCGCAACAGAGGGGGCATCCAGAGACGTATTAGGGTTTCTTCTAGCTATTTTCTTTAAATTTCTGCCAGTTTGTATCTCTTATTCATGTACGTTGTGGAGAAGAAGAAGCTTTTGTAACTGGAGATTATTCTGCAATAAAGGTCACTTTTTGCTTTCATTTAATTTTCAGCTATTTTATTTTATTTCTGTGATCTCTCTGGTTTGATTTCTAATTATCGATCTTTTGATTTGTTTTCTTTCTTTCTTTCTCTAATCTCTCTTATTAAACAATAAAAAAAATAAATAAATTGAAAAGATAAAAAAATTATGGTGAACTAATTCTCTCTAGTGGTTTGCTGAATTTCTTAAAGCAACCCTAGAGCAGTTAAGCATTGGTCGGATGGATGATAATTCTTGAAACCCTAGGTTTAAAGTAGAATGCTTGAAGATTAAACGATAATTGGTGTTCTAATCTAATATCACAACATTAATTAATTCTTCACATTTTATATCTAAGAACTTTGACAACGCAACCTCAAGGTAAAACTTCTTTTGTGTTGTGCTTAGATGTTAGGATAAAAAGTGTTGGATTTTTAGGAGTGATGTTGGTAAGATTCTAAATCTCTTCTCTTGCTTGCATGTCTTCCAAAAAACCTAGGATAAAAATCCATGTATTCCAATATGATGATCAAGAGTCTTAATATGCAATAGGGTTGTGGTAGAAGATCAGCAAAACCACGTCTTTAAAATCATATTTTCATATCAAATCTAATCTCTTTTCTCTATTTTTGAAGATACAGAGGAATCGGGTCGAAAAGCTTGCATCGCATCCTTCCCTGAGGATCACGACCTGCTTGAGCCCTTGCTACAGCGGATTCGCATTGAGACTAAGAAATCTGAACTTTATTTCTATTCTTTAAAAATTCTCAATCAAACTTTTGGCGCCGTTGCCGGGGAAGGAACGGCACGATTTCCTCGTTCTAATTATTCTTTATTCTTTCTGTTGCAGGTACAGAGAACAGGAAACAAAAACAGAGCAGCAGCAAGGACATACAGCAATCCAGTGCCTCTGCCCTCGAAGGCAGAGCACCTGGACCTACTAATTTGCCGCAGAAACGCGGCAAAAGCCGCAGATCTGCGGCAGTAGTAGTGAACTACTAACCTGCTTTTCTGCAGGTTGCTCTGCATTGCAAAAATCTGCTTACTGCTGTGATATTATTTCTCTGTGATCACTCTGCAACTGCTAATTAATAACATTAACCCATTTGTTGAAAAAAAAAATTTTTTTTTAGACTCTTGCATTTAGGGCACGTGTCTATTTACATTTTTTTTAATTCTGTTGAAGAGTGCTGGCGACAAGGTACGTTTGCATAGCATATAGATTAGGAAACACTCTTGGTTGTTTACTGCTTTCTTAAGTGATTACTTTTCTACAGCTTTACACGTACACTAATTCATCTTAAGGGCATAACCCATAAGCAAGATAAGGTGGGGATTTCATCACCCTTCCTTGGCCCACAAATCATATCCGTCACACTCACAACCCTAACCTTAAGTAAAATTTGACTAGACGTTGGCCCTAGGTTAACTCGGACTCAATAGGAGATTGATCGAAGGAGGAAAATTGTTCGAAATTAACTCTTGTCAAATCGGTGTCTAGGCAGGGGATTGAGGGCCGAAAGCCAGAAGAACGGTGGTTATTTAATTAAGGAACGTCTCTGACGGAAAACCTCCCACCGGTCTTGCCACCTACCTGGCCGATTAGCTTGTGGTTAACGTCGACAGTAGACCTCCTAAGGACAGTCTAAAGTTAGGAGTCGTCTAGGTCAAGGCTTACCCTAGATTAGGATTTTTGATTGTTTTTCTCTTTTATTGATTGATTGGGTGAACTTGTTTGCTGATTGTGCATGCCCGCTTGGTCGAGAGACCCACTTACATCCAGGCTAACTAGAACTAGTTCACCTCCCGAGCTCAATCCCGACTCACACATGGCACAACCGCCATCACTCCAAGATAGGATCTATCCTATCAGGACTTCTCTTCCTTCTTGCATCAAGCTTAACGATGAAGGTGTTGACCCATTTGAGCTTAAGCCACAATACATCAACACCCTTCCGAAATTTCATGGACTTGACTCCGAGGATGCATACTTCTTCATAAGGGAATTTGAGGAAGTATGTCTCATGATGAATATTCCTAAGTTAGGAAAAGATGACATCAAACTTAGGTTTGTCCCCTTTGCTTTGAAGGATTTAGCAAAGAAATGGCTCTACAGTCTAGAGGTCGGTTCTATATCTTCTTGGGATAATTTCGTTAAGGCCTTCTTAAAGAAATTTTATCCCGTTCACAAGACTGCACTGATTAGGAAGAATATCCTACAGTTTAAGCAAACAGCAAATGAGCCTTTTTGGAAATATTTCGAACGTTTTAAGGACCTTCTTGCCCAATGCCCTCACCATGGGATAGAGAAATGGCGACTTTGCCAAGTTCTATATGATGGATTAGAATATCAAACTAAGACGTTGTTAGAATCCATGTGCCAAGGAGGATTTATGAAAAAGAACGAAAATAAAGGATGGGAATTGTATGAGGAATTAGCTGAAAATACCATCCAATGGGAACCTACTCCGGAAAAATTTAGGACTAATGACCCTACTTCTTCTAAAGGAGGTATCTATTCCATTGAGGCCAACATAGCAACCGATGCTAAGTTAGCTGCTGTTATGCGAAGACTAGAGGCCCTTGAAACTAAAGAGCCAGTCTCTGTGAACCAAGTCAGCCCAACATCTTCGGCGGGCTGTACTTATTGTCAAGATATGAACCATGTGTTCGAGGAATGTCCTGTCTTTTTCGCGCATCAAAGCTTGCCCGAACATATGAGTGCGGCCTTCACAAGGCCCGCCAACAATCCTTATTCACCCACCTACAATTCTGGTTGGAGAAATCATCCCAATTTTTCATGGGCCCAAGCAACAATGATCAAATTAGGCCCAAATTCTCCAACAATTTCCAAAATCCGCCCTATCAGCAAAGTTTTCCTAGTCAAAATCCTCCACCATCTTTCCAATATTCACAAATGGAAACAAGGCTTTCAAACATGGAAAGAAAGGTGGACACTCTTGTTAAAAGCCATGACACACTAGCTCAAGTCTTGACCAGGATAGAGGTCCAATTAAATCAGCAAGAAAGACAGAGGGGTACCCTATCGAGTCAACCATTGCCAAATTCTAGGAATCCTAGGCCAGCCAATGAGGCTCAAGACCCAAATCAGTGTCATATGGTTCATACACTCAGATCGGGAAAACAAGTTGATAATCAAGTATCCATGCCATCGGATCCATCTCAGCCATCTATTCCATCTAGCTCCACTTCCATTCCATCTAGCTCCACTCCTGTTCCACCCAGCTCCAATGAAACTGAAGTTGAAAAGTCAGCAGGATAGGTGCACCAGCCTATAGCTCCATTTCTAAATAGGCTTAGAAGCAACAACAATGCACATATGGAGAAATTATTAGAGGTGTTCAATCAAGTTAGGCTCAACATTCCACTTCTTGATGCAATCCAACAGGTCCCTAGTTATGCCAAATTCCTTAAGGACATGTGCACCAAGAAAAGAAAGACTAATGTGCCTAAGAAGGTTTTTCTAGCCACCAACATTAGTGAGCTATTGTCCAACCAGATCCCTATTAAGTATAGGACCCTGGTTGCCCCACCATCTCTTGCACCATAGGTCGAGCCAAAATCAATCGAGCACTCCTCGATTTAGGAGCTAGCATCAATTTGCTTCCTTTCTCCGTATATCAACAACTTGGATTAGGTGAACTCAACCCGACCCAAGTCACTATTCAGTTGGCTGACCGCTCAATTAAAGTTCCTAAGGGAGAGATCAATGACGTTCTCATACGGGTGGGAGAATTCATTTACCCAGTCGATTTCATTGTCTTAGAGACACAACCTGTGTCTAATCCTAGGTCCCAAACTCCCGTCATCTTAGGAAGACCGTTCCTAGCAACCGCAAATGCAATCATAAATTGTAGAAACGGATCCATGAGACTGACTTTTGGGGATATGACCAAGGAAGTCAATGTTTTCAACCTAGGTAAGCATCCCTACGATGTGACCGACCAACCCTTTGAGGTTAACTTCATTGAGAACATGACGAGTGAGCATAATGAGGAGATCACACTTGAGTCAGAGGAAGAGGAAGATTTAGAAGCAAGTGATCTCAGCCTTGATGAGATTGAATGGGAATCAAATCTGAGTTCTATAGAGATGGGAGATTCTAGCTTAACTCCTCCACCCATCGAGCCAACTCCTTCTTTGGAGTTAAAAACCTTGCCAAAACATCTTAAGTATGCCTACCTAGGTGAACAAGAGACGTTACCGGTCATAGTTGCATCTAATTTGACCAACAGGCAAGAGGAGCACCTATTGGCAACCCTTAGGAGACATAGGGAAGCCATTGGTTGGACTATGACAGATATCAAGGGACTGAGCCCTACGATAGTCCAGCATCGTATCCATCTAGAGGAAGGGGTTAGACCGAAGAGGGATCCACAGCGTAGGCTAAACCCACTCATGCAGGAGGCTGTACACGCCGAAATAGTGAAACTGTTAGATAATGGGATCATTTATCCCATTTCCGATAGCGAATGTGTTAGCCCAATGCATGTGGTCCCTAAGAAATCTACCTTTACTGTGGTAGAGAACGACAAGCATGAGTTAGTGCAAACACGATTGCCTACCAAGGTAAGAGTATGCATAGACTACCGCAAGTTGAACGCAGCCACTAGGAAAGATCATTTTCCCCTCCCGTTCATTGACCAAATGTTGGAAAGATTAGCAGGTCATGAGTATTACTGCTTTTTGGACGGTTATTCAGGGTATAACCAAATTCCTATAACCCCGGAGGATCAAGAGAAGACAACGTTCACGTGTCCATTTGGGACATTTGCCTACCGTCGAATGCCTTTCGGCCTATGCAATGCCCCCGCCACATTCCAACGTTGTATGTTAAGCTTGTTTTCTGATATGGTCGAGCGTTTCTTAGAGATTTTCATGGACGACTTCTCCGTCTATGGGAATTCATTTGACCAGTGTCTCCATCACTTGGAGCTAGTACTGAGTAGGTGCACCGAAAAGAACTTGACCCTCAATTGGGAAAAGTGTCACTTCATGGTGCAACATGGGATTGTCCTAAGTCACGAGATATCTAGGGAAGGGATTAAGGTAGACAAGGCCAAGGTGGAGATCATAGCGAAACTTCCACTTCCGCGATGCGTGAAGGACATTCGGTCTTTCTTAGGACACGTTGGATTTTATCGTAAGTTCATTAAGGACTTTAGCAAAATTGCTAGACCCCTTACAAACCTTCTAGCTAAAGACGTGTCCTTCATCTTTGATGATAGGTGCCATAGTGCATGGGAGAAATTGAAAGTGGAACTTATCTCTGCTCCTATCATCTCACCTCCGGACTGGTCCAAGTCTTTTGAAATCATGTGCGATGCCTTAGATTTTGCGATAGGTGCTGTCTTAGGACAGCGAAAGGACAGCAAGCAGCACGTGATCTATTATTCGAGTAGGATGCTCAATGACGCCCAAATGAACTATACTACAACCGAGAAGGAATTCTTGGCAGTAGTGTTCGCTTTGGAGAAATTCCGCCCATACCTACTTGGGACCAAGACCACGATTTTCACTGACCATTCTGCTCTTCGATACCTTATGCTTAAAAAAAATGCGAAGGCCCGACTCATTCGTTGGATCCTTCTCCTTCAAGAATTCGATCTCGAAATTCGAGATAAAAAAGGTGTCGAAAATGTCGTAGCTGACCATCTCTCTCGTGTGCCAAACGCACCTTCTAACGAGCTACCCATCAATGACAATTTTCCCAATGAACAACTTCTAGCCATCTCTAAGGAACCATGCTTTGCTGACATAGTAAATTACTTAGTCACAAACCAAACACCACCTAATTGGTCTAAACAGGATAGATACCGATTCTTGTCTCAAGTCCGGTATTATATGTGGGAAGATCCTTATCTTTTCAAATATTGTAGCGACCAAATCATTAGGAGTGTGTCCCCGACGAGGAAACTAGAAGTGTTCTAGCTTTCTGTCATGAGTTCGCTTGCGGTGGACATTTTGGTCCCCGCAAAACTGCCGAGAAAATTCTGCAAAGTGGCTTTTATTGGCCAACTGTGTTTAGAGATGCATTTGAGTATTGCAAAACTTGCACAAGATGTCAAATGATAGGAAGAATTTCCAAACGAAATATGATGCCCCTAAATCCTATTCTAGAAGTAGAACTTTTCGATGTTTGGGGCATCAATTTTATGGGACCCTTCCCTAATTCGTTTGGGCACCAATACATCTTGTTGGCCGTAGACTACGTGTCAAAATGGGTAGAAGCTGTCCCTTGCAAGACAAATGACAACAAAGTTGTTGTCAAATTCTTGAAAGATAATATCATCTTACGCTTTGGAATCCCTCGAGCCATCATTAGTGACAATGGCACACATTTTTGCAATAGAACTTTTGAAGCTCTTATGCGAAAATATGCCATTACTCACAAGTTGTCTACGCCCTACCATCCTCAAACTAGCGGACAGGTAGAAGTTTTTAATAGGCAAGTCAAGCTCATTTTGGAGAAGACTGTGAATCAGAATAGGAAGGACTGGTCCACCAAACTGGTGGATGCCCTATGGGCATATAGGACTGCCTTTAAGACGATTCTAGGAATGTCTCCCTATAGACTGGTCTTTGAAAAGGCTTGCCACCTTCCTGTCGAGCTAGAGCACCGGGCCCTTTGGGCAATTAAGCAGCTAAATTTCGATTTAGATAAGGCCGGTGAGTTTCGGAAATTACAAATTTCTGAACTAGAGGAGTTGAGGAATGATGCATACGAGAATGCAAAGATTGCGAAGGATAGAGTTAAGATTTTTCACGATAAATTCATCACGAGAAAAACTTTTGTCCAAGGACAAAAAGTTTTACTCTACAACTCTAGATTTCATCTCTTTCCCGGCAAGTTGAAGTCAAGATGGACAGGACCATTCATTGTTAAGACGGTGTTTCCACACGGAGCCATAGAGATCTACGATCCCAAAAATGGCAATGCATTCAAGGTAAATGGTCAACGTCTTAAAATCTTTTTGGAGTCTGTGCCGGAAGCTAATGCGGCGATGGGTCTTTTTGACCCACTGTATCGGTGATTATATCTTTCTGCCAGTTCATGCATCCATACATTTCATTAATACATTAGGGACAATGCATGAAACAAGTGTGGGGGAAGGGTATGTAATATAAAAAAAAATATATATATATATAAAAAATTAATTAAAAATATATAAAAATAAAAAAAAATTATACAATATATAAAAAAAATGTTATAAAAAGGAAATATTTTGACTTATTTTTTGAAAGAAATCTAAGTTAGTTTTAAGGATTAGGAAAATCATGATTAGGATTTCTAAAAACTTGGTCAAAATAAATAAATTGTTTAAATTTTAGGTATAGGAAGAGAAATTGAATAATTAGTTAGTCTTAATTTTTACCTTAATGAAATGTGCATTCCTAGTACATATCTAGGATTCTAAGACAAAGACCTTGTGCCTCATAAAAAAAAAAAAATCACCAATTAAGTTGGATACATGTGCCTCAAGAAGCATAAGTATTCACGCCTAAAGGTAGTTCTAAATAAAAAGTCCTTAGTTTTGTGGCCTAGTTCATTCGAATTTGAGTCCGCGGGGTGTTTTCTCACCTGGTGCCCTAAAGCCGACCGGTTTGGGAGCCACCGACTTTAAGTTCGCTACATGGGTGGATTAGAAAGTCTAAGAAAACTAAGAAATATTATACATGTATTAACACATCTATTAGTCAATTAGTTAGGTATGAGGGCCTCAAGAAGCTTTGATACTTATACGAAAGAAAATTAGATGAGTTATACATGCCAAAAATATATATATATATATATATATATATATATATATATATATATATATATCTAATAGTCAATTAGTTAGGTATGAGGGCCTCAAGAAGCCTTGATACTTACACGAAAGAAAATTAGATGATGTTATAAAAATAATAAAGAGGCATGAGAGTTCAAGTTAAGGAATTCCTAGATTCACAAGGGTGCGTATGACTTTTGGTAACGAAAAAGACTATACAAATATTCAATTTTAATCCTTACCTAAAATAAAATAACAATTGACTTTATTAGGACTAAGTTTAAAAAATGAATAAAAATGAGGATCCTAAAACTTATAGACTACTTAGTCTCTTCAATAATAATTCAAATATTTTCCTTTTTATGAATTTTATGGGTGTAATCCGCTGAAAACCCTCACGAGACAACACTCGTCCTTTAGGGTAACCTAGGGGTTTAACGGCTTGTTGCACATGTAAGTGCAACCGTGATTCCTACGAAAGTGAGTTAGTTAGATTAGATTTTCTTTTTCTTTTTTGATTTTTACTCGAGGACGAGAAAAAAGATAAGTGTGGGGGTGTGATAGGTAGTGAAAAATGCATAATTGTCATCATATTTACCATCACATTTGCACATTTATTCATATTATAATGCACATTTATTAATATTTTGTTATTTAATGTGTGCAGGCCTCGAATTATTATTTTAATAATAAATAAAGCTTAAAGAGCCCAAAAGCGCAGATCCAAGCCCATGTTTGAAGCCCAGGTGCAAAAGCGCAATTACAAGAAGTCAAAATGCAAATACAAGGGCTAAAAGTTGCAAATATCAAAGATAAGGGAAGGATAGACTTCTATCCAACCCTAAACACTTGCAGGATAAGGATAAAAGCCCAAGATAAGAAGGAAATTCGTGGATAGAAGATTTGGGATATTTGAGATCAAGGTAACTTGATTTCTAAGTTATCTCGAAATCCCAATATGAAGAGCCAGGATTGCACTTCCAGAAGCAGGCGCCCAAATGAATGGACCAGGAGAGGCCACGCGCCAAAGCGCGTGACCAGACGTCACCAAACTGCCGCAGAAACGCGGCAAAAGCCGCAATTCTGCGGCAGTATAGATGAGACAGGGCAACAACTTTTTGGCGCGATCTTATCCGTGACTCCACCGCCTTCTGCACCTATAAATATCCCTGCAGGCGCAGCAGAGGGGGCATCCAGAGACGTATTAGGGTTTCTTCTAGCTATTTTCTTTAAATTTCTGCCAGTTTGTATCTCTTATTCATGTACGTTGTGGAGAAGAAGAAGCTTTTGTAACTGGAGATTATTCTGCAATAAAGGTCACTTTTTGCTTTCATTTAATTTTCAGCTATTTTATTTTATTTCTGTGATCTCTCTGGTTTGATTTCTAATTATCGATCTTCTGATTTGTTTTCTTTCTTTCTTTCTCTAATCTCTCTTATTAAACAATAAAAAAAATAAATAAATTGAAAAGATAAAAAAAATTATGGTGAACTAATTCTCTCTAGTGGTTTGCTGAATTTCTTAAAGCAACCCTAGAGCAGTTAAGCATTGGTCGGATGGATGATAATTCTTGAAACCCTAGGTTTAAAGTAGAATGCTTGAAGATTAAACGATAATTGGTGATCTAATCTAATATCACAACATTAATTAATTCTTCACATTTTATATCTAAGAACTTTGACAACGCAACCTCAAGGTAAAACTTCTTTTGTGTTGTGCTTAGATGTTAGGATAAAAAGTGTTGGATTTTTAGGAGTGATGTTGGTAAGATTCTAAATCTCTTCTCTTGCTTGCATGTCTTCCAAAAAACCTAGGATAAAAATCCATGTATTCCAATATGATGATCAAGAGTCTTAATATGCAATAGGGTTGTGGTAGAAGATCAGCAAAACCACGTCTTTAAAATCATATTTTCATATCAAATCTAATCTCTTTTCTCTATTTTTGAAGATACAGAGGAATCGGGTCGAAAAGCTTGCATCGCATCCTTCCCTGAGGATCACGACCCGCTTGAGCCCTTGCTACAGCGGATTCGCATTGAGACTAAGAAATCTGAACTTTATTTCTATTCTTTAAAAATTCTCAATCATCGCGTGACCTGCGAAAGTGGTCTTATAATTTCTTATGTTTAGTTATGATGCTTTGCTCAAGAACGAGGTGTGGGGGTGTGTTCGATCACTAATATTACATATACTTTGTCACATTCCTGCATTTTATTTTAAATAAACTCTGCTAGTTAATAATTTTTTACCATTTAAATTATGCAGGCCTTTACCAAGGAAAAAGGAGAGAAAACGAGCCCAAAAGCCCACTTAAATTTAGACTTAAATAAGCTTAATTTAAAATCAAGGATTGGGACAGACGATTTAAGGTGATCAGTGCAAATCGGAGTAGATAATATCAAATAGAAACTGGTTAAAATAAGATTTATTTGGATTTATTCAGTTAGCTTGAGGATAAACAGAGATATTGCCAAATCCAAAGAATACATTGAAAATCCAATTGAATAAAAGGAAGCATCGAAGCATCAACGGACCACGGCCCCTAGATCTGGCCATTTGCCCAGATCCTGGTCGCGAATCCGCGATTTGGTTAAAGCAGTTAGGGGATCGTTTACTCCCCTATCTTCGTACGCTCTCCCCTGTTTAGTTTTTGCCTTAAAATACTGAGATTTCTCAGTATACAGAGAACGATCAAGCAGAGATAGATTCTTTGGCCAGTTTTTATTCTAGTGTAGTATGGGTTTTTATTTTTCTTTTCATATAATTTTCAGTTTGCATTTATGTAATTCAGAGGAGATTAGAGTTTCATAGGAGAATGAGAGTGAAGCTTGTGCTGAGAGTGACACCGATGTAAGTTGTTCTTCTCTTCTTTTATTATTACCACATTAAATCTAAAGTTACATTTTTTTTGTTCTTCTTTGTTTTTGTGTTCTTCTTTTCTACTTTTCTTCTTTTGGTACCAAGTACAATCCACATGAGTCTTATAGCATCATAAGAGCCTTTCTTTTGTGAATGCCACCGATAGCTCATGACGATGGATTTAGTCTCAGTCTGAATCATTTCATACTTGTATCATCTTGATGATGTAATTTGAAAGAGACGAGAATCAACTCTTATGGACTATACGCCGATTGCCTCCACTTCAAGGTAACATCGTCGCCACAGATTTAAGGTAAGTATTTGGCCAAAGGAGGTAAGTATTTCTTTTAGGTTTTCTTTCTTTTCTTTTGACCTTTAGTTTAGATCACCTCCATCACCAAATCTCTACTATTTTTCACTTTCTTTGTACAAAATAACCTTCTCCTTCTATCTGCCACTTTCACAATTTAACATAACTTATTTTCTTTTTCCTTTCAAGAACTAAAAAAAGAACTTTAACCATTTTTTGTAACTTAAAAGAGAACTTACAAACTGCTTCCATCACTAGTCCCTCCTTGTGGATCATGACTCGCATAGCCACTTGCTATTATGATAGCATTGAGTACCTTGCACTACTCTTATGATATTCTGAAATTCTGTATTTTCTGTGTGCAGGTCCCAACTTAATCACCCACAAACAATCTCCTCACTCACTAACCCAATCCTAACTTAAAATTGAGTAGATGTTGGCCCCAAGGAAATTTCGGACTCATAAAGGTATTGCCCTAAGTAGAAAGTTGTTAGATGACTATTGCAAAATCGGTGTCAAAGGTTGAGGATTAAGGGGCGAAACCCCAAATGCTGGTGGTTTGGCATAATCAGACTCATCGCTGAGACACGGATATCTCCCACTAGTCTTGCCCCTACCTGACTGATTAACTTGTGGTCAGGTTCTGCAGTATAGCTCCTGCGGATAATCAACAGTTAGGAGTCGTCTAGGTCTAAGCTCTACCCTAACATAGGTTAGATTTTTCTTTCTTTTTGTTTATTTATTTATTTGTTTTTGTTTTTGAAATCTTTGTGATATGGATTACAATTATAATTTTTTCAATGCATATAGTGATCCATACTTTACCCCCAACCGCTTTCGATTCGAATACTAATAATCTGGCATTTCATAACTTTAACTAAATAAGTATGCCAGATAGGTCTTATCCGAATCAATATATGCCCCAATCTCAGTATTATGAATAAGATTAAGATAATCATCACCACTCTTCATTGAGTCAGTGGGGATACAACTCCTCCGAGTCTTACTATCAGGAACCTTACCAACAAACAGTTTCATATACTCCATATCAAGACACCCAATAGAAGAAAAATCTTCTGTAAAAAATAGTTTCGAAGCCTTCCTTAAGTCCACAGGATAGGTGTAAATTCAATTGGCCTCAATTTTCCCAAATAATTCCTAATTCCAAGATCCTACTCTAATTTTCAAGTCCCACCATAACAAGAATAACCTGTTGACTTCGAAGAGAGTATGGAATTCATGACTCAAAGCGAAGATTTCTTTACCCAGTTCATCGATATGATAGAAGTAAGACTTAGTCGATTGAAAATTATGCATAGAAATGAGAAAACTCTCCTTACCCAATCCTTGACTATTCTCGATACTTCTAGTCATATTGATAGAAATCAAGAATCATGGTATCTTGAAGATTATGACCAAGATTCAATTTCACCACAAAACTTTGAACTTGACCAATACCAACCCATTGATAAATTGGCAAGTTTTCATTTCAGTGAGATTGAACTTGAAGATGAATGTCACACCAATTTCCAATATTGTGATTCAGTTTCACTTTTTGAATCTATGCTGACTTTGGTATCCTTACCTGATTTGGACCCATTTCAGAAGCCAACACTGATTCCTATCCCTATAGAGCTTGAACATGAACCACCTATTTTTGATAGTCACATTCTATTGTTGAACAATGAATGTAAACTTCAATTATATGATTTGGACCAAACTCATGAACCAACTCAGACTCTCGAAACTAAACTTAATTTGAGTTTTATTTTTGAGTCAGTATCAATTCCTATTACTTTCATTGTTGAGCCTAAATCATCCGTTCCACAAAATCACATCCCATTGTTAGATCAAGATTTAGATTAATATGACTCCGTGATGATATACCAAGATTGATCATATAACCGAGAAAATTTTCATGCTAGGATCTTGCATGATCCTATTTATATTAGGGAGTATAAAAATGTTAATAGGAAAGAAGTCATGAAAGGTGAGTTCTATGAAAATCCCCTATACCTACATTGGGAAAAATACTTAGTCTAGTGAGATCACAACTGGAACCATCACGTTGAGATGACAATTTTTCTTCCCTTTCACCTTTTTCATGTATTATTGCATTTCATTCATACACTGAGGATAGTGCATGAGTAAGATATGGGGAGGGTTCACTAACATACTAACTTAGGTTTTACGATATATATATAATACAAAAAATTCCTTTTTTTAAAATTTTTTGAAAAGGAAAATAATACTTTGACTTAGTTTTGTAAGAAATTAAGTTAATTTTAAGGAATAAGAAGATCATAATCAGGATTTCTTATACTTAGTCAAAATAAAATTATTTGTTTGATTTTGAGGTTAGAAAGAAAGATTGAAAAAGTAATTTAGTCTTAATTTTTATCTTGATGAAATATGCGCACTTTATATACTTACACACTTAGGGTTTTAAAACAAAAATTCTTATGCCTTGTATAAAAATTTAAAAAATCATCTGATTAAGTTGGATATTTGTGCCTCATAAAGCATTAGTATTCACGCCTAAAAGTGGTTCATATAAATAAAAATCCTTAGTTTTGTGGCCTTATTTGCTCGAGTCCTAAGTCCTTGGGGTGTTTTCTCTCCTTGTGCCCTAAAACCATCCAGTTTTGGAGTCACCGACTAAGGCTCGTTACATGGGCGAATTAGAAAGCCTAACAGAGCTAAGGGATATTACTGCCATAAATATAATATATATATATAAGGTATAGGAGTTAGAGTTAATGAATCCCGGTCAAATTTTTACTGTCACAAAGTGCATATGATTTAGGGTAAAATAATAGACTAGATGAGAAATACAATTTTAATCCTTACTTTGACTGAAAAAAGTTTTTGAATAGAGACTAAGTTTAGGATGACTAAGTTTTGATAATCGTATGACTTATAGATTACTTGAATTTTTACATTAATACATCAAATATTTTTTCCTTCAAAATGCGTTTTCAAAAATACTAACACTTTCTTTTTCTTCCTTTATGGATTTTGTGGGTGCAGTCTGTAGGATCTAAAAACAATGACAACACAAACACTAAAACAAAAATGATTAGCATTTAAATAAAATACTTGTAAGAAAAGGAAAATACACAGAATAAATATCAGAAAATATGCAAACGCAAACATGAGAAATTTTATCGTGGTTTGGTCCTCGTGACCTACATCCAGTCCCCAAGCAACCCGCTTGAGATTTTTCTTATCCTGATTTTGATACACCCCAAAATCAACTCCTTTTACACCACTTGACAAAATAACTTTTGCCAAATCTGTACAGCTCTTCTCTACACCAAGAAGACAACAACTTATACAAATTCCTCTCTACACCAAGAAAATTCCACTTGACAAAATAATTTTTCTATCAAGAAATCACTTTTTCTTTATAAGGTACCTATAAGATAAACATTTTGAATGATACCCATCATAACATGATCAAAACATCAACCTTATGGAACCCAAACCCAATTGGAATTTTGTTTCCATTTGTTAGTATAAAATAATCACAAAAATTACATATATGATGTATATATGATGCAATATAAGCATTTTTATCCACAATACTTCAATTTTTAGGAATCCATATATATTTGTTTCTAATTCTTTTTGAAATAATGTCTTTCTTTTCATAAAAGAATTATATTGATTATGACTCTTTTCATAAACATGTGTAGGTTTTTCAAACTTATCTTTTGAAAATCCAAGACCAAAATGATTATTTGAAATCTTTTGATAAGATAGTAAATCATTTAAATTTTCTTTTCCCTTATTAAATTTTGTTACATTTTTCAAAATTTCTTCATACTTAATTTTAAAACTTGACATTTCTTTATAAAAAATTGAAATTCTAGAATTTAAAGAAATAGTTTCTCTTTTAAGTAAAGAATTCTCTTTTAAGAAATTCTCATTATTCTTTTTCAATAATGATGTAACTTTTTCAAAGTCATCGTTTTGAGAATTTACAGAAGAAATTTGAGAAACATAAACTGAATTTTCTTTGTTGAGTCTTTTATTTTCCTTTGTTAAAATTTTATTTTTAATCTTTTCATTCTTAAGATCATCATATAACTCATGAAATGCATCTAATAATTTAGTATATTTTTGTACCTCATCTTCTTCTTGAGCCATAAAACAAACATTGGCTGTTTCAGTGGCTTATTCTTCATCTGAGGAAGATGAATCACTATTCTCCCATGATGCCTGATAATCTTTATTCTTTTTGTTGAACTTGTTGAAGTTAAACTTTCCTTTGTTTCTTAGCAATGGGCAATCCTTCCTTATATGACCTGATTTATTATAATTAAAACATGTAGAATTAAACTTACCTTACTTCAAGAACTTTCTGAATTTTCTTGATAGCATTGCCATCTCCTCTTCATCATCATCTGAATTGTCCATATATGAGGATGTATGGAAGGGAAGTACTTTCTCTTTTGATTGAGATTGTTGTTCATCTTTCTTCTTATCTTTAAGTTGCACTTCATATACCATTAAATTGCCAATAAGATTTTCTAATGACATTGTTGAGAGATCATTTGCTTCTTCTATTATAGTGGTTTTCTTATCTCAATCTGATGTGAGTGCACGAAGAATCTTTTTAATTTTTTTGACTTGAGTATATTCCTTTCCAAGGGCTACTAAGGAATTTGTAATGTCGGTGAACCTTTCAATCATTTCTAAAATGGTTTCATTCTCCTTCATTTTGAAGAGTTCAAACCTGTGAATAAGAACAGAAATTTTAGATTCTTTAACTTTATTAGTTCATGTGTTACCTGTAAAATCTATCATATTTGATTTGCAGATCGGGCCGTTGACACGTGATTGAATTCTTCTTTATTCAAGCCAAAGAAAAGCGCGTTCATTGCTTTGGCATCAAGATTTGCAGACTTCTTTTGTCTTTCACTCCATGCATTATAATTGGTGGTCGGCTTGGTGTATGGTGCTTCTACTATGTTCCATAGTTCATGATTAAGTGATTGCAAGTAGATCTTCATTGTACACTTCCAATAGTAGTTTGATCCATCAAATAATAGTGGACATTATGCAGAATGTCCTTCTTTGAATTGTGATGAAGGAAACTCCATTGCAATCCTTGAACACTGTATTTATGATATGAAATGTAGGATCTAAAATAATGGCAACACAAACACTAAAACAAAAATGATTAGCATTTAAATAAAATACTTGCAAAAAAAGGAAATTATACAGAATAAATCTCAGAAAATATGCAAATACAAATACTAGAGATTTTATCCTGGTTCGGTCCTCGTGACCTACATCCAACCCCAAGTAACCCGCTTGAGATTTTTCTTATCATGATTTTGATACACCCCAAAATCAACTTCTTGTACACTACTTGACAAAACAACCTTTACCTAATATGTACAGCTCTTCTTTACACCAAGAAGATAACAACTTGTACAACTTCTCTACACCAAGAAGTCACTCTTCTACAACTCTTCTCTTTGAATGATTACAAAATATACTATAAGCCTTGAAACTTGTATGTGATCGTGAACAAGATTTCTTATAGGCGGACTCTCAGAATTCTTCACAATAAAATTGGAATTGTGTGAAGAAATGAAAATGGAAACTAGTTTTTTGAAAAATAGAATTTTTCCACGAGTTTAGATAGAAAACTAATGTTTTTAATTGATGTATTCATCATAGGACAATATTCCTATTTATAGGTGAAATCAATGGTTAGTTAGGAAAGTTATCAACTCAAATTTGAAAATCAGAATGTTGGATAAACATCAGAATAACAATAACTATTTAACAATAAAAAACTTTCTATAGTCTACTAGGGTATGAGATTGGTTGACTAATAGAATAAGTTTTGCCTGGGTTAGTCAACTAGTCATGGTATCAAGTCAACTATATCAAGACTGACACAGAAAGATAAGTCTCTGGAAACTAAACTTAATCGACTAGTAGTAAGGGTAAGTCGACTAATGTTGGTTATAGTTAATAAATAGAGAACTGATATATTTTGTGAAAAGACTTAGTTGACTATATAACGAAGCAAGTCGACTAGTAGATATATTAGTCGACTAGACTAGGGGATTAGTTGACTATATGACTATGTTATGTGTATGATCAAGGCCTTTAACAATCTATAAAAATACACAAAATAGACAATATTTTTGAGTAGTTTTGAGCACTTGAACTCAGCATTAGCTTTTGAGATAGATCTCTAATGTATCTGCATCACAAATGTTATTATCAAAATTTAAGTTCTAACATTTACTAGACAAAACTCGTCCTCTAGGGGTAAGAGTTTTAACGTCTTATTGCACGTGCTAAGTGCAACCATGATTCCCCTGAAAGTGAGTTAGGTTAGGTCAATTTAATTTTTTTCTCTTTGTTTTGCTCGAGTATAAGCAAAAGTGTGGGAGTGTGTTTGGCCATACATAATTGTTACTGATTCCTACACTTATTCTGTAATAATTCCTACATCTCACTTGTTTTAATGTCTAAATTCATACAAGATATAATAGGGAAAAAAGCACAAATCCTATCCAATTAAATCAAAAAGTTCAAATCAACGGGGATCGATTCAAATCAGAGGTTCTAGAAGTAATCTTATCTAAAGACCAGGCATATCAGATGAGATAATATCATCAAAATTTAAAGAAAAAAGGGATTAGAAAAATACTCTATCAGTTTCACTGAAGATAAAAGGATGTATCATCAAATCTAGAGCAGAAATTTAAAATCTAAGAGGATAAAAGGATAGTGGATAAATGGACAGACACACACACTAAGCCCTGGCCCCATGGCCAGGATCTTGCTGTGAAAATGCCGCAAAAGCTGCGTTTCCATGGCCTTGCTTTTGAAAATAGGGAAGCATTTGCTCCCTCTATCTCCGTACTAGTACCTCTATCCTATTTCTCTTATAAATACCTGCATACTTAGACGAAGATGAATGGACGACAGTAGAGAGTTTTAGTTTAGTTTAGTTTAGATTTTTTTCTTTTTTTCAATGTAATTTTTATTTTATTTTAAGTTAGAGAGAGTTACATGAGAGAAGACGAAGAAGAAGAATTGTAATTAGAGTGACACTGATGTAATCTTTTTTCAGTGAGTTGTATTGAAGTGACAGCCAATGTGATTCTCAGTATTTTCTTCAATGTACTCGATCCAGTCAATTGTTAATTTTTATTATCTCATTTTGCTTGCATTACTTCGCATCGAATCATGGTACATTTAATTTACAACAGAGGTAAGTCTTCTTCTTTTATCTCTTTTCTACTTTTCTTTCTTAGATTAATATAACAATTTCCAAATCCAACACTTTCTCTTTTTATTTCTTTTTCTCTAACTCATTTTCCTTTTCTTTTTAACAATAAACTCATCTTCTTTTTTAGTTTTCTTTTAACTTAGATTAGCTTTATCTATTTTTATTTTCTTTTAAAACTTAGAAGAGAACTTTTAAACTCATTTTTGTAAACCTAAAAGAAGAAACTTTCACAACGCTTCCATCGTTGTCCCTCCCTGTAGATCACGACCTGTTAGCCCTATGCTACACGGTAGCATTGAGGACCTATTACTCCGTATTTTTCTGTGTAGGTTTGGCTCGATAACTGGGGGAAACAGGATGCAAATTCCTTGTTGGGAATTTCAAAAAGGGATTTTTTCCTAAGTGATCGTGACAAATTCTCCGATTGGAGACTCCGGAGAATGACCTGTCAGTGGTTTGATGTTAACTTGATAAGGGTTAATATGCTGTTATTGTAATAATAATTTGAGTGGGTCCACCATTCTATGAAGAAAAATGATGGGTGGAGTTCCAATCCGCTGGGGATAGTAGCAGGATCAACCTGGGATATTCAAAGGTTGTACTGTCAGAAGTTTAATGTTAACATGGCAGACTTGATTTGTAGTTCATTTTGCTGGGAAAATGATTACATTTTGATGTGGTCCTATTATTCCGTGGATGAGAATTAGCAAAAGACTTTGGTGGAATATATCGTTCTCTGCAAAAATTTAAGAATGTTGCTAAAGAATTCTTTCGGTAAATAGCAGATAGTGCTCCCAAAACTTGTTTAGTAATTAAATCGATCTTGCTGGGGAATAGAAGAATAATACTCCTAAAATGAAGGGAAAATCAGAGGTGAAAACTTTAACAACTTATTTGCTTTGTAGATCTACCATTCCATGGAAGAAAATTGGTAGAGGATTCTGGAAGAATCAAATGGGGATCAGGCCCCTTAGAATTTTTAGCAAACCCTCAGTTATCAATAGATTTGATGTGCCTTTACCAACTACCATTTGAGTTGGGCTAGCCATGCTATTCCCCTCAACATGATGAGTTATCGTGGATTTTATATTGGGCTTAGAAACCAATACCTTCCTCTAATCTTTTTCACCAAAGGCTTCAGATCATGCCATTTGAAGTGGATCTTTCTACATTCCACTAGTTACTTCTAAAATCTCGCTCAAAGAATAAACTTCATAGAAAATTTATCGAATAAGTCAAAATTCCTGATGAAGTGTCACTTAATCGGGATTCTTGTTCTCGGCTGGTCGTCAAGTCAATATATGGAACATAAGCTCTACAAGAAATTTGTCGATTAAGTCAAAATTCCTTATAAAGCTTCACTTTATGTTCATCATGATCAAGGTTCAGGCTTGCAGCTGATCACTAAATCTAGATTTAGATGATGAAATAGTGGAAAGGTTCCACTAAGATGTGTCACAAATCTTCTTCAATGAACTCGGTTTGATCAAGATCATTGCAAGACCGAATCATGATTTGCCGAATGACAGAGGCAGAGAGATAATTGGAGACATGCTTTCCGCTATATATTGAGCAGTCACCATCTTTTTGGACCAGCAAGGGATGATCAGAAGAAGAGTGCTCAACATCGTCGTTTAAGCAAGCTTGACTTCAAAATAAGAAGAATGACAAGACTAAAAGCGAAAGTTTTGCCTTTGTCTTTTTTTTTTATGTTAACATCCTGTGTCTTAACAGCTGGATGTCGACCATAATCCTAGGAGGAGCGAAGATGGAATTGATCCCGTTGGAGGATGAAGGACTTCTTGTACAAGCGACAGTCTGACAAGTCTGTCTTAATGGCCAGAGGTTGAATGTTAGCGTGGTCATGTACAATACTTTCTTGATCAGAGGTATATTGTTAATGTCATCAGGGATAGTACTTCTTCAAGAATTTGCCATTAATTGACATCATGAGTGTGTCGTTGTTTTGATTCGCCAGGCGGTATGCTCCATTCGAATAGACTGTCTCTACCATGAAGGGTCCCTCCCATTTAGGTTAGAATTTTTCCTTGGTCTTTTGTGTCATGACCATGGGTCATCTGACAACTAAGATTAAATCTCCTGTTTGAAAGATTCTCTCCTTGACCTTTTTTTTTAAGGCCTTCGAGATTCGAGCTTGGTAGAACTCAATATGCAGTTGAACTTGTAGCCGCTTCTCCTCCACTGCTACCAACTCTTGGAGACGCAAACAATCAATTTCTCCTTCTGTCATCTTGGTTGCTAGGGCAATGTGAAGCGATGGCATTTGTATCTCTAGAGGTATGACTGCTTCATACTCGTAAGCTAGAGATAAAGGTGTATTGCGTGTAGGAGTTGGACCATCATTCAGTAGGCCCAAAGACATTCACTGAACTTCTCGTTCCAATCTCGTTTGCTTTAAGAGACAAACTTTTTGAGAAGCTTGATGATCTTCTTATTGAATATCTCTTCTAACTTGTTGGCAGCAGGGTTGTAAGCCGTTGAAGTCACATTCTGAATTCGATACTTATCACAGAACCAATAAAACGATTGGCTTCTAAATTGGGGATCATTGCCATAGATGATCCAACGGGGGACAACAAACCAGTGGATGATATGGTGTTTGATGAAGTTGACCACATTGGTGGTTTTAACTTCAGCGAGCAGTATAGCTTTTGCCCATTTTGAGAAGTAATTGATTATCGCAAGGATGAACCAATGACCTTTTCCCAATGGAGGACTTATGGGTCTTACGACATCAATTCCCCATGCATCAAATAACTATGAAGTGACTGCGGATAGAGTAGCTCCAGGGGTTGGTGCATGAAATCCACACGGATTTGACAGGCCTTACACCATTTTACATATTCAACTGCGTTAGTAATTATGGTTGGCCAATAATAGCCGGGCCAGTGCAGCCGGTCCTTGAGATTCAGACCTAGTTGATGTGCTCCACATATACCATCGTAGGCCTCTTTAAGTACTTCTCGTGCTTCCGAGATGGATAAACAATGAAGAAGTATACTGTGGTATGAACGGCGGTACAACGTCTTCACCACTACATTGTAGTAGAATCGAGTAGATCTTCATTGAACAGAAGCCGCTTCCTTGGGATCATCGGGTAGTATGCCATGCAAAACGTAGTCAATGATCGGGAATCATCAGTCCCTTGGTTCTAAGTTCGTCAAGGTCGTATGAACTTCGCTAATCTCTACACCTTATTTCAGACAGAAGAGATGACAAGTAGCCACTGTAAGGTGATAAGTGGTATCTGCTTGCATGGCTAATGTAGCCGCGAGTGCAGCTAAAGCATCAGCCTTTATATTCAGGAGGCGAGACACATGGCTAATGTAGAAGCCCTCAAATAAGTTGGCTAACTTGATGGCTGCATGATGGTAAGGTATCAAGTCTTCATGATGGACCTTATACTCTCCTTTGACATGGCTGATAATCAATTTGGAGTCACCATAAGCTTTAAGATATCGTACTCGTACCCCCATTTGTTGAGCGAGTTGGAGGCCAATGAGTAAAGCATTGTACTCAGCTATATTATTAGAACAGGGCTCTGTTAATGAAAATGTACGAGGAAGAACATGATTCTCTAGTGAGACAAATACTACCCTACTCCTGTAATGATCTTGCCTATAGGGCCTGCTCTTGATGCACCATCGAAGAACATCTGCCATACATCATCATCTGAGGTCATGTTGGCTTCAATGACCTCGTCCGAAATATCCATGTGTAGTTCTGACATTTTCGGAATTGGATGGGTTGCTAGAAAGTCTTCGAGAGCCTGTCCTTTGGCCGCCTTTTGGGGGACAAAAGTCATGTCATATTAGGACAGTTGAATGACCCAATTAGCTAGTCTGGAGTTCAAGGACCCCGGTTTTGTCATAAGAAGGCACAAGAGATTGACTCTCAAAATGACATGTATAGTTTGGCCATTCAAATAATGTCGTCTCTTTTGGACAGTGAAGACGAGAGCTTGACACTCTTCCTCGGTGGGGTTATATCGAGATTCGGTCCCGATTAGAGTTCTGCTCAAGAAGTAGATAGCCTGTTCGCAGCCTTTATCATTCTTCTGTGCAAGAAGAGCACCCAGAGAGTGGTCCATAGCTCGCACATAGAGCAGAAATGATGTTTCTAAAACAGGGGCCACCAGGATCGGAGGCTTGGTAAGATATTCTTTGATATCTTCAACAGCCTTTTGGTAAGCTTCATCCCATATGAAGGAGTTGCCATTTTTCATTAATCGTGTAAACAGCTAGCAATGTCCCGAGAGATTTATGGTGAATCTTTGGATATAGGCTAGTTTGTCTTGTAGACCTCTAAGCTCTTTGAGAGTCTTCAGGGGTTACATGCCCTAAATTGTCTCAACTTTGGCGGGATCAAGATGAATTCCTTTGGATATGTGACTATGAATTCAAGAAACTTGCCACTCGACACCACCAAGAGTGATTTGGTCAGGTTCACCTTCAACTAGTGAGCCCGCATGAAATTGAATACGGTTCTCAGGTCGTCGAGATGGTTGCTTTTACTGCGACTCTTAATTGCAATGTTGTCAATATAGCATTCTACCATTTTTCGTAAATGATCACGAAAAATTGTGCTCATGGTACGTTGATAAGTTGCACGAGCATTTTTCAGTCAGAATGGCATTACTGTATAACAGTATACCCCCAATAGCGTCCTAAATGATGTGTGTGTCTCATTATTCGGGTGCATCTTAATCAGGTTATACCCTGAAAAGTCATCCTTAAAGGACTTCCTTTCAAAGCCACACATGTTGTCAATCATGACATCGGTAATGGGCAACAGAAATTCGTCCTTAGGCAGGATGTGTTGAGATAACAAAAGTTGATGCAGATCCTGATCTTTCTGATTTTCTTAAGTACAGGGACAATATTGGCACCCCAATTTGGGTGCTGCTCTTCTCGAATGAAGCCACATTCGATGATCTTATGAATTTTAATTTTGATTGCTTTCATGATGTCGATCAAAACCTTCATTGTTGCTGCTTAACTAGTTTTGCATCTGGTTTCATATTAAGACGAAACATAGCTACCTGTGGATCGAGGCCAGGCATGTCTTCATAATTCCAAGCAAAGACGTCAATATCTCCCGTATGAGGGATATTAGGTCTTATTTCTCTATCGGTGATAGGCTTTTACTTATAGAGATGAGCTTTGAGTGTATTTGATCATCCACGTCGACTTGGATCACCTTATATTCGGTTGGAGGTTCGCGTTGCTGAAAACGCTTCTCCCATTGAAGATTCAGTTGTTAAGCCCAAGGATCAGCGTCAAATGGCTCCAGGTCTTCATATTGCTCCGTCTGACTGATAGATGTCATGTTGGAAAATAGATTTTTAAAGACTACCCCATATTACAATTAGAATCCTAGCTGGATGAGTCTGAGGATTGCGATAGTGGCAATCTATCAGATTCATCTTCTGACTATAGAGGTGGAGTGACCTATACTAACCCTCTGCGTGTGCGGTCATAGTGGTTGGGAGGTTTTCCTTCAGGTACAAAAGGCTGCAAAGTTTTGCTCCACTCTTTATCGAAATTCAAACCATCTCCGTGATTTAATTTGTACCCCATCCTTTTCATCATATGGTGCGCTGATCGTGCGTAATGAAAGAATTGTGGAGGTTTCAAGTCATCGTCTGATTCTCTAGGTATGGTCCCTTTTATAGTGAGGGACAATGAAGACAAACCCCTCATCGTCCTGAATATGCATACATGCTATTTTCGAGATTGGTAAAGGCATATGTAAGGACCTAACATTAACAGATATATCCTCAAGACACAAGGAATAATCAAAAGCAATATTCTTATTAAGGATCCACTCACCCTCATTTTCAGCGGGGTCATTACAATCATAATCATTCAGACATGCTACATTTAGTTTTATACTAATAGTAGCCGGCGCATCTTCTTTTGATTCTGAGTCCGCCTCATTGCCACTGTCGAAGTCATCAGGTAATAACTGCTTCATGATTAGTCTATAATTATGCATTATTATATCACATTTTTCTACCAATTTATGAATAAAATATTGTTCCTAAACTGTGTTCTGGTCTATTTGCAGATAATCAAGAGTCTAGAGGCAAAGGGACAATAAGAGCTTAATGAAACTCATTTTTGAGTAATTAAATCCGAATTTCTTAGAGGCCAAGTTAGAGAGTTTCTAGAAGATACATTGAATTTAGACGTTGGCGGGTGTCTGATGAAAATATGGACGCATATAACTAATCTAAGCATATCTAGAAGGTCCCCAAAGTAAGGCGAAGTAGTCGCCAAAACCAGGGACCTAAGTCCCTAGTTTTATGGCAAAAATGCGGCTATAGCAGCGTTTTTACGATAATATTGGCGAGCCGTGTGTCGATTTTTGACGTGTGGCCTTGTCTCGTCTTCTAGAAGCTCTGCTTGCCTATATATATATCCCTGCAGAGACCTGAGGCAGAAGCAGATTGAGAAAGACGCTAGGTTTTCTCTCTTTTTAATGTACGTTAGTGCAGGTGTTCTTCTTTTCTTTTCTTTTCTTTTGTATTTTCATTTCGTTTTTAGATTATGTATTGGGGCTGAGAGATTCAGAGAGAGAAAGAGAGAGATTAATGTAATAGATGGTGACAATCTATGTAAAAGTGTCTCATTTCTTTTTCATTATAATCTTCCCATCTTCTACATGATGTTTAGCTAATTTTTCTTCTTATGGCAATCTAATTACTAACCATAACTATCTAACCTCTTACTTGATAATCCACATGAATCTAATATGCTCTACAAGATCTTGCCCTTGCAAGAGCCATTGATGGCTCATTATGATGGATTCTAACATTCTTACATTCTAACATCTAACAACTAACAAGCTAATTTACAATACTAACTTTATTTCATGCTCACCTCTAACCGGTTTTGATGATCTAATAGTAGCTTGTATTTTGATTGTGTGGTTTGGATGCGTTTGAATGTGGAAGAACAATCTTATGTGCCATACTTTATATCGTCTCTTAAAGTCAAGACCTAGTAATGGCTAAGGATCCATGTGAGAAAACTATCACTAAGAGGTTAGCATGATTAGTAGAGCAATTAGCAGTTAGTAGCCATGAGTTTTCTTTTTATTTTATTTAAAAGCCAATTTCCTAAATATTTTTATCACTATCTTATCGTTGTTTTCACCATCTTCTTAGTTCATCCTTGTTTTCATCTTCTTCACCATTGTTTTTATTTTCTTTACCACATGTTTCATCTTCTCTTTTTCTATTTTATTTTCAAATCCACTTCTTAAATCACTTCGTTTTTCACGTCACCTTTATTGCTTTTTTTAACCAAGTCCACAACCACTTCTCTTCTATTTTCACATCGACGTTTTATCGCCTTCTCCACCTATTACTTTTGAATTTCTCTTATTTTCTTATTCTCATTCTTTAACAAAGAAGAACTTGTTAACAATCGACGAGAATAAAAATTGTTAATGCTTTTATCGCCTCTTGTTCTTGTGGATTCGACCCATTGAGCCAATGCTATAATGAAAGTATCGAGGGAACATTAGCACGCATGCATTTACATTGATTTTATAAAGCACACATTTTTATGTGCTTGGTTCCGCCCTAATCAAATTTTTGGCGTCGTTGCTGGGGATGGGAATGGTTTTGATTTCACATTTTTGTAAATATTTTCTTCTCTTTTTTGGTGTGCAGGGCAATTTTTACAGAATTTTTACATTGTAGAAGTCAACAATTGCTTGCCTCTCCCTGCTCTAGAAAGCAGACAGCTTGCTTCTAAACTTTGTCGCGCAAATCAAAGAAAAACCACGAAAATGCGGCAATTTTGTGGCAATTTTGATTTATGACAAAACAAGGGAGAAGATTTATGAGTTATTCATTTGGTATTTTTATTATTTTGAAAATTTCAAAATTGGTATCTATGCTTATGATATTGCAAATTGGTATCTTGCTTTATGAGTTGGTATCTATGTTTATGCTTTAAATACCATCTATATTTATGCTTTAAATTGGTATTCCTAGTTTTCCAATTAACATTCATATTTTGTGTTAAAATTGGTATTTGGGATTTATTGTTTAATTGGTAATTGAAGACTTATGAGTTAAGAGATTTATGATTTAACTATTACCTCTATTTCATGTTTGCATGCCTTGTTGCATGGCCATTTTGGTTGGAGGCATGATGGAGGTTGGAATATTTATGCATAGTTCTTCATATTTCACATCTATACCTATATGTATATGATGACTTGTTTTAAAATTGTCAATTTTTTAATCATAAATGATTGAACTTGATAGATAAGCATAACTTTAATGGAGTTTTTCTAAACTTTTCATATTATTCTCTTAAATAACTATATGTTTTGTCATCATTAAAAAAGGGGAGATTGTGCTCAAAGGTTGCAATCACCGGTTTCTTATTTTGATGATAAACAAAATATATGTAGTTATCTAGTACCAAATTAAATTCAAGTGTTTAAATATTTTTCAGGGTTCAAGAAGATTCGCAGTGTTTCTTTCTCAAAAGGAAGGTATTGAAGTCTCAAAATCACTCAAGGATGAAATTCAAGTTAAAACAATCATGATTCCCTCCTTAGAGAAGCCCACTAGAAAATTGCTTGAAGACATGTAGAACCTACGTAAGAAAACAATATGTTTAAAGTACAAGGGTGTAGAAATGATCCTCAAGAAGTCACATATACATAAAATACAAGTTTTCAAAATACGAGTTTTAATATCTAGTTTTTTCTCATTTTGATATTTTACAAGGTTTAGTGTTTAATACATGTCCTATGCTTTTCTTAGTTTATATATTCTATTTCTATCTGTATCCTAAGCCTATGTATTGTCAAAATATTTTTCTAACTATTACATAATATTTATAAATTAGATTAAATTTATTTTTACCCAAAAATATAGTTTTCAGGCTTGATCGGTCGACCGCCCCTCGGGACCATTTTGGCCTTAGCTTGTGCATGTCATGCACGTTTGTCGGGCGATTGACTGGCTGGCACTAGCTGGTCTCAGTTGAGATCGGTCGACCAATGCCAACGAATAGTTCAAATAATTTAAACCACCGGTCGATCGGGGGTCGACCGAGCGGTCGATTGATGTTCTGGCACAACTAGAGTAATAGCTAGTTTTTGAAAATATATTTCTTTAACTTTTTCTCCAACAGGTATATTTGCTTTTTTTGGGTCTAATCTCTCTCTCTTAATGACCTCATAGGCTCTCCTAACGGTTTCTTATCATTTGCTTATATATAGGGTTTACTTATAGAGGATTACTAATAATTAGGTTTTGAAAATATTTGAAAAATCAAGATTATTCAAGAGAAAAGTTTTCAAGTTTTTTTGCTTCAAGTGTTCTCATTTCAAAATCAATTTATACAAGTTTTCAGCTCTTATATTGATTCATTTCAACTGATTTTCTCTTTCACAACGTTCTTGAGCTTCATCTCATATCAAATACTTTAGGAAGTTTTAAAAGGGGTTATTTGTGATCATTGTGGCCACCGTGAGCTTATAAACCTTATTGGCTTTGTGCTACCTCTTGTGTAGAGGATTGAGAGTTGAAATTGTGTACTTCAGTCTTGTGTAGACCTTGTACTTCCTTTATGGAGACTCCTTTGTGAAAAGATCCTTAGTGATAGTGAAGGCGGGGACGTAGAGCTTAGTGTTCGAACCTCGAAAGAAATCTCTTGTGTTTGCGATTGTTTTCTCTCTTCCTCTTACTCTATTTCAATTACTTGCACTTGTGTTTTTATATTAATTTCACTTGCATTCATATCTAATATCATTCATTCTTGTCGGTTTTTACTCTCTAAATCAAGAAGGTAATTGAGCACTTCAAGTCATTTCCTAGATGAATATAAAGGAGAAGTTTTAGAGCCCTTCATAGGAAATCCGGTTTCTCTTCTTGATTTGAGTTGGCCGTTTGCATCATTCATATTATTAATTATCACATTTTTGCATTTTGACCATTAGATTAGCATTAAACCTATTCACCTCCTATAGGTGTTCTTTCAAAACATAGACATTCTTCTAGTTGCTTGAGTTCGGTGGAGCTCGTTTGGATGAACTAGCTTAATCCCTTGAGCAGGAGGCACGTAGGCAGCCATAATGGTGCAACTTGTTTGCTCTGATTTGAGAAATCCTTTACCGAGGTGGAGAATTGTATGGAGAGGATCTAAAAAAAAAAAAATCAAGGTGATAAGTAAACTCAATTTGGCAAGACATCGATTTTGGAGCAGAGGATCAGGTCGGTCGGCTGGCATGCACAGTAGCACCTGACAGGGTCGGTCAATTCGTCGGTCGACCGACGTGTACAGTTTAAAGAAACAGGCACGGGTTGGTCGACCGACCATCACAGTGCAGGTGCAATAGATTTGGTCTAGCGGTCGATCGTTCGGTCGACCGCATATGGCAAAGAAGCCAGTCGGTCGACGACGCGCGTTCGACCACCAAGAGAGAGCTAATTAGCACTGAGCAGATGGCTTAGCAGTTGACCCCCTAGTCGTCCCCTTCAAGTGGTTGGTCGACCACCCGACATGGGGTTCTAGCACACTCCTGATTGGTTTCTGATTTGGATTTTGATAGGATTTTAGAATTTTTAGTTTTCTTTTCTTTATGGATTCTCTAGCTATAAAGTACCCTTATTTATAACATGTATTGATGATTTAATTAATAAGATATATCTTTTTTATGTCTCGAGGACGTAGACAAATTATCGAATCTCGTTAAATCTCGTATTTTTCTACTTTGTTCTCTGTTCATGTATTTGTGATTGTTTTGGGGAACTCTGATAATTGTTTCTGAACTTCTGGAGGCCTCCAGAGTACCCGACACACGGAACGTCGCTAACTTGGTGCAGCCGGTCAAGGGAAACTGTGAGCCCACTTTCTCTACGGATAGTTATTTCCTCGAGAAATCTACTTTTTTTTTAATTAAAAAATAGTGTTCAATGTTTATATTGTTTACTCAGCTACCGATAATGCATTCAAATTAACAAGTCTAGAGCGTTTTGGACTTTGGATAGTGACCCAATATTATGAATTTAGGTTCCTTTCTTTTAAAAGTTAATTGCAAACTCTCGTATCATTTAGGGTTTTTGACACTTTACCTCTTGAAGTATGAATTGCATACCTCCCTCTGCCTCACAACCACTAGCTTTTGCATCCAGAGTGGCCACAGAACTCCACCAAAACAAATATTCTAGCTTTGTTAATATTAACTCGAAAAAAGTGAATCCCGCGCGAGATTAATATTCTCTTCTTCTTCAATGTGATGTACAATAGTAATCTCCGGTGACTGTGTCTGTGACTAATTCTGCACTATTCATTCAAATCAAGCATAAGACTGATTTACAGCGATAAAAGAAGAAAGCATCACTGGAAAAACTCAAGAATATCCTATAAATATAAATGGTTAGTTGGTAGACTAAATTTGTGAATCTATATTACTAAATAATATCAATTTTTTTTTGATAAAATTGCAAATTAATGACCTCGAGGCTTATTTTAAATAAACAGTTTCACCTAAGCAGACAGATAAAAGCTAAGATGTTACTTTTCTAAATAGTTGATCTTGAATTAGATTTCTCATAATTCTACCATTCACAATCGAAACACTTAAAAGATTTTTCTTTTCTTTTCTTTTTCCGCCCCCAACAATCGACTACTAAGAGGTCGATGGGACTCAACACGTGCAAGGGGGGGAGAGGTCCCAAAAACTTCAACCAAGTTGCTGAAAAAATAAGGAAACAGAAGTGAAGAGAAAAAAGGAAAAATGAAAAAAATGCCCTCATCATACTCCATTGCTTGGGAGTATGATGGAAGGAGACTCAATATACGAGCATGTGTGCAGAACAGATGATCTCAAAGTTCTGCCCCAGCTCCAAAATGATGCCATGGATCATGTCATCGTCCAACTGTAGTAAGAAATAATGGGGAGGGATGGGAAGGACAGTCAAAAATCCCTCAAGTACTGGGCACAAACAGCGAAGTGTGGTGGGGTGGAGGATTACATCCCAAGAAATTACAAGTCATTCGTGCATGCTTGGTTTCAGAGAATCAGAGAGGAAAAGGGAGGAGAAAAGGGAGAGGACACTGCAAGTGTGTGGAAGCAGCTAAAATAATGGCATGGCAGAGGCTTCCATGTTTCCATGGGGGCCTTCTGATTTTCTTCCTGTTGAGAAAGTGTCCAGCAATGCATTTTATTTGATCGGCCAAGTGTTTGGCACGTGCTGAAAATCAAATACTATTTCTCATAAATAAAATACGATTTTTAAGTAATCCTTGATGCTGAATTTGCTCTCGTCTAGATATACAATGTTGGGATAAACATCACCAAACAATAAGAGTAACAGAGAAAACATCGAATCGAACAATCTACCATAATAAGCTATATAACTTGGTCACTGTACGAACAAGAATACAAATCAAGAACATAATACTTTATGAGCGGAGGGGAGAAAATTCTTATTAACTTGAGAAGTAAAAACAGAGTTTATATGGATCTCACACAAAAATCTCTCAAACTCTCAATACAGGGTGGATAAAATCAATGAAACAATCACCCATTTACCGAAAATCCACAACTAGGAAGTTTTCAGACTGGACAACTTTCTCGCCATGCATCTCCGTGGTGCTACTCTGCACTGTCGCATCGGAGTGCCCCTCTGCATAGATGATTCAGAGTGCTCATCTGGAGTGATACCAAGCTGCTACTCCTGAATAAGACGCCAACCTTGCCCTTAACCTAAAACTCCGAACTCGCCCAACCTCTATACCGGGAGTGGTTCTCCCTCGCTCCGAAATCTGCAAGAGGGACTTCTCAAAGTAATTTCATTCCGGGGCTCCGCCGCTGAGCCCTTGGGAAGAGCCTTCCCACCCTTCCCAATCCCCATGGCATCCTAACCGTACAAGTTGATCAGCGTAATGACTATGCGTAGGACGACAAATCGTCAAGAGAATAACTAGGCTCCATAATTAACAGTTCTAACTGCTGAATCTGTTGGAATCTCATCCAACTTATCGTGTTGTCTTCTCAAGTGAATGTGAGGCACCCAAAATATCAGCATATACACCTAACTGAAAAGTTTTTGACTGTTCAATGCAAAAAAATTACTAGCTAAAATTAATTCTTGAAATTGTGGGAACCTATTCTGTATCAAAGTCTCCCAGTTACGTGCAATGGCAACTAAGAGTTCAAAGACGAGGGGTACAAAATAATAGATCGGACATATCGTTGACTGTCGACAATTCTTAAAAGAACTAGAGCATTTTGCGAGTGACACCGGGAGACCCAAATAAAAAACCGAGAACATTTTTTTTGGGTTGGGGGGCGGTGTTGGGGGGCAAAAGCCCCCGTCTACGCCATTGGTTACATATTTATCGATACCACTCTATTTAATATTATGCATTTGGAACTAATTTTCACTCGTTGAATCTCTCATCATTGGTTGTTACACTCGAAGGTCTCAACGGTCAAACCTGCCCGTTTCAGCATTTTCAAGAAGAATTATGGGATCTTACATTAAAATGTTAATGGAAAGTTAGTAATTCAGTGCATGGGAGTTAATCCTAGTCTTTCCTAAAATGAAGATTTCCGGCAGTGTATAAATATATTTCGAAAATTTTAAGATTATGATCTTTACGCCCCGCTAATGATTACTAACTTGAAGTCATTAATTTGTTAAATTAAGATATTTGGTCATATTATTAAATTGCTTAACTATGACACTACTTCACGAATGTTAATATATATATATATATATATATATATATATATATATATATATATATATATATATATATATATATATATAGGGTCAAGTGCTCCTAGTAGGTCTCCTTAGATTACAATCTAAGGAGAAGGCTTTAAATTCCAACATCTCGATTTTTTTTTCACGATCCGACCACACATTATCATATTCATGTTATAAGATGTACGCGTATAAAAAATCATGTGATTTGAAGTTCATTTATTGATTGATCTAATCGTTCATTTTGTTCTACTGTTTAAAAACCGTTAATGTTTGAACCCAGAGAAAATAGAGTAAACAGACTTCAAATCAGGTGATTTTTTATATGCATACATCTTATAACATGAATATGATAATGTGCGGTCGGATCGTGAAAAAAAAATTAAGATGTGAGAGTTTTAGCCGTCTCCTTAGATTACAATCTAAGGAGTCCTACTAGGAACACTTTTCCATATATATATATATATATATATATATATATATATATATATAGTGAGTTGATCCCCTAAGAACGGTTCTCACGAATTCATGTGAGAACTTTCACGTTGGCTGTCGGATCTGATAGAGATCTAGTTTTATTTGATTTGATAAATCAGATCCGACGACCCACGAGAAAGTTCTCACAGAAATCCGTGAGAACCGTTCTCAGAGGATCAGCTCCTTATATATATATATATATATATATATATATATATAATATATATATATATATATATATTATATATATATATATATATATATATATATATATATATATGGGGTTACTGTACCTCAGCCTGCAGGCTGAGAGAGTTTCTCAGCCTGCAGGACGTGGCAACATCAGAGCCACAAATCTGTCATAAATTTTGGCGGACAAGAATTTCAAAAATCCCGCCTAATTTAATGTCAGTCATGTCAACATTGTATTTTCCGAAAATACCCTCACTCACAACTTTTTACCTTATGTAAAAACGTGTCCTTTCAAAAAAATTTACAGATCTAAAATTTTACCTAATCATTTTGTTTAAAAAAATTTGTATAAAAATTATAAATTTACAGACCTGATCGCAGTGTCGAACTGGTCGCAGTTTTTTACATTTGTATTGTACATGACAGCGACCTTGGTCGCTGTGTCGTCCCGGGTCGCAGTTGTTTCAATATTCGTTGTAGTGTCATACGACCATAGTCGCAGTGTATTTAACGTCATCTGTTTTTAATTCCCGTAGTCGCAGTTTGTTATGTTTGCAGTGTACACTGTAGATGACTGCGACCTTGGTCGCAGTGTCGAACCGGGTCACAGTTTTTTGCATTTGTATTGTAGATGACTGCGACCTTGGTCGCTGTGTCGTCCCAGATCGCAGTTGTTTCATATATTCGTTGTAGTGTCATACAACCATGGTCGCAGTGTATTTAACGTCATCTGTTTTTTAATTCCCCTAGTCGCAGTTTGTTATGTTTGCAGTGTACACTGTAAATGACTGCGACCTTCGTCGCAGTGTCGAACCGGGTCGCAGTTTTTTACATTTGTATTGTAGATGACTGCGACCTTGGTCGCTGTGTCGTCTCGGGTCGCAGTTTTTTTACATTTGTATTGTAGATGACTGCGACCTTGGTGGTAGAGTTTTAAAAATTATTTGTTTTTTATTCTCTTATAATTTTTAAATAATCATTGGTCTAAATTTTTTTATTTTTCTAAATCTGACAACTAGCGGTCAAAAAATTGTCTTGTGAGAAAATAATAATAAAAAATAAGGAAAGTTACCGAAAGAGTAGCTATTCATAAGGGGTATTTGGTAATTTAACTTCTTCCTATAAGCGGGTCGCAAGTCAGTGAGCTGACAAATTGAGCCACGTCACCGCAGGCTGAGAGAGTTCTCTCAGCCCGCAGGCTGATATACATTTTTCTCATATATATATATATATATATATATATATATATATATATATATATATATATATATATATATATATATATATATAGGTCTCCTTAGATTATAATTTAAGGAGGAAGCCTAAAATACCACCGTGGAGCATCTCTAAGGTTGATCCACTCCATTCATTTTGATCTACATATCCTAAATTGATTGTGTATAAAAAATCATGCACTTTTGATACTTTTTACCCATACATCAAATGGTTACAAAATGAACAGTTTTTCAACAATAAAACAAATGACACTGTTTGATCGATGGGTAAAAAAAAGGTTCAAACTGCATGATTTTTTATATATAAGAAGTTTAGGACATGAAAATCATGATAAATAGAGTGGATCATTCATATGAATGGTATATGGTGAGTTTTAGGCCTCAAGAAGACCTACTAGGAGCTCTTGAACTATATATATATATATATATATATATATATATATATATATATATATATATATATATTATATATATATATATATATATATTACACACACATATTCTCTCCACAAAAATAAACAAATAGTGAGGAGTACCTGAGTGGTTATTTATTTATTTATTTTTGAAACTATAGGTCGCGGTCTGATGCAAGCATGATTTGAACCCTAAATTTCTTGCTATTGCTAAAGAGATTTATCATTGTGTTATAGTGGCACTTGTAAGGAGTACCTAAGTGGTTAAATCCCTGTACATGTACCACCTGTAAAAATAGGCTTTTTATATGTGACTTGTGACCCAAGGTCAAAAGCCTGTTCATGCCGTTGCCGAATATTTTCTAGTTTTATCTTCAAGAACAAGCAAACAATGTGAGCTTAAGTAAACTCAAATCCAAAGTTTGCTGGCTAATATGCATGACATTAAGCAAGAGATATATATAAGATCTCATTGGATGGCAGGTTTTGTACTAAAAAATCACACCTGTTATATATTAAGCATGCTCACCATCAATGACACACTTTTTTTTTTTCAATGGATGGTGGTGTCTTTCTGAATCTTTGATCATTGTATCTGCTGTGAGTAATTTCCTAAGAAATTAATTCACGCATCAAAATGATAGAGTGGGTATAATCAAATTACAGAAAAGTCAGCGCAAACACAGAGAATTATGTGAAAACACAAATGGAAGAAAATCACAGGAGAAGAGAGACAGAGAGAGAGAGAGAATCTGCTATAATAATAGCGATAACAATGGTGTTCTCCAGTATGCTAGGGTTTCTGGTCAAAATTCATCGCCACCTCAATGTTGGAAGGGAGTTTCTATTTAGACAGGTAGTGTCTCTTTAGATAAGGTTGCGAAGTTCAACTCAATTTAAACACCTAACCCCTTAGTTTTGAGGTGGTTTAGAGCTAAACATCTAGGCATGAATTAATTGGGTGAGAATCCATCTTTATCTGATTCTCTACGTCCAACTGTTAATGCGGTTGATCGGTTCCCAAGTTATACTGCTAAGTTCAAATGAGGATTTGACTTATAGATAGGGATGCATGTAACTGACTTTATCTCTATTTTCTAACCATATGAACTGCTCGGGATTTGAATCAAATGAGAACACCCGGTCAGATGTTCTGAAAGTAGCCACATGTTGCTCGCCTATTTGGTGCTGAATGGACACGAGACGTGATCTCGAGGAGGTCGTAAACTAACTATTGCAGATGCCCTCTCTGCTTCCTTCTCTTTGGAAGAGTTCGGGAAATATCCCTCGGGGGCTACTAGTTCCCAAGGACTCTGATAGAGAGAGGGAGCAGATAGAGAAGAGACCTCTGGACCTGAGCTCTGGTCACTTTGTTGTCGCTTCAGTTTTTATCTTGTAGTAGCATGTGTGGCTCCACAGACTGGCAGAACCTTAAATGTGTGTCACGCCTGCCGTAATGTCAGTCAATTAACTGTCACTTTTCAAGGAGTCGCGGCTTCGAGGAAGGGCGGCATATCCGGTGCGGCATTATTTATCTGAACCATCAGGACACGTGTAGGTCGCTGATCGAGTGGCTCTTCGTCTTCTTTAGGGATTTGTATCCTGAGCGGTTGACACTAGGCTTTTTTTCTCTATATATATATAGAGCGGAACTCTTCATAAAAGATCTGAGTTGTTTCTTTAAAGTTTTTTACTGCTAAAATCTTGCACTATTCTACGGTGGTGATGTCTCCTTCCTTGTTTCAGTTTTCGTGATGGGCTTGTCAAGTAGTTTCAGCTTTCATAACGAGGCCCAGCTGTCAGGGAAGACAGGGAATGTTCGAGCTTCTGAGTGTTCGAGCTTCTGCTTGGTCTCCACATTTGGACTTTAGCCAGTATAGCGTGCAAAGGTTAGGACTTGACCCCCTTTTTTCCTTGCAGCGAACATAGAGCAGGAAGCATAAGGGTATTTGGGGACGGTTCTAATCTCTTAGGTCGGTCATCTGCGCTCTCATGGGATGCTGGTGCCTTGGCATCTCCGCTCCTGAGTTCATTCTTGGTATCAAGGTCTTGATATCGGTATCATCCTTGCCTTGCAGGCTTCAGTCTGTGGTTTGAGGCACGATCTTCCTTACTGGTGTCTTTCTGGCATTTCTCAGTATCGTTGCTCACCCCGTCCTGATGGACTGTTTACTTAGGAGGGCGCGACAATGACCACCTCCACTCCACTTCTCTCTGAAAGAACACATTCATGCAACACCAAAACTTGTACTTGTATCACTCTTGTTAGATGTATTCTCACTTGTACTTGAATGGATGTAATCGAATAAACTCTATAATAAAGCAGTAATTTTTAATACAAGTACTTTTTGGATCTTGCTTTGTTTGTGATTGAGATTTGACTTATTGTTAGTCTGCTTGGGGAACCATTTTGGTTTTGAAGCATTTGGAACGATTTGGAATATGGTTCTCGAATAGGGTTTGCTCCCCAATGGTACATGCGAATGTTAACATGAGTAGGGAAGCTCCCACCTTCAAAGTTATATTGTCATATTGATCGCAGGTAGGCTATTACTTCGCTCGGGTGGCCATCAGGGCGAGTCCCAATATAGGATGGCTCCACGGGGTCGACGTGGGCGTGCCTCCATCTTATAGGAGGCTCCTTGAAGAGTCGCCGTCAGGGTAAAGGCCCATATAAACTGTTTACTTGCTCGGGTGGCAATCAAGATATATCACATTACAGGCTAGCTCTAAGCATCCAACGTAGGCGGCCTCCATCTTTCAGCAGGCCCATTGTAGGGTCACCGTCATCGTGAAGATCCGTATAGGCCGTAAATCTGCTCGGGCAGCCATCATGGTATATCCTATTATAGGCTAGCTTCATGGGATCGACGTGGGAGAGCTTCCATCTTTCTGGAGGCCCCCTAAGGGTTACCATCAGGGTGAAGACCCATATATGCTGTTGACCTGCTTGGACGGCGATCAGGATATATCGCATTATAGGATGGCTTCGAGCATCCAACACTCTGTCTTTAAGGAGGCCTCCCAAAGGGTGACCATCAGGGTTGAAGACCCGTATAGGCCGTGGATCTCCTCGGGCCGCTATCAGGATATATCCCATTATAGGCTAGCTTCGAGCGATTGATGTGGACGATACTCCACCTTTCAGGAGGCCCCCAAAGAGTAGCTGTTAGGGTGAAGACCCGCACAGGCCGTGGATCTGCTTGTGCGGTCATCAAGGTATATCCCATTATAGGCTGGCTCCAAGGAATCGACATGGGCAAGCTTCCATCTTTTAGGAGACCCCCCGAAGGGTCGCCATCAAGATGAAAACCCGTATAGGTCGTGAATCTGCTCGGGCGAACAATAGAGTATATCCCATTATAAGCTGGCTCCAAAGAATCGACGTAGGCGGGTCTCCATCTTTCAGGAGGCCACCGAAGGGACACAGTCAGGGTGAAGACCCATATAGGCTGTGGATCTGCTCAGACGACCATCAGGGTATATCCCATTATAGGCTAGCTCCGAGGGATCGGCGTGGGCGAGCGTCATCTTTCAAGAGGCCCCCAAAGGGTCTCCATCAAGGTAAAGACCTATATATACTGTGGAGAACATGCACGATGCTTGGGGTAGATATCAGAGTTAGGTGAAATGCGATTAAGATAGCAAAACATGATCTTTTCATTGAATGTTACATGACTTACAAATAATATTACTTCAAGTGAAAAGAGTTTCATTTCTTATTCAGTTGGTTCCCATCCCAATCAGTCAAGGTGTATGACCTTTTGCCTCCCCGAGCACCGATGATGTAGGAACCCTTCAGTTGGGTCCCAGCTTTCCTTGATCCTTCTATCGCATGTTCTTAATTACGCGCTTTAGGATCAGGTCTCTGACTTAAAATTCCCGAAACTTCACCTTTTTGTGATGTGCAACGCGGATTTTCTATTGATAGGCCACAATGCAGATTTGGGCATGTTGTCGCCTTTCTGCTGAGTGATCTAGCATCAAGCGGAGTATGGCGTCGTTTGGTCTTAGACTACTCCTTCCCCTCAGAGTGTCGGCATGCTGATATTGATCTGGATGTTCGCTTCTATTCCGTATGCCAACGAGAACAGGATTTCACCGGTCGAGACACATTTGGTCATCCTGTAAGCCCAGAGTACTTCCTGGAGTTTCTTTGCCTATTTGCCTTTAACTTTGTTCAGTCTTTTGCACAGGTGGTCGAGGATAGTGCGATTGCTGATTTCAACCTGGCCATTGCTTTGAGGATAAAAGGGTGAGGAAAATTGATGTGTGATCTTGCATTTGACGCAGAAGCTAGCCACTTGCTTATTGGCAAAGTTTTTTCCGTTATCGAGATCATGGTGTGGGGTAGCTTGAAGCGGCATACTATGTTCTGCCAGAGGAACTTGACAATCTGTTGCCCGGTAACTTTGGAGTTGCATTGCCTCGACCCATTTAGTGAAGTAGTCGGTGGCTACCAATAGAAACCGCAGCTGGGGTGGTGCTTGGGGAGCGGTCTAACTACATCCAGCCCCTATTGCATTAAGGGCTAAGAGCTGCGCATGATGTGAAGGTCAGTGCTCGGTCTGTTTGACGCTGGAGTAAACCTCTAACATTATGGGCACTTACAAGTGAAAGAGAAAGAAAACTCACGGCTACTAAGTATTAATGACTCCACCAACACGTTAACCTCTTAGTGATAGTTGTCTCACATGTATCATTGGCCATCACTAGTCCTTGGTTCAAGAGCGATTCAAAATATGACCCGTATGTAACTCATCACAACCCAACTCAACAAAACTAGTTCAAACTACACTTAAATCATCAAAACCCAATAAGAGCAAGCATGAAATAAAGTAATGTTAGCTTGTTAGAGAGTTAGGAAGTTAGAGTGTTAGATCCATCATCATGAGCCATCAATGGCTCTTGCAAGAGCAAGGCCAAGTAGAGGCTATTAGATTCATGTGGATTATCAAATAAGAAGTTAGACTAGTTGGTGGTTAGTAGTTGCTGCCATGAGAGAAAAGACTAGCTAAACATGTAAAAGAAGTTAGAAAACAAAGAGAGGTAAAAAGAGCACATTTCATAGCTTGTCACCTTCTATTACAAACACTCTTGCATTCAACTCATGTATCACTCTTTCTCCTAATACAAGATCTAAAATAAATGGAAAATACAAAGAGGAAGAAGAAGAAATAACCTAACCTAAACTAAACTATAACATGGAATGAAAAACTATCCTAAACTCTGTATATCTTGCTGAAGGAGACCCCAGGGGGTATTTATAGGCACCAAGAGAACAGGGGGCCAGCGGACAAACCCTGGCCCAAAACTCGGCCGCGGCCGTGGCCGCGTTTTCGCGGCCATACAGTGGCCGCGCGCACGGCGCTTCGAGCCGCACGCTATCCCATCTGTTCCCTATCAGATTCTGATCCTGGTTTCTGATTTGCATCCCCTGATTTTGACAGAATCAGCCTCCTAGGTCAATGGCTATCTTAATAGGCCTTTAATCACCAATTAAATGGTGATTTAGGATCTTCTTCTTCATTACACACCATGGACCTAGAATCAAGCAAGCAAACCTTTATTAGCAGAATTTAATATGAAATAAATGTGAAGATGTGATAAAAAATTATACAAAATTAGAGACTAATCACACCCCTACACTTATCTTTTACTCGTCCCAAGCAAAACAAAAAACTAAGAAAATTATTATACCACTTTCGCAAGTGACGCGATTGCACTGAGCATGTGCAACAAACCGTTAAACCTCTTGGTTTCCCCTAGAGGAGGAGTTCTGTCTCCTGAGGGTTTTCAACGGATTACACCTAGAAAATCCATAAAAAAAAAAAAATTAAATGTTAGTATTTTGAAAAGCATTTTTGAAATAGAGAAAAGTGTTGAAGTATTTTTGCGAAAATATAAGTGATCCAAGGTCATAGGTTAATCAGAAATTAATCTTCCTTAAACTAAATTGAAATACAAAATCTTGTTATAAATTAAATATAAGAATTTAAAATTGAATTGACTTTTTGATCTTTCATAAAACTCTTAGATCATATACACTTTGTGAATAGTAAAGATTTTGGGATATCGACTCTAACTTTCATGCCATTTATTTAATATATATTTTTTCTTTTTTTCTTTTTTCTTTTTCTTTTTCTTCTTCTCTTAGTTTTCTTATACTTTCTTATTTACCCGAGTAGTGAGCCTTTAGCCAGTGACTCCCAAACCAGATGGTCTTAGGGCACCAGATGAGAAAACATCCCTCGGACTTAAGGACTCGAGTAAATAAGGCGGCAAAATTAAAGGGGATTATTTTATTTTTGTTCACCGTTTTAGGTATGAATAATCATGCTTCCTGAGGCATAATTACCCAACTTTAATAAGTGATTTTTATTATCATCATTTTTTTAATATATTTTTATGGCATTTTCAGTCTTTGTTTCAATCCCAAAATTTGTATGAGTGTGAAGTACATAAATCTAAGGCAAAAAATTCAAAATCAACTTATCTTTTCAATCTTACTTTCTTATCCTAAAATTTAAACAAAATCTATTATTTTGACTTGGTTTAAAATTTCATAATTTAGGTCTTCCTAATTCCTAAGATAAGCTTAATTTTCTTAAAAATAAATCAAAACTATTTATATTTATTCAAAAGTTTTGTAAAAAGAAAAGAGAAAGTTTTTATACAAAAGAAAATTTTAAAAAAAAGTTCCTAAAAAGAAGTGTAAAAGAATGAAAATTTGAAACAACCTATGTTAGTAAACCCTCTCCCACACTTATCTCATGCATTGTCCTCGATGCATCGTGAATGTGTACATACATGAAACAAATAGAGAGGAAGGAAAAGTACCTCATGTTGGTGGTTCTGATGGTGGTCTGATTGGGCCAAGCGTTGCTGCCCAATCAAGATATCGTAGATCTTGCAGAAACCTACCAATGACCTCTCTAATATGACCCAATAAATTGTTGATTGAATGAATGATCTTATTTAAAAAATTATCCCCATTTAATTTTCAATTTTTAAAAATAATTACTGAGTCATTTTCTTCAACATTCTTGTCCAACAATGAAGTGTGATTTTAAAAGATGAGAGACTTAGACTTAAATGGATCAGGAACAAAAACTGACACTGAGTCAGGAATTTGACTCAGATCAAGTCGAGAGTCAACAATGAGAGTCGAAATTGGTTCAAAACAGAGTCCAAACCAAAGAATTGATATTCACACTTTCCCCATGAATGAAGTGTGATCATGAGAGATGGGTGATTCTATTTCACAGTGTACTGGTACAGGATTCAATGTTGACTCCGAAAAAGAGAAAAAATCTAGTAAAGATATCGGAGTCATTATTGAATCAAAAAGTGAAATGGAATTACTAAAATGAGGTTCAGGATCACATTCAGGTTTGATTAATTTCAGGAAAGGGTTAACTTGCCAGAATGTCCAGGCGACTTTCATAACTTAGAGTGTGGTCAAGATCAAATGTATGTTCTGAAATTGAATCTGGATTCCCAAAATGACATGATTCATGGGTCCAATCAGTAGAGTTAGGGATATAAGGGTCGGTCAAAGGTTGACAAGAAAGACTTTCCTCGCTCTCATTGATCAATTCGCTCATAAGTGAGTCTAACCTACTGATAGGCCGTGTAACAGAATTTGGATTTGTAACCATGTCTTCCATACTCTATGCAATTGGTTCTTCTTGAAAAGGTGAGTATGGAAGTTTAGTTTGGAAATTGTGGTGAAATTGTAAGTCCGTCAGATGTTGCTCGGACTCACGCAAGGATTCCATACTCAAGTCCAGTATTAATGGTTGTTCATTTTGAATTGGTGAGATTAGAAAAGATGAGTAGGACTCTTAAAAAATTGGTTGAGATGATGAGTCCAACTTGTTTTGCATTCTTCCATAAAAGACTTCCAAACGCTTTTCTAACTCAAATTCTTCTTCAATTGGATACGCTAGAAAAGGAGGATGTGGAGTTAGATGTGGGAAAGTTTGTGAATTGAGCAAATTTTGAATTTATTGTAGGGACTCTTCCATACTCCTTTTCAAATCAGATTTTTCTTTGGTTGGTAGAATAGGAAAAGTAGTATATGAACTAAAATTGGGGAATGAACTTTGTGAAAATTGTGGACAAGGCGGTTGAAAATTTGACTCGAGAGAGGTGAATCCCCCTAGACTCTATGAAGAGTTGAAATTATTTTGAAAATTATGGTCATATGGTTAGAGATATGGGTCATATTGATTCGGATAATCCCAACTCGGCATAAATGGTTGGTTCATGTTATACATAGCCTGGTTAAAGTTATCCGAGTCAAATGAGGTCGAGGTGAAATATAGATTCATATTATAATTGAAAGAATTATTGTTATTAAAATCCATATCATAATTTACAAAAAAGAAGAAAACAAACAAACAAACAAACAAATAAAGAAAAAGAAAAAAACAAGCCTATGCTAGGTTGACTTAGATCTAGACGACTCCTAACTAGTTAGACTGTCCACGAGGGGGTACATTGTCGGAAGCTGATCACGAGTTAATCGGTCAGGCAGGGGCAAGATTAGTAGGAGGTATCCGTGCCAGAGCAACGGGCTTAATTATGCCAAACCACTGTTCTTCGAGGTTTTGCCTCTCAATCCCCAAGCTTAGACATAGACTTGACAAGAGTCAACTTCTAACAACTTCCCTCTTAGGTCAATCTCCTAAATGAGTCTGAGATATCCCTAGGGGCCAACGTCTAGCAAGTTTTATTTAGGCTTAGGTTGTGTGAGTGGGGAGGTGATTTTTGAGCTAAGGGAGGGTAATGACTTCCCCACACTTATGTTGTCTTGAGTTTTGCCCTTAAGTTTAATTTGTGCAAGTGTGCAATATAGATAAGAATGAACACATAAAGAGAGTAAATCACCCACGTGTTTGTCCTATGCTATATCCAATACAATATGTACACCTCCTATCAATGTCACAACAACACAAGAATAAACTACAGTATATTGGAAAGAAAATTGACACGTGCCTAGATGCAAATGTATAAACTATTTTAAAATATCGAATTATCGTATTTTAATTCTTAAAATTATTTATAGTGCACAGGTAATATAAACAAAATTAGCAGCAGAATATAAAAATATACAAGAATTTACCCAACCACACTTGAGCAAGTGTGGACTTCTACAATGCTAAAACTTTAACCTGCACACCAAAAACAAAGAAGAAGGTTAACAAAAACGTGAAATCAAACCGTTCCCATCCCTGGCAAAGGCGCCAAAATTTGATCGAGGGAAAACCACGCACAAAAAGTGTATATTTGAAATTGATATTTAAAGTGTGTGTGCTTTGGCTTCCTCGAACTTCCGTTACAGCATAGAGGCTAAAACGAGTCGAATCCAAAAGGATAGGAGGCGATAGAAGCTCTACCGGTTGATTCACGTGTGTGTTAAAAGCTCTTCAATGTTTAAAAGAATGAAAAGAAAGGAAAACAAAGAATGGAAGAGAGGTACGGTGAAATACGGAGAAGTGGGAAACATAGAAAAGAATGGTATTTGTAGTTTTTGGTATATTTCTAAAACAAGTGAAAGAGAAAGAAAATTCATGGCTACTAACTACTAATGACTCCACTAACACGCTAACCTCTTAGTGATAGTTGCCTCACATGTACCATTGGCCACCACTGGCCCTTGGTTCAAGAGCGATTTAAAGCATGACCCATATGTAATTCATTACAACCCAACTCAACAAAACAAGTTTAAGCTACACTTAAATCATCAAAACCCAATAAAAACAAGCATGAAATAAAGTAATGTTAGCTTGTTAGAGAGTTAGGAAGTTAGAGTGTTAGATCCATCATCATGAGCCATCAATGGCTCTTGCAAGAGCAAGACGAAGTAGAGGCTATTAGATTCATGTGGATTATCAAATAAGAAGTTAGACCAGTTGGTGATTAGTAGTTGTTGCCATGACAGAAAAGACTAGCTAAACATATAAAAGAAGTTAGTTAGAAAACAAAAAGAGGTAAAGAGAGCACTTTTCATAGCTTGTCACCTTCTATTACAAGCACTCATGCATTCCACTCATGTATCACTCTTTCTCCTAATACAAGATCTAAATAAATGGAAAATATAAAGAGGAAAAAGAAGAACTAACCTAAGCTAAACTAAACTACAACATGGAATGAAAAACTCCCCTAAACTCTATATATCTTGCTGAAGGAGACCCTAGGGGGGTATTTATAGGCACCAGAGAATAGGGGGCCAGGGGACAAACCTTGGCCCAAAACGCGACCGCGGCCATACGGTGGCCGTGCGCGCAGCGCTTTGAGCCACGCGCTATCCCGTCTGTCCCCTGTCAGATTCTGGTATCAGTTTCTGGTTTGCAGCCCTTGGTTTTGACAGAATCAGCCTCCTAGGTTAATGGCTATCTTAATAGGCCTTTAATCACCAATTAAATGGTAATTTAGGGTCTTCTTCTTCATTGCACACCATGGACCTAAAATCAAGCAAGAAAAACTTTATTAGCAGAATTTAATATGAAATAAATGTGAAGATGTGATAAAAATTATGCAAAATTAGAGACTAATCAATATCTTAGGCTAGTAGCACCCTTGGATGATGACTTTGTGGATAAGGGAGAGTCCTCACGCGTGGCATCGAATATCTTAGGCTAGTAGCACCCTTGGTTGATGACTTTGTGGATGAGGGAAAGTCCTCACGCGTGGTTCCTACAGTCGCCATCGTGGATTTTCTACATCACTTTTCGAGTTTCGTCTGGACCGAGGCATCTCAGATACAGGTCAGAGTGAAGATTGGAGTAGGATTTCTTGAAGAGTGTGTCCCCGAGAAGTGTGTACCTGGTGGCCAAGTGTTAAAGCTTCCATGCCACACTGTCATCAGTAAGTGTTTGTCTTTCAGGTAGGCGATGATGGGGTCCCTCCACCCTGGTGAGGTATCAAGGCATAAGACCTCCCCAGTTGGTTATTGGATGCTCAAGTTGGTGATATGCTAAACATGAAATTTCTGTCTAAAATAAAACTCTGTGGCTGCCTCCAGGTTGGCGAGTGAGCCAGCGTGATTGTTTTTAGATCTGGGGACCCACTTGAAGTCGCATCAGGGGATTTTGAACTTCAATTTTAGAATGAGTGTAGGTACTCTTCCATTCGAGAATCGCTTTTGACGTATTCACCATTGACTTGGTTAACAACCAGTGAGGGGTCACACTGAACTTTGAGCCATGATAGCCGCTCGGAGCCCAGCTAGGACTCCCTTGTACTCAGCTTTATTGTTGGATGCAAGGAATCTGAGGGGACTATTCGATGATGGATCCTTTGGGAGTGGTGAGGACAATCCTGATGCCTGCCCTTTTGCTATTTGAAGCTCTTGTCCATGTTCATGATCCACCCTTCTATTTGGTCAGCGTGCTCTATGCCCCTGGAGTGAAATCAGCAATAAAATCAGCTAAGACATAGCCTTTGATTATTTTCATTGGCTCGTATCTGAGCACGAAAGATCTCAGTTCTGAGGCCCATTTTGATATCCTCCTGTTGCTTTCAGTTTTTCTGGGACGCTTTTCACGGGGTGCTCAGTGAGGACTTTGATCGGGAAGGCTTGAAAGTAGTGCTTAAGCTTCCTCGAGATGATGAAGAGAGCAAACACTAACTTCTCTAGCCTTTGGTATCTAGTTTGTGGATTATTCACGGAGTGGCTGACGTAATACAGAGGCTTTTAGACGCCCTAGTCTTCTTGAACTAAGAACCTGCTCACAGTTGACTCCAAGAAAGCGAGGTAGAGATATATCGTCTCTCCTGAGGAAGGCTTTGATAGCAGGGGTGGTGAGGTCAGATACCTCTTTAGCCCTTCAAAATTTGTCTCGCATTCCAGCAAAAGTCAGCTCTATTCTTTTTCAAGGCTTTGAAGAATGGCCTGCATTTGTCCATGGATCGGCTGATGAACCGATTGAGGGCTGCAAGATGTCCGTTCAGCGTCTGGACCTTCTTCATTCAAGTGGGTTGACTTCATGTTTAGAATTGCAGATATTTGATTGTGGTTAGCTTCGATTCCCCGTTAAGAGACCAGATATCCTAAAAACTTCCCGAAAGCCATCCCAAATGTGCATATCTCAAGTTGAGCTTCACCTTATAATGCCTAAGGAGATTGAAGACTTTGTCTAGATATTGGAGGTAATCCGTGCACTGTATATTTTTCACCAATATATTATTGACGTATAACTCCATGCTACTCCTGATCTAATCCTTGAAGACTTTGTTAACCATTCGCTGGAAGGTAGCCCTCGCGTTCTAGAGTCTGAAGAGCATCACCTTGTAGCAGTTATCCCCTGACCGGTTATGAAGGTTGTTTGTCTTCATCTGGTGGTGCATCTTGATCTGATTATAACCGAGTAGGCATCCATGAAGCTGAGGAGATCATGGCCGCAATCACCTCTACTAGTTAATCGATCCTCGAAAGGGGATAATTGTTCTTTGGGCAAGCTTCACTAAGGTTGGTAAAGTCGATACAGACTCGCCACTTGTCATTCTTTTTCTTCATGAGAATGGGATTAGAGAGCCAATCAGGGTAGAACGTCTCTCGGATGAAGCCGGCACGAAGTAGGCGGTCGACTCCATCACTATGGTGCGACTCCTTTCTTCATTCATTCTCCTAGGCTTTTGTAATACCCCGATCCTGTAGGCATAAAGACGTTACTGTGACATATATACGCAGGGTGAAAATACCCTTATATACATACGCTATGCATCAGTACAGACAAAAATCAGAGTATGAAAGTACATTGTACATTATACATTCCAACTAAAGATTACAATTACAAAGTTATCACAGGATGTGACATAATATTACAAGCATATTAAATCACCTAGAGGCGCAAAAGTAAGAATATAAGGAGATATGCAAGTATGAACAGTACAAAAGAAGCTCACAGTTACAAAAAGGAAACTCGAGAGCCGAGTAGGGGACCTGGAAGAAATAAACCCCAAACGGACAACCATTGATCCATTACGCTATCTCTGCTCAACTCTAATCAATAGGAAGTCCACCACGGTTCAAACTCTGAGATTTTGACATGCAGGTCCAGAGGAGTCAGAAAGCTGCCCAATGAGTGATAAGATGACTACGAAATGACGTGCACAAGTAGGCAAATATGTATGTGATCAAATGATGTGATTCAAGCATGCAAATACATGAACTAACCATTAAACATAAAGGGAAATCGGAAAATCAGCAAAAAATCTGAAATTAAGCAAGCACACTTGTAATGATAAACCCGAATAGAGAAAGCATGTTTCAAAAATCGTGTTGTGAGCATAGCCACACCCATGCATGAAATGAGACATCAAGTAATGCATTAAACACAAGTGTGGACAAAACCAGTTGTATAAGCTTAAACTTTTGATTCATAAGATTGATACGTCGAGGGGATAATCCAAATAAGGAAACCTTCATATTTATACTATATACCTCATGTGACCATCATTTGAGTTCATACAACTCGAGTTGCCCTATGGTAATAGAATAAGAATGTCAGGAAAAATTACTGTGTCACAGAATTCATATAGAAGAGACGGCCAGGATAACTTAATTATACAATATTAATCATCAGTGTCTCTTATTATTATAATCATTTTCGTTCAGTGTCCCATATCATTAGAAGCTCATACCAGGTCCGTCCTCTAGTAAAACTTAATTCGAACTCTGATATACAGATACCATTATTCGGATGAGGAAGTGATTCTATAACATCCACTACTGATTTTATTATTATTTGGTAATTAAGTTATATCTAGGGCAAGGTCAAATGTTATGTGCTTAAATATAAAGTACAAGCCAGTAAATAAAAGATAAGAAAATCCAGTGCAGAAACTTAGAAATCATATATAATAAAGCAAGGTGTTAGCACAAGTCATGTTACATGAATAAGGGGATTATAACAGTATAGCAGGTCATAAGCAAGAGTGGGCAAATCTAGTTATACAACTCAGTATACGACTTCTTGAGATTAGAACATCGAAGGAATATTACAAACAGGGAAACTCTCATATACACACACACACACCTTATGTGTCATGTCGCCATAATCTGAGTGTATACAAGCCGAGTTATCCCATGCAAGAGAATATTAAAGTGTTACAATTTAAGTTATCTAATAATGATAATCAGTACCGTCTGATATTTCAATCATCCCCTGCCAATGTCTCACATCACTGGTAGTCCATACTAGAGCTCGTACTCTAGTAGAACTCATCCAGATCTGTTATGTATGTACCAAAACCCGAACAAAAGAGAGACCAAATATCCCACGTTCCTAATATTATTATTTAGTTATTAAATTATTGTTACTTATTTCTCATTTGATCCATATGATTCGATATGTGTCCTGGCATCCCAACATACATACATCCACTTATGGATAAGACGAGTGAATGGAAACTGATGGTGTTATCAATGAACTATGTTCACAATGGATTCCGTGCATACCCAGGATTACGGCCGAGGATTGTTTCGGTACTACAAGAAACCTGCCGCTAGGCAAACAGTAGTGGGCCTTATTGTATGTTCATTAGGAATATAGCAAGAGTAGGGAGTGCCAGTATACCTAATCGGAACATCTGGTGGACCACAGGTTGAACTTGATTATGAATGTGAACCTGATCCCAATTTTTGTGATTCAGTTCCCATCTTCGGATCTATGTTGACTCAGGTATTCTTACCCAAATTGAATCAATTTCTCAAGCCAACATTTATTCCCGTATCCATTGATCTAGAAACTGGATCATCAATTTTTGATAGCCACATTTCATTGATGGGAAAAGAATATAAATTTCAATTCTTAGATTTGGACTCAACTCTTGAACCAGAACTGACTCTCGAACCCAAAGATGAATTTCCCGAGTTAGTATTGATTTCTGAGCCTATCATTCTTGAGCCCAAGTCAACCATTCCACAGAGTCACATTCTTTTGTTGGACATAGGTATAAACCATGATGACTCCGTAATGATTTTCCAAGACTGGTCACGTAAAGGGAATAAGTTTCATGATAGGATCTTTCATGATCTTATTCATATTGAGAATTCTAAATATGTAAATAGAAAAGAGGTGGGTTCCGTGAACCACCACATTATCTTGTGATTGGGTAGCAACGCTTGACCCAATCAGACCACCACCAGAACTACCACCTTAAGATAATATTTTTCTTCCGTTTCTTCTTTTTTATGCATCTATGCATTAATTCATACACTGAGGACAATGCATGAGATAGGTGTTGGAGGGCTCTAATATAACTTAGGTTTTCCTTTTATTATTTTAAAAAAATTATTAACATTTTCTTTACTTTTAAAGAAAAACTTTTTGAAAATAGAAACAATATTTTGACATATTTTTGTAAGAAATTAAGTCAATTTTAAGGAATAGGAGAATCATAATTAGGATTTCTTATACTTGGTCAAATTAAGATTATTTGTTTAATTTCTAAGGTTAGGAAGAAAATTTGAAAAAGTAATTTAATCTTGATTTTTACCTTGATGATATATGCATGCTATATACACTTACACAATTAGGGTTCAAAAACAAATATTCTTATGCCTTATTTTAAAATAAAAAGAGAAAAAGAAAAAAGAAATAAATATATATTATCCTCGATTAAGCTAGGTATTTGTGCCTCATAAAGCATAAATATTTACGCCTAAAAGCGGTTCATATAATAAAATTCTTAGTTTTGTTACCTTATTTACTCGAGTTCTTAAGTCCTTGGGTATTTTCTCACCAAGTGCCCTAAGAGCATTTGATTTGGGAGTCACAGATTAGAGGTTCATTACATGGGCAGATTAGAAAGCCTAATAGAACTAAGGAATAATATCACCTAACATAAGATATATGTGTGTGTGTGTGTGTAAGGCAAAAGAGTTAAGAGTTAAAGAGCTCCAAGTCAAAACTTCACGATCACAAAAGCGCATATAACTTAGGGTAAAATAATAGATTAGATGAGAAATACAGTTTGACTCCATACCTTGATTGGTTATAAGTTTTTGAATGAAGACTAAGTTTAGGAATGAAAAGTTCAGTTTTCCTATAACTTCTAGATTACTTAATTCTTACAATAATACTTCAAATATTTTTCTTTTTCAAAATCTGTTTTTAAAATACTAATACTTTGTTTCTCTTTCTTTATAGATTTTGTGGGTGGAATCCACTGTAAGTCCTCATGAGATAAAACTCGTCCTCTAGGGGAACTTAGAGGTTTAACAGCTTGTTGCACATACTCAGTGCAATCGCGTAACCTCCGAAAGTGATTTAATAATCTTTGGTTTACTCTTGTTATTTTGCTCGAGGACGAGCAGAAGATAAGTGTGAGGGTGTGATCGTACACATATTTTGCATTCTTTTCATTACACTCTTTCATTTATCGTGTAATAAATCTGCTAATTTTTTTGTCTTAAGTGTCTATTTTGCAGAAGATAATTATGAAGAGAAAGAGAATTAAACCAAATAAATACCAGTTAAAATCAAATTTCATTGGATCTATTCAGTTAGCTGAGGATAATTTCAGATCTAGTTAGAATAAATCAAGGATTGGAGCAAATATTCAGTTGAATATCAGAGCAAATCAAGAAGTTAACACCAAATGAAAACTGGTAAAATTTGAATTTCTATAAATCTATTTTGGTTGGCTAAAGATCAACCGAGGATAATGTCAAATACAGAGTCCAAATTCAAAATTCAAAGGGAAAAATGGATAGGGAGAAAATCAACGGATGAGATGAAGCAATTTTGACTCGGATTCTGACTGGATACATTTTAGTAATTGAATCATAACATTTGCTACTAAAACTCAAATTTGATGATTCAAGATGATCTAGAAAGAAGACTTAAAGAGCTACAATCTTAAGTTGATTAGTATACTAATTCTATCATTTATTAAGTTATATTTAGCAATTAATATGCCAACAAGCTGCAAATTAGAGCTGAATATCCACATCAAATAAATTTTGGAGATAAGGGGAGGATTCAAATTCAGAAATACCCAGCTTTTTCTATCTTCGTACTCCTCTAACCTCTGCATTTCTCCTATAAATACATGCAATCTCAAAGGTAAAGGGGAATGATGAAGCAGAGATAGATTTTGAGGCCAGTTTTTCATTCTTTTTAGTGTAGGTTTTTATTTTTCTTTTCATGTAATTTTCAGTTTTCATTTATATAATTCATAGGAGATCAGAGTTTCATAGAAGAATGAGAGTGAAGCTTGTGCTGAGAGTGACACCGGTGTAAGTTGTTCTTCTCTTCTCTTATTGTTACCGCATTGAATCTAAAGTACATTTTTTATGTTCTTTGTTTTGTGTTCTTCTTTTCTACTTCTCTCTTTTTGGTACCAAGTGCAATCCATATAAGTCTTATAGCATCAAAAAAGCCTTTGTTTGTGAGTACCACTGATAGCTCATGACGATGGATTTTAGTCTCAGTCGGTATCTTTTCATACTTGTATCTCTTGATAATGTAATGTGAAAAAGACGGGAATCAACTCTTATGAGCTAAGTGCTGATTGCCTCCACTTCAAGGTAACATCATCGCGATAGATTCAAGATAAGTATTTGGTTAGAGGAGGTAAGTATTTCTTTTAGGTTTTCTTTCTTTTCTTTTAGCTTTTAGTTTAGATCACCAATACTACAATCTTCCTACTCTTGTATCACTCTTTTTAATTTCTTTATATAAATTCATTTTTCATTTTCTCTACCTTCTCAATATACCACTTTCTCCTTAACTTAACTGTAACATATTTTTCTTTTCTTTCAAGAACTAAAAGAAGATCTTTAACCATTTCAAGTGAACTGAAGAGAACTTGCTAAAAAGCTTCCATCGCTAGTCCCTCCTTGTGGATCACGACCCGCATAGCCACATGCTATAGCAGTAGTATTGAGCACCTTGCACTTTTTATTCTTAAAGTTCTGAAATTCTATATTGAATAGGTATGCGGAGCTGAGCAAAGCGGGAGCTTATCTAGAAATAGCAATTATAATAATTATTGCACAATCAAGTAAAGCTAAGCAAGGTTGGAGCGTAGCTAGCATACAGCGCTTGACTCCATCACGCTCGACGTGGTTACAGCTTGCAGCACAGTTAAACATACATGGTGATGTGAGCGTATGAACGTTCTGTTATCGTATGTAATAAAATCATGCTCACGACATAACTACGCTCGAATGGAGTTAGCGATAAAGCGTTGAGCATTAGGTCCGCCTACCAGGCAGAGCTGTGAGACCTGACAGTCTAAGCGCACTCCCTCTTTCGAGGAAGCGGGTGGGAGCCTAAAAGACTAATAGGCAGGAAGGCCGAATAGGTACCTGCACAAAATGATAGTACCAATCAGGCATATTAACCAATAATAACTAAACTATTTGTGGAGTAGTGAAACCTAGGGCTAAATAAAGAGCCCAAAGGCTAAACGCAACCAAAAGACTGGGTAGAGAGCTCGGAGGCTAAACACAACCCGAAGGCTGGGTAGGTACCTGTAGATGGGTTAGTACCAAACACGCATATTAAATTACATTACTATGGGCATTCATCACAAATCTGCTACATATATAGTCCCAGGTACTCGATTGCATATCTATAGAAATACAAATGCAATCCAGAAAATATGAATACACAACTATACTAATTCCCAAAAATACACATCAACCCGTCGAAGTGGTAAAACACAGAAATGAAGCAAGAACATTCACCTATAATCTTCAAAAAAACCGCGAAATCCTGGAAATCCCAAAAACACATGCACACGTACGTGTAACAAATTAGGGAGAGGAGAGAGAAGACACAAGAGAGAGTATTAATAGAAAAAGGGAAACAAAGAGAGAGGAGAGAGAAATAGGTCACGGCCAAGTGTCGTGACCTGGCTCACGGTCAGGGCGGACCGCTTGCCAATGGTGGCACGCCGCCGTGCCACCAGCCCAGGGTGACTTGCCAGCTCCGGGAAAGGGAAGGAGGAGTTGGTGGTGGGTGATTTTGAGATGAAAGAGTTTTCTTGATGGTAGATTTTTGGCGGTGGAGAGATAGGTGGTGGGGAAATTGAAGGGGATAGGAGATTTTGATAGTAGTTGTGGGGGTTAGGGAAGATGGGTGGAGGTTGTGGTGGTGTGATTGGTGGTAGGATTTGGGAGATGGTGGTAGATTTGATGGACTTGAAGGGGAGATGGTGGTGGAATTTTAGTTGAAGAAGAAGTGGAGGAGAGGAGGGGAGATTGGTGGAGGGTGGCACCAGGGTTGGGGCGTCGTAGGCCTGGGTCACCGACCTAGGTTGTCGAGGTAGAAGGAGCCACCACCGGCCTGGGTTGGTGGTGATGGCTGGATTGGATGAGAGAGAGGGAGTTGAGAGTGAATTGGAGAGTGAGAAGAGAAAGTAAAAGAGAGGTGAAAGGAGAATTGAGAGAGAGGGAAGGAATTTGTGGGAGAAAGATATATTTTTTAGATTGGGGGAGGGGAGAGCTGTCGTCCGCTGAGTTAGAGGAGAAGAAAGAAAAAAGAACAAAAGGAAGAAGAAAAGGGAGAAGAGAGAAGGTTGCTGGGAGAAGATATTTTGGGGGAGTTTTGTGTGAAGAAGAAAAAAATGAAAAAGAAATGTGTGGAGAAGAAAAAATGAAAAGGAAAAAGAAAAGAAAAGTAAATATTCGGTAATTACTCCGGATTCAGGAAAATATCAAAAACACCGAAAATATCGGAAAAATAAAGTAACTCGAAAAAGTCCCTAAAAATTCTCTAAAATATAAATAATTATAATGAGGTACATGGTGAAATCAAATTTAAGAAATCCAATCATGTTTTTAACTAAAAATTCTGAAATCAACTGGTGATACTAGCGAGACCAAATCTGATCGTATTTTACTTAATTCAGAAAAATTTCCAAAAAATGTATTAAGTTAGAAAATATGTTCTTGAGTAATAATGTGAAAACAGTTTATAAAAATTTAACTCTATTTATAAATAAAAAAACTGAGAATCGATTGACGATACCGATTTTAAAGATTTTGTAATTTAATTCAGAAAAATTTCAAAAAATTATGAAAATTTTAAAATATTTAAAAATAATAGTTAAAACTGAAATCATTTAAATCTGACTATCGTAAAGGTTAAATCAAATAGTACACAAGGATCAGGACCCCAGTTCAGACTTGAGCTCACTCTGAGTCCAAGATCCAGATCCAATAGCAAACAGTAATATAAATAATCACAAACAAAAATAAATTTGGGGTAAAATTGAAAAAATATGATCAGAAAATCAGAACACAGATCAAGTACGTATTCTGGGAATGAGGTGTTATAGCTTTTGCTTCCCCGACTTAGCGTCCATCTTGATGGAGAGCTTGTGGCATATGACCTCGGGGTTAATTCCAAGCATATCAGTGGGGGACCACGCGAATATGTCTGAATTTTCTGACAAGAATTATTTGAATAATGCCCTTCTCATGAGGGTGCATGTTTGAACCGACTCGAAGGGTCCGCTCTGGGTGTTGTGGGTCTATACTTAATGACTTGGGCTCCTTCTCTATCTATTGTCAGGCTTTCTTGACTTAGTGGGTGAGTCGGGATCTCGGCTTTCACCGTACTGTGATTGTTATTGATCAACAATCCTCTTATGTTTCTTGTCCACAAGAAGTCTTCTTTAGGACCTGAACGGGAGGTCTTTTGCACTCAACCCGACCTCTTCCTAGCAATTATAGCTACTGTCCTAGACATCGCCTAGTTACCCCTTATATTGACCATTCTATATGGTGTGGGGTACTTCAGTAGGTGATGATGGGTAGACAGAATCGCTCTCATCATGTGGATCCATGGCTTCCCTAGGATGGCATAGTAGGGGATTGGATATCAAGTATACGGAATTCTGTGACAACATTGAATGGAATTGCGCGGACTAGGAACTCGACTGTGCCAGAAGAATGGGCTTAGCTCCCGTCAAATCGGTAGAGGAGTGTCTGGGCCTGGGGGATGATTAACTTTCAGGCCAGCTCGGAAGTATCCTCCATTCAATCCAGAGCGTGGCTGTATAGGATGTTGACACTACTCCCTCCGTCAATCAAGATCTTAGACACTTTGCAGTAGCTAATATCTTGGTTGCTCAGGACCAGACTGACTCCATAAAAAGTTAGGATGATTCCTTCATCCCGGGTTGTAAGTCTTAGAGTAGGGTTAAAATTTGGTCTGGCAAAGGTTTCATTCATATCGGGTAGCATCTGTTGAGTTTGGTATACAGGACACTCTTCAAAAATGTGAATCAAGGCATGGCAGTAGGTACAATTCGGATTTGGTATTTAGGGTGGGATGATCTGGTTTACCAAGTTTTGTTCCCTAGCCTCTAGTAGTTCTAGTCTCCTCGTCAGTTGTGTAATCTTGGCCTCTGCAGCTATGGAAGACTCATTGGAATGCATACCAGTTCTGGATATTATAGGGTTAGTCTTTTCAGGATAAGACTCTCACTGAATGATTTTTTCGGCTAAGGCTTTAAATAAATCACAATCTTGATCCTCATCCTTCTTTAAGAAATCTCCTTGACACATAGTCTCAAGGAGCATTTTGGTTTGGTAATAAAGACCGTCATAAAGAATTTGGCACTGCCGCCATTTTTCTATTCTGTGGTGAGGACACTGGGCTAACAGATCCTTAAACCGCTCAAAATAATTCCAAAATGGTTCATTGATCTCTTGTTTAAACTGCATTATGTTTTTCCTGATGAGGGTAGTCTTATGGATTGGGTAGAATTTTTTAACAAAAACCTTAACGAAATTGTCCCAAGATGAATCCAAGCTGGCAGGTAAGCAATATAACCACTTCTTGGCTGTATCCTAAAAGCAAAGAGAGTGAATCTCAATCTTATGGCGTCTTCCCCCAGCTGGGAATTTCGCATCATCAAACATAATTCTTCAACTCCCAAATGAAGAAATATGCATTCTCATACTCCACACCATAAAATCTAGGAAAGGTGTTTATAAATTGGGATTTCAGCTTGAAATTGTTACCGTGGTCCCTGGTAACTGAAAGCGGGATGGAAGTGATGCTCTAATTGGATAAAGCTTGTCCTGAGGTGACACGTAGTTGGACATGATTGGAATAAACTCAGGAGGTGGTATAGGTGCAAGTGGAGTGTTTCTAACTAACCTTGATGAAATTGAATCCTGGACCACTCCTTGTATGTGTAACACAAACAATGTTCACACAACAAACAAACGTAAAAAGGAAAAGAACAAATAAGAAAAAAGGAAAAACAATCTCCAAGTGTAATATCTCAAATCTGAATTACTGTATTTTCATTTTCCTATTTGATTTACTAATTATTTTTATTTTAATCAAGTTAATTTGTTAATTTCTTGAGATTATTATTATTAAGTATGGAGATTATTTTGAGACAGTAGATAGTAATTTGACATTTTATATTTACCCTTATTATTATTGATTGATATTTAATTATTATTTCCATTATTTCATTAAGGTCATTATTCTTTATTAATATTTTTATTCCATTATGATTATTATTTATTGTTATTACTATTAGTGTTATCTTTATTTTTATTGTCGGTGTTTATTAAATATTACTAGTGTTAATTTTATATTATTTATTTATTTTTAATATTAGTATAAGTACTAGTGGTAGTAGTAAATGCTAATTATTATTTCTATTATTATTGTTGTTGTCGTTTATTAATATTATTATTTATCTTGATTAATTAATATTGTGATTGCTAACTGATGATTATTTATGTCATGGTTAATTATTTTAGTGTCATTATTAATTGTTAATATTATTGTAGTTGTATTTATTTATTATTGTTTGTAGCATTATCTCTTTTTCTTGTATCCTTGATCTTTTCCCAATATTTATTCTCATTATCTAATCCTACCCGATACCCATTTGGAATCCAAACCCATTGGATCAAACCCCACCCGTTACTCTATTTGGACCTAACTCAAACCCAATCCAACCCGAAACCCATTAACTAACCCATCCTATATAAATCTCCTATCTAACCCTAACCTAAACAAACCCTAATCTAATCCCTCCTCCTTCAATCCTCTCTCAGCGTCACCAATAGCAGCACATCCCCAACCTCTTCCCTGCGTGCACGAGCTCCAGGCCGCCTCCTCCTTCTCCTCCAGGCCGCCTCCCTTGGATTGGCCGAGCAAGCTTCTCCCCCAACCAAGTTTTTCCCCCCTCCATTGTTGCGTGAGTGTAAAACTCTAACAGCTCTGTGTATTTATCTTTATAGATGTAGATCTATTGAAATTTACGAGTTGCATGTAGATCACTTGTAGATTATTCATGATTTGTGCTACTTTTTGAGTCGAATGTTGTGATCTTTTCGTTCTTGTTACTGTGAATGGACCAATATGTGCTGGGCTATGTCTGTAGAGATCATGAGCTTTTTTTTGTGATTTATTTTCAGAATTAAGTATATTGCGCACCAGCCCAGGCCGTGAGTAATCCTCCCATTGCTCTCCTTCATTTTGTGCTAATATGTATGTTGATTTATATTTATATAATTAATTTGCATGTGCTTGTGCATTAATATATATTTATATATGGGTTAATTTATGTGTATGTTTTCTTGTGGGTTACTTGCATGTGCGGCAAAA
>JAVJIF010007692.1:0-123901 GCA_038442645.1 Agave tequilana
AATCTAGTTTAAATGTAGTTTTTTATCAAAACTTAAATTTATACATGTACAAATAGTGAGAACAAATTGATTCATATATGTTTGCACTTCATGCTCATTTGTACCCACTATATGCATATGTATAGCCTAGTTTTGATGATTCTTTCATTTACACTTGTTTTACCTATTTTCATGCTTTACTTCATATATATGTATTTTTAATTCAAATCTAATAAATATACATGTATACCCGTGAGTCTCTTGCCTTCATGCAAATAACTTAATAGACTCTTTTATGTTTGGGATATGTATGTGTATTGTTAGGATTGGATATAATCTACATATGCCTAGAAGTGTATTATTTTTTTTAAGGAAAATAAATTTTCATGTTTTATAAAATGTTATTCATCTTTTTGAGCTTCAATGACCATTTTCATGAAAATACCATTTACATAACCTTTGAACACTCATCCTTTATTTTTCAAGATAATTTTGAGCTTTATGGACTATGAGTGCTTGAACTTTTATGTACTTAGTATGATTCATGAAATACATATGCTTGGATTTTATGTTTTTGAAGGATCTTTAACTAGTTTTTCAAAAATTATTTTAACTAGTTATTGTTCCTCATTTGGTAGTGATTTTTAATGCTAAAATATTTTCAAATCTATTTTTGAAAACTCCTACCATCTATGGGAGGATGGATGGACGACCATGCTTATGTATGCTCTATATTGAAAGAATCCTATGATACATGTGCATGAGTTGGGTGGTAGTTATAGAGATATATACTTGATTTACATTATTATTTCAATTGGTATCATTGAAATTCTTTCAATTGATATCTAAATTGATAATTTTTTGTATATACTCATATTTTGTTTGCTTATATATGTATGTATCAATGTCAATTGGTATACTCATTTCATACATATATATGATTTTCATGTGCTTAACTTTCAATTGGTTCACATTTTTGTTAAAGCACAAAGTTTATGATGAAAAATAAATTTTTTTTTGATCATTATGTTTACCATTGATATCAAAATGCTTCAACTTCATATTTGTTACATTTGAATTGGTATCAATATGTTTTACAATAATGATTATTTTCAATTTGGTATCTTAAAAATTTGTTTGCTTTACAAGAGCTCTGATACCTTTAAAAAAAAAAAATTTTTAAAATTAGAAAAATTAAAAATTTTTTGATTTGTATTTCCTATATGCAAGGAGAACTTAACATCTCTCTTACATATAGATTCATGTTGAGTATATTATAAATTGAGGAGCTTGACAACTCTTCTTTATAAATATACGTGTGTAGGGGGAGCTTCACATCTCCTCTTATGCATTACATAATATGCGTTATGTGAATTAGGGCTTGTCATCCCTCTTTCATGTAATGTATATGTGTAGGGAAGCTAACTTAGCGTCTTCCTCTTCATGAATGTATATCGCATATAAATCTTTATTGATTGATTTGTATTACCCCTTCTTGATCTCTTTGTTTTTGACAAAAAGGGGGAGAAAAATTTATTTGATTTGATTTTACTTTGAACCCTTTGTTGATGATTGACAAAGGAGGAGAAGTATTTGAGTTTATATGCATGTTGTCATTGCTTAAGGGGGAGAAGTATTTGTCTTCCTTGTTAGTTATGCATATATGTTTTGTTTTGCAAATAGGAGAAAAAGATTTAGTTTGTTTTATCTCCATTCATTTGCATACATGTTTATGAGCTTAATTGCATATATTTATTATTTTGTGTTATGCATGAGTTAAGGGGGAGCTTCTTTGAAGCTTTACTTTAATCCATGCATATATAACTTCATGAGTTTTGTCATCATCAAAAAGGGGAGATTGTTGGCCCAAAGGCCTATCACCCTAGTTTTGATGATGATCAACTCATGAAGTTATGTTTACTAATGATCTTGTGTTTAATTAGTGACAGATTCATTATCAAGATCTTAGTAGGTGCATAGCTCAACAAAGGATAAAATGTCAAGATTTGGAGATAGCACGGTATGATCCAAGGAGCTTTTGGATCAAGCTTGGACCAAGTCAAGAAGATGAGAAGACTTCAAGGGAAGACTTCAAGAAGATGAAGACTTGGGTCTAGGTATAAGATTTTGTTTTTGTTTTAGATAAAATGTAAAGGATAGAGTAGTTGGTGGATTGCTCAAGTATTATATACACACACACACTCTTGATAGAATTGTTTTCATAAAGATTTTTTAGTTTAGAAAAGATTTTTCTTTGTGACAAAATACTATTTTGTTTTTAGCATTTCTCATATACTTATCTTTTAACCAAAATCAAGTTTAAAGCCTTATGAAAAAAATATAGATATTTCATTATGATTGTGTAGTGGATCATATCCATACACACTATGCTTTAAAAGTATATCTTGTTTTTGTATTTGATGAAGATTTGGAAAAACATGTTTTGAAAAAATATTGTTTTGGAAAAAACGGTTTTTATCATAAGCCAAATATTTCCAAGTTACAAAAATAGTCCAATCTTTTATACATGCCTTGATTTTGTGCAAGCATGTTTGTTTATCAAAGTATATTGGTAAAACTATTTTTGTAGATTTTTATGTATTTTATGGGATTTTATTTGAGCCAAAAAGATCATGTTTTAAATCCCAGAAAATTGTTCCAGGCTTTGGATAAGTCGACTTCTACCTTTATAGTCAACTAATACTGAAGTCGGCCGACCGGACCGGTCGACCGACGTGCACAGACGTGCACGCCTTTGTGCACTGGAAGACGGCCGACCGTACGGGTAGTGGATGCAATGGACTTTATAGACACATATATGGATGCATCGCTATCAAGGAGGTTTGGTGGGAAAGACCACCATGCTTGGAGCTTTGGAATTGTAACAATTTCTAAACTCCTATTTTTTTTTTGTACATGCTTTTATTTTCATAATATCATATAGCATGTTCATGTTTTATGTGTTTTTGTGCTTCATGAGGTAGAATCTAGTTTAAATGTAGTTTTTATCAAAACTTAAATTTATACATGTACAAATAGTGAGAACAAATTGATTCATATATGTTTGCACTTCATGCTCATTTGTACCCACTATATGCATATGTATAGCCTAGTTTTGATGATTCTTTCATTTACACTTGTTTTACCTATTTTCATGCTTTACTTCATATATATGTATTTTTAATTCAAATCTAATAAATATACATGTATACCCGTGAGTCTCTTGCCTTCATGCAAATAACTTAATAGACTCTTTTATGTTTGGGATATGTATGTGTATTGTTAGGATTGGATAAATCATACATATGCCTAGAAGTGTATTATTTTTTTTAAGGAAAATAAATTTTCATGTTTTATAAATGTTATTCATCTTTTTGAGCTTCAATGACCATTTTCATGAAAATACCATTTACATAACCTTTGAACACTCATCCTTTATTTTTCAAGATAATTTTGAGCTTTATGGACTATGAGTGCTTGAACTTTTATGTACTTAGTATGATTCATGAAATACATATGCTTGGATTTTATGTTTTTGAAGGATCTTTAACTAGTTTTTCAAAAATTATTTTAACTAGTTATTGTTCCTCATATTGGTAGTGATTTTTAATGCTAAAATATTTTCAAATCTATTTTTGAAAACTCCTACCATCTATGGGAGGATGGATGGACGACCATGCTTATGTATGCTCTATATTGAAAGAATCCTATGATACATGTGCATGAGTTGGGTGGTAGTTATATGAGATATATACTTGATTTACATTATTATTTCAATTGGTATCATTGAAATTCTTTCAATTGATATCTAAATTGATAATTTTTTGTATATACTCATATTTTGTTTGCTTATATATGTATGTATCAATGTCAATTGGTATACTCATTTCATACATATATGATTTTTCATGTGCTTAACTTTCAATTGGTTCACATTTTTGTTAAAGCACAAAGTTTATGATGAAAAATAAATTTTTTTTTGATCATTATGTTTACCATTGATATCAAAATGCTTCAACTTCATATTTGTTACATTTGAATTGGTATCAATATGTTTTACAATAATGATTATTTTCAATTTGGTATCTTAAAAATTTGTTTGCTTTACAAGAGCTCTGATACCTTTAAAAAAAAAAATTTTTAAAATTAGAAAAATTAAAAATTTTTTGATTTGTATTTCCTATATGCAAGGAGAACTTAACATCTCTCTTACATATACATTCATGTTGAGTATATTATAAATTGAGGAGCTTGACAACTCTTCTTTATATAATATACGTGTGTAGGGGGAGCTTCACATCTCCTCTTATGCATTACATAATATGCGTTATGTGAATTAGGGCTTGTCATCCCTCTTTCATGTAATGTATATGTGTAGGGAAGCTAACTTAGCGTCTTCCTCTTCATGAATGTATATCGCATATAAATCTTTATTGATTGATTTGTATTACCCCTTCTTGATCTCTTTGTTTTTGACAAAAAGGGGGAGAAAAATTTATTTGATTTGATTTTACTTTGAACCCTTTGTTGATGATTGACAAAAGGAGGAGAAGAATTTGAGTTTATATGCATGTTGTCATTGCTTAAGGGGGAAGTATTTGTCTTCCTTGTTAGTTATGCATATATGTTTTGTTTTGCAAATAGGAGAAAAAGATTTAGTTTGTTTTATCTCCATTCATTTGCATACATGTTTATGAGCTTAATTGCATATATTTATTATTTTGTGTTATGCATGAGTTAAGGGGGAGCTTCTTTGAAGCTTTACTTTAATCCATGCATATATAACTTCATGAGTTTTGTCATCATCAAAAAGGGGGAGATTGTTGGCCCAAAGGCCTATCACCCTAGTTTTGATGATGATCAACTCATGAAGTTATGTTTACTAATGATCTTGTGTTTAATTAGTGACAGATTCATTATCAAGATCTTAGTAGGTGCATAGCTCAACAAAGGATAAAATGTCAAGATTTGGAGATAGCACGGTATGATCCAAGGAGCTTTTGGATCAAGCTTGGACCAAGTCAAGAAGATGAGAAGACTTCAAGGGAAGACTTCAAGAAGATGAAGACTTGGGTCTAGGTATAAGATTTTGTTTTTTTTTAGATAAAATGTAAAGGATAGAGTAGTTGGTGGATTGCTCAAGTATTATATACACACACACTCTTGATAGAATTGTTTTCATAAAAGATTTTTAGTTTAGAAAAGATTTTTCTTTGTGACAAAATACTATTTTGGTTTTTAGCATTTCTCATATACTTATCTTTTAACCAAAATCAAGTTTAAAGCCTTATGAAAAAAATATAGATATTTCATTATGATTGTGTAGTGGATCATATCCATACACACTATGCTTTAAAAGTATATCTTGTTTTTGTATTTGATGAAGATTTGGAAAAACATGTTTTGAAAAAATATTGTTTTGGAAAAATGGTTTTTATCATAAGCCAAATATTTCCAAGTTACAAAAATAGTCCAATCTTTTATAACATGCCTTGATTTTGTGCAAGCATGTTTGTTTATCAAAGTATATTGGTAAAACTATTTTTGTAGATTTTTATGTATTTTATGGGATTTTATTTGAGCCAAAAAGATCATGTTTTAAATCCCAGAAAATTGTTCCAGGCTTCGGATAAGTCGACTTCTACCTTTATAGTCAACTAATACTGAAGTCGGCCGACCGGACCGGTCGACCGACGTGCACAGACGTGCACGCCTTTGTGCACTGGAAGACGGCCGACCGTACGGGTCGACCGCTCCAGAGAGCTCTGCTCTCTGGAAATTTCGGCCGACCATACGGGTCGACCGACAGAGAGTTCGACTCTCTGCTCCAGTGGCTCGGTCGAACCGGGCGGTCGTCGACCGTGGCTCCAACGGTCAGATTTCTGACCGTTGGCGGTCGACCGGGCGAGTCGACCGGCAGCTCTGACAGAGCCCCAACGGTTAGTTTTCCAGACTCTATATAAAGGGTCATTTGGGGGCTGTTTTCTTTAAGATTTGGAGATAGTTTTAGAGCCAGTTTTTCTCACTCTTTTCAGAAGTTTTTTTCCACAAAATAGAGAGCAAATATTTCCTATCTAAAGGAAAGTTTTATCAAGAGTGCAAAAGAGATTTTCTTGAGTTTTTCACCAAAGATTCTTTCCTTATTTCTCATACAAACACTTGAGCATCCATTGAGCTATTCATCTTATAGGAGTGTTGTAGTGAGAGTTTTTATTGGTGATCAAAGTGTTTAGATCACCAAAGATTTTTTCTTTGTTCTTTGAGGAGACGGGCAAGTGTGCTCGTGGTTGTTTAGGGTTCGGATGCGAACTCTTGTTGATTGAGGTGCGGCCTCGGCGAGCCGGTGGGCTTGCGGTGTGTACGGGACTAGAGAGTCCGAGGGCTTGTAGGTGTTGCGGCACCGAGGAGAGATCCACTGGGATCTTGCATAGTGGAAATCCTTCGTGTGCCGAAGGCGGGGATGTAGAGCAAGTGTGCTCGAACCTCGAAACATACCCTTATGTTTGCGATTGCCTTTTCTCTCTCTCTCTTGTTTGTTTATATCTTGCATTCAATTATGTCTTTACATTTACATGCTTGATATATTGTGCTTAAATTGATATACTTGCTTGGGTTTGTTTGCTAACACTTTATTCAACCAGAGAGCCAACGCGGCACCTCAACCCATTCAAGGGGAATCTAGAGGAGTTTGTCCAGAGCCCTTCACGGGTAATTCGGCAACACTCTTTGGTTATACGTGGTGTTTAGTGTAAAAGATTTAATTTGGTCATAATTGTTTTTAGCTTCCGCATTATTAGGCATTAAGTGACCATTAGATTAGCCTTCACCTATTCACCCCCCCTCTAGGTGAACCTACACATACTAGAGTTCGCACTCTGTAGAACTTACCCGGGTCTGATATGTGAGCACCAGGACCCGAACAAAGGAGGGACCAAATATCACACGTTCCTAATATTATTACTGTTTCTTATGTTCTTATGTTATTCTCGTCCCTTTCTCACTGGCGTCCCACAACACCGACAGTTCACGTTGGAGCCCGCACTTCCAGTAGAACTCACCGAGCATTGATACGTGGGTACCATTATTTGAATAGGGGAGAGACCAAATAACACATACTCCATACAGGTATGTGTGGTGTTAATATGCACTGAGGATGCTTATCACGCTAACACCAGGCGGTACAGGCAGGAGGGAGAAAGTAGTCCTACAGATTCAAGAGGTAGCCCCCACGGATTCAAGAGGTGGCCCCACAACGTGTGTGGTGTGGCACTTTGCTCCATGTGGCATTTTGCTCTGAGGGTTGTTACAGGAGGTCGCCCCACAGATTCAAGAGGTGGCCCCCAAAGATTCAAGAGGTGGCCCCACCACGTGTGTGATGTGGCACTTTGCTTTGTGTGGCACTTTGCTCTGTATGGGGGAATGGATTCTAGAGGTGGCCCCCACCATGTGTATGGTGTGACACTTTGCTTCGTGTGGCACTTAGTTCCAATCAGGAACTGCCGGACGCTAACACAATCGTGGGATACATCCTCGTCATCTCGACACCAGGCATGCTCTGCCGGATGCCGGAATGACTGTGCTATTAACATGAGTATGAGTACAGGAGATACAGGAGTACAGAGTACATGAGTTAAGGAGTACAGGAGTTCAGGAGTACCAGATGTCTGGTAATAATATAATAATCATGCATATGCCAGGTAATACAGGTGTCAGGTGTCAAGTATAATATGGCAAGTACCGGTGTTATATATCAGGTGTTAAGTATAGCATGACAAATACCGTTATCTTATATCAAGTAATAAGTATAGCATGGCAAGTACCGGTGTTAGGTATCATATGTCAAATATAGCATGGCAGGTACCGGTGTTGGATGTCATGTGTCAAATATAGCATGGCAAGTATCGGTGTCATATATCATATGTCAATATAGCATGGCAAGTACCGGTGTCAGGTATCATATGTCAAATATAGCATGGCAATCATTTATATAACATATACTAACTTGCATAAAGAGACATCATATATTAAAAGCCAGTTAATAATTATTAGACATGAAATGTTAGTAATAAAGTAAGAAATGTACTCGCATAATGATAAAATAGATGCATGTTCAAAAGAAACTGTACTCGCCTAAATCACCGGAAAACGGCGTGAAATCCCGGAACACCAGAAATCCGCGCACGTGACCAATCCGTATATTAAAAATATACATATATTATTATTTTTGGAGAGAGAAAGAGGAGAGAGAGAACAGAGAGAGTTAGAGAGAAAGAGAAGTTTAGAGAGAGAAAGTCCAGAGAGGGATTTCTAGAGAGAAAGTCTAGAGAGAGAAAGAGAGATTTTAGAGAGAGAAAGTCTAGAGAGAAGAGGGGTTTCTAGAGAGAGAAAGTCTAGAGAGAGAAAGAGGATTTCTAGAGAGAAAGTCTAGAGAGAGAAAACAAAATTTCTAGAGAGAGAAAGTCTAGAGAGGGAAAGAGAAATTTCTAGAGAGAGAAAGTCTAGAGAGAGAAAGAGAAATTTCTAGAGAGTGAAAGTTTAGAGAGAGAAAGTGAGAATAGGAGAGAGAGTAGAGAGAAATATTATAGAGAGGAGAGGGAGTAGATAGAGGGAGAGAGAAGTGGCTGGAGAGAGAATCTAGGATAGAGAGAGATGAGAGAGAGAAGAGAATGAGAGAGAGAAAAGAGAGAGAGAATGGGGGGCAGAGGGGCTCCTGCCCGCTCTCTCAGCACACGGCCTGGCTCAGCCAGGCCGTGGCCCTCCCCAACCTGGCCACTTCCGCGGCCAGGGGAGATCACCGGAGGCAGCGCGGCCGGCGCAGGCCTGGGGTAGCCGCCGGCCACCCCAAAGAGAGGGGGAGGAGAGGGAGAGAGAAAGGAAAGAGAGGGGGAGAGAGAGATCTGAGAGAGAGAAAGGAGAGGGGACTGGCCCCCTCTCCGGCCAGTGGCTGCCGGCATGGCCAACAGAGAGAGGGAGAAAGGGAGAGAGAGAAAAGAGAAAGGGAGGGGGGCTGTCGCCCCCTCCACGCTCGCGCACAGGGTGCCAGGAGGCCCCCTGGCCGCACCCAGCCGCCGCCAGGTGGCGCCGGGTCTAGGAGGAGAGAGGGTGGTCTGGTCGTCGGGCGCCAGCAGAAGAAAAAAAGGGAGAGGGAAAAGAAAAGAAAAAAAGAAAAAGAAAAAGAAAAGAAAAAGGGATGATTAGAAAGGAAGGGGGATGTTTATTTAAAAGGAAAATTGATGTGATGGGACATGGGTTTGGCAGGTGATGTGATAGGGGATGGACTGTGTCAGAGGTTGACTTTTTGGGAAGGAAAGGAAAAACAAATGGAGAAAGAGAAGGAAAGAATAATATTATTAAAATAGGTAAAAATTAATTGTTTGAGAATCGCTCCAAAAAATTCTCAAAAATAGAAAATAATATTTTAAGATGTTATGTGAAATCAGATTTGAGAAATTCAATCTAGTTTTCAAACTAAAAATTCTGAAATCTTCTAGCGATACCAGTCGACACCAAAATCGGTAGATTCTCGATAAATTCAGAAAAGTCCCAAAAAATGAATTTAGATAGAAAATGAAATTCTAAGAAGTAACGTGAAATCCATATTTGAAAATTTAATCCCGTTTGAAAATTAAAAATCCTGGAATCAGTCAGCGATGCCGACCACACCTGTTTTGGAGATTTTACAGAAAAATTCTGAAAAATTTTAGAAAATCATGAAAAATATAAAATATTTGAAGATGATGTTTGAAACTAAAATCGTTCAAATTGAACTAGCAGAAAGGCCAAATAGAGCGAATCACTAGGTTGAGCCCCCGGTTTAGAGTAGGGCTGACTCCGAGTCTATGAATCCAAATCCAACACAAAACAATCCCATCAATAATCATAAAATAAAAATAAATATAAAATTAAATCAAATAAATATGATAGCAAAATCAGAATACGTATCTAAGTACGTATTTCAGGAACGGGGTGTTACAATAATGGAAGGCCAAGATTTAATTGATTTTGGTAAAGAGCAAGTATAAGGCCACGATAAGCTTGAAAGAAGTAAAGAGAGAGAATGAAAGGGGGATTCATCTTCCTCCTCTCCTCTTTATGAACCCAAAAACCTAAAATTCCAAATCTTCTCAAATCTCCCCCTAATAAAATTCCTCTCTACCTCTCCTCTCACTCTCCCTCCCCACCCAACATGCAGCCAGGGGGGACCAGCGCGCGACCGGTCGGCCAGGCGCGGCGGCGCGGTCGGCCAGGCGCGACGGCGCGGCCGGCTAGGCGAGCAGCGGAGGCAGATGAGGGAGATATCTCCTCTTTTGACCTAAATTCATTTTCCTAATTTTCAATTTCTATAAATTCTCATCTTGGGTTAATATTCCATGCTTTATTCTTCAAGTATACCTAGATCTGATTTATTGGTGTTGGATTCTTGAATAGATGAAGGGGTTTTCATCTATTAAACTCAAGTTCTTTCCCATTTGTTTCTTGCTTTCCTTGATGTTTCATGGGTCCATTTTTTTTGTGGGCTTATATTTAATGGATGATAAAAATCCCAACTTGGTTCTTAAATTTATAATAGAATCAATAGATGGGTATATTGGTGGTTAACTTAGAGATGTCTTTATGTAAAACTCTAGCATCGAATAAACCACTGCTATTATGGTCCCTTGTGTACAATTGATTACAATTCATATGAACTATATAACGTTGGGCATGAACTCAATCTACAAAATTGGTTTGAGGGATCAAAATTACTATTTTTATTATGTCAATAGAAGAGGCAATGGGGCGGGTATTTTAATGAAAATATCTAAATTCATCAGAGGTAGTTGAAAAAGACTGATTCTTGTTGATATAGAAAGGCCCCACAAACCCTTAATGTGTAGGATGTTACTTTAAGTTCATTAATTTACAAACTTAAATTTTGTCCCTGGATATCTAGAAGAGAAATTTTGAGAACACAAAAGTTTCTCAATATACCTAAGCTCTCCTTTCATTAAAATTTTGTATATAAAGAAGATGAGATTGTACTCTGAATGTGTACACCTATAATGCCTTGGTTGATGCTCTAAGAAAGTCTAAGAGGTAGAAGAGATGAAAAATTCTCATGATATTATAATAAAAGATTTAATTATGTTATATCCAAAAGTTTGCAATTAGCAAAATCTAAGTCACGGAATCCTTAAAGGATATCTTGACCCTGTAAGAAAGAAATAGTAGGTTGGAACTCTCCCATTGCTCGTTTTAACTATTCATTGTTAATTTAACAACCTTCTCTAACTTTTTCCCAAGCTATCAAATTTCTAGGGGAACTCTATTAAGTAACAAGAGCAATTACAAATACAATAAGAGTACAGTTTAATACATAACTCAAGTATAGTCTAATTCTTTATTTACTTGCTTTGGCACCTATTTGATAAGGTAATTATTTGGGTAAGCCATATCATTCTGTAAATTCACATCATCCTTCAATTCTTTTGATCATCTGTACTTGTACTCTTTCTAGGCCTTTGAACTATATTGTAGTAGTGTTGTATGCATCATATGTACTAGGAAGCGAAATACTCAAGTGACTCCTACATCATCACTATTTTAACTCCTAAATCGAGATTGTGTATTTAAAATCACAAATAGTATACCTTATAATGTGAGTAAAGTAGGTGAAGCTTGAAAATGAACTTCGACTTTAGGAAAACTCCTATAATAAAATAATTCAATGGCTATTCAATTAGTGGGGAATGCCTGAATTGTACATAGAGTAGTTGAGAAATTTTTGAAAACTGTTAGATCTGGTTATGGGCAAGAACCCATATTTATCATTCTTAAGGATCTTATACGCATTAATTAATAATTTCTAGTAAGTTTTGGCTATATTCCTTCTTACTGTCGTCATTCAGTTTTATCACAAATAATTGCATTGCAAGTTGATGAAGTCATTCTAGTATCTTCTACTTTGATTTCGCATATTACATTAGACTGAGTTATCCATATCGCAAAGCAATGATATGATTTTTACAGGCAAGATGGAAAGATTTTGTGATGGCTCATTTAATGAATAATCAAGTTAGCTCGATGAACGATTGAAGGCCGTAGGATACAAACTTGAGTCTAGAAGTCAAGTATTCGTTATGACTATGAATACAACGATTAGGAATTAAGAAAGATAAGATAAGACTACATTCGATAGCATGATGCTTAAGAGTTAATCTTGTATGCTAACTTAATTAAGTACCCTCATACTCTAACTTTGGACATCTAAGCCTCTTCCCAATTTACATGTAAAAAGGGGTCAATTAATTAGTGGAAGAATAAAAAAAAAATATCATGGCACAATTAGTAAAAACTATACTAGTGTATAAGTAAAAATTTAAAATTTCAAATGTACTAACTAGAAGTGACTATGGTCAAGTGAATAAGCCTGAAGCTCTTAATGTAATCAAGTCATATGAAACTAGAATGACTAATGGGGATTGTATATGGATAATTGCTACTGATAACAACCAATATATAATTACTCGAACCTAATATATTGGCTGGTGATAATAACACTTAATCACCTTAAAGTAGAACGGAAGAGCTAATAAATTCATGATAAACTCGGGACCCGATGTGAAATTTGATGACTATTTACACTTGCATACTGAACTTAAATCATTATGTATTATACTTTGTGACTGCGTGTAAAAATTTTGATAAAAAGAAATGATAATATTGTTTGAGTGTAATTGTTGAGTCATCATCTATAGTGAGCAATTATACTATGTCAAAAATCTGGTTGGTGGACTAATCAACACTATCAGTTAAACAATAAGATGTTTGAAGGGTGGAGTACAACTAACTACAAGACTTACTAGTACAAATTAAGAATTTAAGTATTAAAAGTGTAATCAATGGTTAGATGAAACACGAAACGATTGACATTGATAATATTTTGTGTGCAAAATGATTGTTGCATATGAATGATACTGAAGCATGTATGTGATTAAGTGTGACATGATGTATACAATTATACATGCTCATATGCATACACCTCTATTTGGATACACAGTTGCTGACAATATGAATGAGATACGTAGATCACTTTACTGTTGACTTACAACTCAGGTGTGAATGTATAACTAGTGAACCATATATATATTATTATTAATAGAATTACTAAATAGGAAGATGAACTGTAACTTATATTTGCATACGCATATTCAGTGAACTACATACATTCTCCAGTGAAAGAAGTGATAAGCTGAGAATCAAACTATAATAAATGGTCAAATTGTTGTAATATGAGAAAGTGATTGTTTTCTGGGTGTATATATACACATGCAGTGAACCACATGAAATTCTTCGGTAATAGAGTTGATGAGCTGCAAAACAAATCATAATGTTTAATTGATATTCATATTGTTACTACACTGGTTGTTATTTGCGTGTAAATATAAGCATGTCTTTTGCTTTTATGCTCATTGGAAGATGCGGCTAGGCGGAAGCCGGTAGGAGTGGGAAGACAGTATTATTGCATTATATACATACATATACATGGGAGAAAGGGGCCGGACGGGAGCCGGTAGGAGGGGAAGACAGTGTTATTATTATATGATGTTTATACATACACACACACATATAGGTGGAAGGGGTCGGATGGGAGCCGGTAGGAGGGGGAAGATGGTGTCATTGTGTTATATATCTTTATATAAGAAGGAAGGGGTCAGGCAGGAGCCTGCAGGAGGGGGAAGACGGAGAATTTTCACACTTCACATATGAATTGCATATGCATATGAATAACGTATAATACGCATCTCATTAAATATGACATGTGAATATTGTGAAGTGTAATGTGATATTGCTATATGTATAGTGTGATAAGATTACATGATATAAAAGTATATTTTGTGATACATGTGTCATCTAAATGCATACACTATATATAAGATAGTTGGAGTGTGATTGGCGCACCCGTGCATGATATATGAAATACGTATATGATATATACTATGGAAACATTAGAAAAATTTGATAATAAACTATAATTTATGAGCTAATATTTTACTGAACTTATAGACCTTGTAGCGTGTGGCTTAGATTACAAGAAATCATAAGAAATCAATGACCAAAAGAGTCAGACCGTCCCCTAGGATTATGGAGCCCAATTATTTCATCATATGTTATTGATTTTCTGTTTCTCTTATTCATCTAGATCTGCTTTATTACTCAAAAAATCATGCTCATTATTGATTATATTCACCATTCTTTGATTTTTATCTATATCTACTCACTGAGCTGTCGAGCTCACTCCCCCACAGACTGGTGTATTGCAGGTTGCTTTGAGGCAGGGGTCCAGTTTATGTTGCGCGGAGTTCGTTCTGAATCAATCTAAACTTTTTATAACCTAATCATGTTGTACTTCTGGAATAATTGTGCTTGTAGATGATACATGTTGGTTGTGGGATGGATGGTTAATCTTCTATATATGTAAAAAACTGTTGTAGTAGATTCTTTTCAGGTTGACTTTTGAGATACTTTTATTGGGTTGTGATATCAAGGAGTGTATTATCAATGTGACGATCATGACAAGTTAAAATTTATCATTTTTAAATTTTATGGATGCCGAGAGGGGTACTCTCGAGCTTATGTTATTATATTTATTCTTAAGTAGGTGATGTCAAGCAGAAACATCTTCATAAATTTTCTAGATGATTCTTGAGTTCAGTTGTATGATTGGATTAAGAATAAGTAGGCTGATGTTAGCCGAAATTATCGTATTTGTATTAGATATCATATCCGACCAGTATTTACAAAGGAGCTGCTGCTGAAATTTTTAAGAATTTGAAAATGATTATAATAATCGGTCGGTTTAAATGAATGTTATGTTAATTGAGGATTTAAGAAAATAGGGACTGTTACAAGAACGGTTGAACGCCCGGTCGACCAGCTGACATGATAAGACTCTCGGTTGAACACGATCGACCGCCCGGTAGATGGTGCTTGGTTCGGTCGACCGACAGGCGTATCTGGGCGCGGATCTGCCTCTCTTTTCTGGATTCAGATTTTGTTTCTGAATTGGAGACGAATCCAATTAGGGGTTCCTAAATTTCTGGGACTCTTTGGCTATAAATAAAAGGGCAGAGCCCTCTTGAATTATATACAAGGTATAAATTTGTATTGGTTGTTGGATCATTAAAGCTCTCTCTCCTTTGCCCCCGAGGACGTAGGCAAATTTGCGAACCTCGTTAAATCTTGTGTTTGTTTTCTCTCTTGTTTCTTATTCTTGTTATGTGTGGTACTTCTCTGTTGCATCTATTGGGTTCCTCGCTGGTTGTTGCATATCGCGCGCAACAAGTGGTATCAGAGCATCCCAGGTTTGTCGTGAGATCGTGTGTCGATTCCTAGAGCATTGGTGGCTGTTTGGCAGAGATCGTGTGTCAACCTCAGAGCAGCGTTAGGACTGTTTGTGGGATCATGTGTCAATCTCAAAACAAAGTTTGCATTGCTCAAGGAATCAGATTTGGTGAAGTAGATCATTTCAGAAACTCTTCTAGGGTTTCACTTTGAAGTAAAAATCTTATCTTTATCTAGTTTGTTTAATCTAACCCCGTTTGCTTTCACATTGCTTTGAGGTAACCATTGAGAAGATGGCAGGAGATAGTACATTTACGATGAAATCTAAGAACCCACATCCTTTGAAGATTGATGTGGTGAAGTTCGCTGACAAGAGCAACTTCGACATGTGGAGGTGTGAGGTGATGGATACACTGACGACATCACAGCTCGAAGACAGTCTATGATTGGAGAAAAAGTGTGATTTCACTTCTGAAGAAGAGTGGGACAAGATGAACCGGATAGCGTGTGGTTTGATCAGGTCTTGTTTGACACAAGACATCAAGTACCATGTGCTACATGAAACATCAGCTAGGCAGTTATGGGAGATCCTAGAGAAGAAGTATCTGACAAATAACATTGAGTTGCGGCTGCAATTGAAGAGGAGGTTTTATCACTTTCAGATGAAGAAAGGACTCTCCGTTGATGAACACATAAGCAACTACACTAATCTTCTTACAGATCTAGTTAATGAGGATGTAAAGATTGATGAAAAGGACAAGGCAAGATACTTTTGAATTCTCTTTCGGATGAAGAATATGAGACCTTTATTCTTACTTCAATCAATGGTAGACAAGCACTTAACTATATTGAAGTGTCGACTGCTCTTGTAAACTATGAAGGAGGCAAGATAGATTGTCTTCTCATGGGAGTATATCAGCAAAAGCGTTGGCAGTAAAAGGCAGAGGTTCATATAGGAAGGGTAAAGGTGATCGTGAGAGATCAAAGTCCAGACCAAGTTTCAGAGATCTGAAGAAGAACCAGTGTGCTTTCTGCAAAGAACAAGGACACTGGAAAGTTGATTGCCCAAAGGCCAAAGGTAAGAAGGAGGAGTCAATGACTGAGGTAAATCTCGCACAGGTGGTCAGTACTCACGCCAGTACTTCACAGGCAGGTGGATCAGACTCGGATTCATTGGTATTCTCTTTCTCTGTTACTACTCCAAATGTTGGTTACTCAGAAGATGCTGAGTGGATATTAGATACTAGAGCTGCCTGCCATGTGTACCCAAATAGGGATTGTTTTTCTAACTTTGAGAAGCTAGATGGATGTTCAGTATTTAAGGGTGATGATCGTCCATGTAACATGGAAGGTATAGGAACAATCCAAATCAAGATGTTCGATGGGATGATACGAGAATTGAAGGAAGTGAGATATGTATCTCAACTTAAGAGAAATCTTATCTCTGTTGGTGCTTTGAAAATATTGGGTCTTGAGGTATTAAAAAAAGGATGGAGTTCTCGAGATGACCAAAGGCTCAATGGTGGTTCTAAAGGGCGTCTGCCGGAATAATCTCTACTACTTAAAGGGTAGTACTGTTACAGGATAGGTGGCAATCTCTACCGATTCTGATGATGAGTCAACCAGGTTATGACATATGAGGCTCGGACACACAGGTGAAAATCTTTGCAAGCTCTTGCAAAGTAAGGACTATTGAAAGGTGCAAGAACCTGCAAACTGGATTTCGGTAAACATTGTGTCATCGGAAAGAAGTCCAAGGTGAAATTCAGCACAGTGACTCACTGCACCGAAGGGATTCTGGATTATGTTCACACTGACGTTTGGGGACCTATCAAGACTGCATCTATTGGAGATAATCACTACTTTGTGACTTTCATTGATGATTATACTAGGCGATGTTGGGTATATACCATGAAGCACAAAGAAAAAGTCTTAGAATTATTTGTGAAGTGAAAAAAGAATTTGAAGAGAAGTACGAGAAGAAAATTAAGGTCCTCTGGTCAGATAGCAGAGGTGAGTATGAGTCTGATCCTTTCCTAAAGCTATGCCGTGATGAGGGCATAGACAGGTACTTCACAGTAAGGAAAACACCGCAACAGAATGACGCAGCAGAAAGGTTGAACAAGATTTACCAGAAAAGGTCCGTTGTATGTTAATCAATACCAGATTATATAAGAATTTTTGGCTGAGGCTTTGGCATATGCTTGTTATCTCGTCAACAGGTTGCCTTCGTCTGCGATAGGAAGTAAAACTCCTCTAGAGGTTTGGTCTAAACAAGCTGCTCAGGACTATGATTCGCTAAGGGTATTTGGTTGTCCAGCCTACTGCCATGCTAAATAAGATAAGTTAGACCCAAGAGCGAAGAAAGGAGTGTTCGTAGGATTCATAAGATGAATAAAAGGTAATAAGATCTGGGATCCTAAGGACAGGAAATATGTTCTCAACAGAGATGTCACATTCGATGAGGCTTCAATGTTGAAACCTACAATCTCTCAGCAGGTGGAGATTGAAAAGACCAAAGAGGTATCACAGCAAGTAGAGGTGATGCTACTCCACCATCTCTAAAAAGGTCAGTATCTTTGGAGATCATGCCCAAGGCAATACAGGTTAGTGATCAAGTAGCCGAGCAGGATGCTGATGATGATGAGAATCAAGAACAGGCTATGGGTGATATTCATGAATCCATTGCAGTTGGAAGACCCAAAAGAAATTCACGCAAACCAAGTTGGCTCACTACAGATATGATTGTAGCCTATGCTCTCCAGTCGTTGAAGAGGTAATCCCGTCTACATATAGGAAAGCTGAAGTCAGTTCAGAATCGAAAATATAGAAGGATGCCATGGAAGAAGAGATGACTTCTGTACACAAGAACGAGACTTGGGAACTAACAGAGTTGCCCAAAGAAAAGAAGGAAATTGACTGTAAGTAGGTATATGCAAAGAAATAGGAATCTCTCAAGGAAGATATTGTACACTACAAAGCCAGGTAGGTGGCGAAATACTACGTACAATGAGAAGAAATTGATTACAACGAGGATTCTCCCCTATTGTAAAGTACTCGTCAATTCGAATTTTGCTGGCACTGGTAGCACAATACGAGTTGGACCTTGACCAGCTCGATATGAGGACCGCCTTTCTCCATGGCGATCTTGACGAGGAGATCTATATGACTTAGCCGATGGGGTTCAAAACTGCAGGCAAAGAGAACATGGTATGCAAGCTGAAGAAATCACTGTATAGATTAAAACAATATCCTAGACAGTGGTACAACCGCTTCGACGCTTCATCAGAGGAAAAATGTACACACGTAGCCATTATGACTCATGTGTATATTACAACTAGCTATCTGGAGGAGAGTACATCTACTACTGTTATATGTAGATGATATGCTTATTGCTTCTAAAAGCAGATCCGCAATTGATAAATTGAAGAAAGACCTGTCTTCTGAATTCGAGATGAAGGATCTTGGTAAAGTAAAGAAGGTGCTAGGTATGGAGATTGGGCGAGACCGAAGGAGTGACAAAGTGAGCTTGAAACAAAAAGGGTTGCAAAAGGTACTTCAGAGGTTCAACATCGATGGTGATACGAAATCTGTAAGTATACCACTAGCTTCTCATTTCAAGTTAAAAGACACTATGTCTCCGACTACTATTGAAGAATGTGAGTATATGACTTACGTGTCATATGCCAACGCAGTTGGTAGCTTGATGTATGCGATGTTGTGTACAAGACCAGACTTGTCTCTAGCTGTCTCAATGATTAGCAGATACATGCATGATCCTAGAAAGGGTCATTGGGGGCAGTAAAGTAGATTCTAAGGTACATTAAGGGTACCATAGATGTTGGATTAGTATTCGAGAAGGATTTCACAGGTAAGCATGAGTGTATTGGATATGTTGACTCTGATTATGCAGGAGACCTTGACAAACGCTAGTACACAACGGGGTATGTGTTTACACTGTCTCAAGCACCGGTGAGTTAGCGCTCTATTTTATAGTCTACCGTTGCATTGTCTACTACAGAGGCTGGGTACATGGCCATGACGGAGGCTATGAAGGATTCGAGGGTTGCTCGATGACTTGGAGATTGAACAGGATCTATTGAAGATCAACTGTGATAGCATGAGTGCTATCTATTTAGCGAAGAACCAGCTGTATCATGCAAGGACAAAGCGCACAGACGTCAGGTTTCACTCGTTCGGGAGACTCTTGATGAATGTGATATTGAGTTACTAAAATTCATACAAAGGAGAATCCCGCAGATATACTTACTAAGGTGGTGTCAGGAGTAAAGTTTTCACATTGTAAAGAGTTTCTCCATATCCTTGCAGTTGCTTGAGCTCGTTGGAGCTCGTTTAGATGAACTACAGATGGCTTGATCCCCTGGGCAGGGTACGTAGGCAGCCACATTGGTGCACCACTTACGAGTCGACAGGTACTATGATGAGATCGGCTCAGATTTGAGAAATCTTCACCGATGTGGAGAATTGTAGGGAGAGAGAGAAGAAATTGTATGGAAGAGATCAGAGGAGATCAGAAGTCAAAAGGAGCGAGAACGGCACGGGAACAGAGATAGAGTTAAGATCAGACCAAGCAACAGAACTGGTCGACTGCCCCATCTACCGGTGTGCACAAAGCAGGGGCTGGTCGACCGCCCGGTCGACCCGGTGTGCACAAACGTGCACAGGATAGCTCGGTCGACGTAGGAGAACGGTCGACCGCTCGGTCTACCGACTGACATGATGAGACTCTCGGTTGAACACGGTCGATCGCCCGGTCGACCGGGTGCTTGGGTCGACCGACAGGCGTATATGGGCGCGGATCTGCCTCTCCTTTCTGGATTCGGATTATGTTTCTGAATTGGAGACGAATCCAATTGGGCTTTCCTAAGTTCCTGAGACTCTTTGCCTATAAATAAAGGGGCAGAGCCCTCTTGAATTGTATGCAAGGTACAAATTTGTATTGGTTGTTGACTTAATAAAGCTCTCTCTCCCTTGCCCTTAGGACGTAGGCAAATTGTCAAACCTCGCTAAATATTGTGTTTGTTTTCTCTCTTGTTTCTTATTCTTGTTATCGTGTTGTACTTCTTTGTTGCATCTATTAGGTTCCTCGCTGGTTGTTGCATCGCACGCGCAACAAGGAGTTGTGTGGTAGCGGCGGCGGAGCAAAGGAAGTTTGAGAGTTTTTCTTTTCATTGTACTTTGATTTCTTTAGCTATCTCCAAGCACGTACATGTGCACAATTCTATTTGTATTTCTGGTAAGCTTTAAGTTTTTATACTTACTTGAAATTATTTTCATTAATTCTTTTAATGAAGCGCGGGGGGCAACATTGGCTCACATTTTTTTCTCAAAAGTGTTATTCCCTCTTATTCTCTATTCCAAGCAGGGGCTTGAAAGAACAACATATATGAAGTTTTACTTTGGACAATTATATACAAGAAATCTGTGTGTTATGAGCAACTGACTTGCAAGGAATATGTTTGTACCCTTCTTACTTTAGAATATTTCGTTAAGTTTTTATTAATGAAACGGCAGGAGTTTTGCCTCAGGATTGTGTCTTTAAAAAAAAAAAATTTCTACTATACGTTGGTCCTTCGTGCTAGGTGCCAATGATAAACATTAATAGTAGACCCGCAAATTATGGTGCTTGAATTATTAAAACGCATTAAGCAAACCAAGTCAAGAGTAGTAAGAAACCTTAAATTACCAAAGCACGTGCATAAATCGCACAAACCTTTCTCTATATGGCTTTTGTAACAAGGGACTGGCAACCACGACGCTTTCAATATTTCTCTTCAAATATTAATTATAGTTGATTAAGACAACTAGCCTACTTTTAAGCAGGCTAATGCAATTGTTACCAAGCTTCCTTATGAAGACTAACGCTCTCTTTGCAATAGATTAATCTCAAACAGCAAGTATTTAAAACCCCCACCAGCCATCTATAACACCAATCACACGCATTGTAGTTCACCCGTTTACTTTTGTGACAAACCCAGAATAATTTTCAATTCATATTTTATTTTGAATGACAACTAACCGTTTGAATGAAAACCTTTGAAGTTTGAAGAGCAATCCATATATATGTCATCAAGTTAGCCAGCAAGTTAGCATCCTCTCTCTCTCTCTCTCTCTCTCTCTTCTCTCTCTCTCTCTCTCTCTCTCAATGCATCCTTCCAAAGGAAATGAATATGCACCAGCACCACCAGGCTCTGCACATCCAGCAGTGACTGGGTTCCCTGTAAATCCTGCATCTCAAATGCCTGAATCTCAAGTTCCTGTAGTTTGGTCTACAGGACTTTGCGACTGCACAGAAGATTGTGGCAACTGTAGACTCCCAACTTCACCCATATATGATCATTAGATGTACTGATTACTATAGTCTGCTTATCTCTGATGATCAATATGCATATTTTGTTACAGGTTGCATGACTTGCTGGTGCCCATGCGTAACCTTTGGTCAAATTGCCGATATCGTTGACAGAGGCTCACCTTGTATGTTTCTATTTGATACACTCATTGCTCATAGTACTTCAATCGCAAATATATGCCACTGGAATAGGCTTGTTTGGTGTAGAAAGCAAAAATCCGAAAACTGACTTGTGTCAGATTTCTCATGAGGACTTGAACTTGAAAGTGGGTCCCGCAGTGGGACCCACAACTTTTTCTTGAGCGGTTGGGTTGAGAAACTATCTCGAAACCATCTCCTGAAAGCTTCTTTTAAAATTATTATTATTATTTAGATAGTTAACACTTCTTGAATGGATCTATAAAGAATAATAATAAACAAATAAAGATATTAAGTTTCTTGATGTTTTTCTCGCATTTTGAGAGACAATCTGACCAAAACTACAATTGCGCTCTCTTTTTCCAACTCATTTTCTCATCCAACCGAGCAAACTTTTAAGAAAACCTATAAAAGAGATGATAGAGTCCACCAAAGCCACTTTTCATACCCTATTTCTATGCATCAAGCTACAATCAGGGCCAATTTGTTTGGTTAGAAACTGCCCAATTTTGTTGGGCCCCATGAGCTATCCAAGATGCATTTCATTAACGTGTGTCTGATGAAAGAAATGAGAGAAGAGAGAGCAATCCGCATCAGCAAAAGCGGGTGTCATAAATCCTCTTCAAAAGCTAGGAAAACAACCAGAATTTTGACATAGCTACTATTTTATTAATTTTAAAATAAAAGCAGTCCAAAAGAGTACTACTGACCAATAATTAATGTAATAAAATATTAAAAATCCCACTTACCAGTTACGAGTTTGGTTGCAAACAAACTGGGACGAGAGAAAAGTTTACATTTGGGTTGAAGGTTTTTTTTTCCAATAATTTCTGTGCCAAACTGATCACTATTAGTTAATTGTTGCCACTGATTACAGCTTGCGGGGCGAGTGGAGCACTGTATGCGCTCATAGCATTCTTGACAGGTTGCCAGTGCATTTACTCTTGCTTCTACCGATCCAAACTCAGGGCACAATATGGTTTGCCAGAGAGCGCTTGTCCTGATTTTCTAGTTCATTGCTGCTGTGAACCGTGCGCGCTGTGTCAGTCCTACAGAGAACTGAAGAATCGCGGCTTTGAGATGTCCTTGGGTGAGTTTCCCTCCTGCGCAGACACAAACCTTAGGGATAATTACAATAATTATTTACTAATTTTTCTTTGCAGGGTGGCATGGTAACATGGAAAGGAGAGGGCAGGGTTATGGGCCGGCTGCGCAGCCGCCCCCGGTGCAAGGAGGCATGACGCGATAGGGATCACTTGATCCTTTGTTTCGAAGGTTGAAGTGTCAACTTGTTATCTTACCTTGCTAGCTGGTTTAATTTGAAGTTTAGAATGTTGTGGAGAATCTCTGTTTAATTTGATTTGCTGTGTTTCACAATTGTCACTGCTTGTGATTTTTCAGACGGAAGTATATGCAAGTATGTATTATTGATGCACCTGAATGAGCAAATAAAATGTTTTCGTTTTTACTCCTTTCTACGATTTCTCGTTTCTAGATGCATAATGCTGCCATAACTGTTGCAAGGATTCAACCAGCTGGTAAAATAAAAAGTGAAATATGATTGTTAGGGAGAGAAAATTGTTTTCTATTGCTAAATTTCTTCGAAATGTGACAGATGTTGGTGTTGTAACGGAATTGATATGCTCTGATACTAATTGTTGTGTGCATAACCCGAAATATTATACTTACTATGATATAAATGTTAGAAGATACGGAGATTCCCACTGACGATCTCAAACACGCCATGAGAGTGATTACCTCGAGCACATAAGATGAATATTAAAAGATATAAGAAGAAGAACACACAATTTAACGTGATTCGGTCCAAACTTGTCTTACGTCCACGGGAGAGAACTTGAGAGAGCTTTATTTTGATTCAAAGAGATCTAACTTTCCTCTTGATGACACAAGAATATTCACCTTTCCTTTGAATCTACGCCTAGATTATAAGAGTATACCTTCTCTCATACACCTTCACCTTTCTTCTCTCTTTCTTGACTTTTTAGGGCCTTACATTGCTATTTACCATAACTTTTTTCTACTCTTTTGCTCCACTTTCTTCCTAGGTTACAACACTATATTTATAAGATTTTACAATGCAACTCCTATTTAGACTATGAGATGATCTTAGCATTTGGATGGTTGAAGAATCATGATCAATTCTATTAGGAGTTGATCTCCTTGATTTAGAAGGATTCTTAACCCTTTAATCTTTAAAAATAAATCTTCATTGAATAGGAATTTAATCCAATTTGTATCCTATCAGAATAAAAAATCTGCACCTGAAAATGAAACTGATTCTGCTTCAGAAATGCTATGTATAGTCGATTAGTTTTTAAGGCTAGTCGACTAATACCTTTAATTAGTCGACTAATAATTTTAGTTAGTCGACTACAGTAAAACTTTTTCCTCTCTGTCTCATGCCTAGTCGACTATATATAGTCAACTAGTATTGTGTATTAGTCGACTAATCAACTTATAGCCGATTAATTTGCACCATACCTGAATCTTTTTTTTTTTTGCTTCAAGCTCTCCAACTTATTTGGATCTTCTCGGACCATCATCTTCTCTTGAAAATAAGACAAAATCCTAACAATCTCTACCCTAATTTTCTTTTCAAGCCTTTAGTAAATAACTTGAGATTTTAGATTAATACCTTAATTCTTTTCTTGGTTGTAACTGTGCCATGAAACCTTTAACTCTTACCCCCTCTCTCCGGAGCCTATGACGGATTCACCGCCATGCCTTGGGTCATCTCAAACCTCACCAGAATGCACCCTTTCTGTAGTCATCCTACAACACGTAGACCTGTTGCAATTTTTCTTAAAGCTCCACCTCGAAGTGACCTCCCTTCAAGCTTTTTATTAAAACTCTTTGACCTAGTTTCTTTCCTTTAGCTTACATTGCATCACAGCCGCCGCCAATAAATTTTGCTTTGTGATGTCTTCCCGGCCATGGGGCCCTCACCGGTCTTGAGGCAATCCGCCTCTAATTCTGTCATGGTCTTACCAACTTTACACAAACATTGTTAAGGACTTGTCGCGTCGTGGTCTTCCACCGATCACTTGGTGACGGTCCACCTTCCATTGATGTTTTAACTTTGAGACTTACTGTCTTCACATAACTGTCATAATCTTATCTGGCCTTCCCGCCACTTAGTTCCATGGTCTTCCTTTCATTAATCAGGGTTGCCATCTACCACTGTATTGATGTTTGTCAGATATATTGTCCTGCTATTGATGATCTTCAAATCTGATAGATCCACCAATACCTGAAATAAACTCACCATGTCACGACTAGTCCGTCGTAACTTTGACCGTGATCTCTATTGATTTCTTTAAATGATCTGTACAGAAGCTGTATCAAATATTGAAATCTCTTCGATCTGCACCTACCATTGCATCCATAATGTTGGAAAATATAAGGTTTGACACCTTGATCGCCTGAATCCGACTACGATTGCACGATCTACCTACCGATCAATTTCGTCTGTTGATCGTATTCATCACCCTCCGCTGTTTTTTCTTTGACTTGTGATTGAAGTATTACCTGCACACAAGAATACAGAATTTCAAAACTTAGAATAAAGAGTGCAAGTATTCAATACTATCACAATAGCAAGTGATTATGCGGGTCGTGATCCACAAGGATGCACTAGCGATGAAGCTTTTTTAGCAAGTTTCCTTTTAAGTTACATTCAATGGTTAAATATCTTCTTTTAGTTCTTTAAAAGAAAAGAGAAAAATGGAATTACAGTTAAGTTCGGAAGAAGGTGGTAGATTGAGAAGGTGAAGAGAATAGAAAATAGATATATATAAAGAAAACAAAAAAGAGTGATAAAAAATTTGGTGTTGGTGATCTAAACTAAAATTAAAAGAAAAGAAAACTAAAACCTAAAAAAACTTACTTACTTCCTCAGCACCTGCTTACCTTTGACCTATATCGACGATTTACCTTGGTTTGAAGGCGAGCGAAGTATGACAAATAGGATCTTCCCCATCTCCGATCTACATAACGAAAAAAATGGGCAAGCTATACTAACATAGGAATGGCTATCCATCACCATAAGCAATCAACGGCACTTGCAAGGGTAAGGCAACTTTGAGGCTATCGGCTTCATTTGGATCCAAAAACACAGAAGAGAGAAGTAAACGAAACAAGAGTAAAGAAGAAAAAAGAAACTTTGAATCGATTCAAATAACAATGGAAGAAAAAATCACTTACACTGGTGTCACCTTCAGTATAAGTTTGCACTCATTCCTCCATGAAAGTATCCTCTCCTCTCAGTTACATAAAGAAAATAAAAATTACATGAAAGAAAATAAAAAATCTAAGTTACAAACTACAAATTAGCCTAAATTCTACTCTCTACTTGGTCGTCCCCTGTACGCTCTGAAAAACCCAGTATTTATAGGGAAAACCCAACAGAGGAGAGCGTATAAAGATAGGGAAGTAAACACTCTCCAACTACCCTAACTTTACCGCGGAAACGCGGCATTGCTACCCCAACTACCCTAACTTTGTCGCGAAAACGCTGCTATTGCCGCGTTTCGTGGCCTGGCTGTGGCCAGGTGGCCACAGCCGAGGGGGTACATGTCTCTGGTTCCCCGATTGTCGTTTATCTTTAGCTAGATTTTCAGTTTAAGTCTGAAATTTTGACGAAATGGCCTTTGATCTTTGGCTTTAACCGATTGATTTTCAAAGATTTATTTTAACCGATTTTCAACTTCTCTGATTTGCCATGATTCGCCCTGATATTCTGAGTTCGAATCAATTCTGAATTAAATCAGAATTTTGATGGGCTTTAGGCTCATTTCTCTTTCTTTTCCTTTAGCCATGGGACTGCATATAAATTAAACAATAATTAGGATTATAAGCAGAGTTTATTATATAATAAGTATGAGAATATGATAATAATTATGCAATATCTGTGACCGATCACACCTCTATACCTATCTTTTGCTCGTCCTCGAGCAAAACAACAAAACTAACTAAAGATTATTAGACCACTTTCGCAGGTCACGCGATTGCACTGAGCATGTGCAACAAGCCGTTAAACCTCTAGGTTACCCCTAGAATGAGTTTTATCTCGTGAGGATTTTCAGTGGATTGCACCCACAGAATCCATAAAGAAAGAGAAAAATGTTAGTATTTTGAAAACACATTTTGAAAGAAAAAATATTTGAAATATTATTGTAAGGATTAACTAATCTATAAGTTATAGAAAAACTGAATTTTTCATTCCTAAACTTAGTCTCTATTCAAAAATTTGTTATCAATCAAAGTAAGGAGTCAAATTGTACTTCTCATCTAGTCTATTACTTTGCCCTAAGTCATATGCACCTTCATGACCGGGAAGTTTTGACTATGGGTTCTTTAACTCTAACTTTTATGCCTTATTTATTTATTTATTTATTTTTGGTGGTAGTATTCCTTATTTCTATTAGGCTTTCTAATCTGCCCATGTAATGAGCCTTTAATCGGTGACTCCCAAACCAAACGGTCTTAGGGCACCGAGTGAGAAGACACCCCAAGGACTTAAGGACTCGAGCAAACAAGGCCACAAAACAAAGAATTTTATTATATGAACTGCCTTTAGGCGTGAATACTTATGCTTTATGAGGCACAAATACCCAGATTAATCAGAGGATAAATATATATATATATTTCTTTTCTTTTTTTTCTTTTCTCTTTTTTATTTTAAAATAAGGCATAAGAATCTTTGTTTTTAAACCCTAAGTGTGTAAGTGTATAAAGCATGCATATATTATCAAGGTAAAGATCAAGACTAAATTACTTTCACGAAATCTCTTCCTAACTTTAGAAATCAAACAGATAATCTTATTTTGACCAAGTATAAGAAATTCTAGTTTTGATTTTCCTATTCCTTAAAAGTTGACTTAAGTTCTTACAAAAAATATGTCAAAATATTATTTCTATTTTCAAAAAGTTTTTAAAAGTAGAGAAAATGTTATTTTTATTTTTTAATAAAGGAAAACCTAAGTTATGTTAGAACTCTCCCCCACACCTATCTAATGCATTGTCCTCAATGTATGAATTAATGCATAGATGCATGAAAAAGAAGAAAGGGAAGGAAAATATTATCTTAAGGTGGTTGTTCCGGTGGTGGTCTGATTGGTCCATGAAATGTGGCCCAATCGAATTTGTGTGGAGTTCGTAGGAACCCACCAGAAATCTCCCTAATATAACCCACTAAAATAATGTATATATAAATGATTTTAATTAAGAATTTTATCCCATCTAATTTCTAAATTTCATAAATAATTTTGGAGTCAATTTTATCAACACTCTTGTCCCAAAGTGGAGTGTGAAAAGATGGAAAGATTGACTAGGACTTAGGAAGTACATGAACTAATACCGACTCAGAAAAGTGACTTAAGTCAAGTAAAGGTTCAGGAGTCGAGATTGGTTCAGGAAGTAGGTCCAAATCAAGAAGTTGAAACTCAAGTCCACATTCATTTGCCAACAACAGAATGTGACTTAACATTGGTGATTCAAGCTCAAGAATAACAGGTGTGGGAATCGAAACTGACTCTAAAATATTACTCAAGTTAGGTAACAAAACAGGAGTCAATATTTGATTCAGAAATTTGAACTGAATCACAAATTGGAGAATCTAGGTCACATTTCTCATTGAGTTCAATTTCATAAAAATGAGAACTTGTCAATTTGTCAATGGGACTTTCAAAAGTATGAAATTGGTCAAGTTCAATATGATGATCATAAAAGATTGGCGATTCAGTTTGATGATGAATTGGCATATGATCCAATGTTGACTCAGGAAAAAGATTGAAATCAGGTGAAGACACCAGAGCCATTATTGAATCAGGAAGTAGAATTGAATCACCAAGTTGAGATTCAGGATCATATTCGTTCTCAAGTTCAATTTCAGGAAAGGGATAACTTGCCAAACTGTCAATGTCATTTTTCAAAATTTGGAGTTTGGGCAAGTTCAAATGGGTATGCTGAAATGGAATCTTGTTTTCTAAAACAACATGATTCTTCGACTCTAAAAGAATGGTTAGCGGTATCAGAAATGATCAAATGGTGAGAATGGAGAGTTTAGACCATTAGATCTATGTCATGATTACGAGCGATTTGAGCCTGAGTCATGGCTTCAAGCAATTTTTCATAGTCGATTGGTTCATCGTTTTGTTATGATTGGACTTGAAAGGTGAAGTTCTGTTTTAGAATTTGTGGTGAAATTGTGAGTCCAATAGATTTTGTGATTGTTGGTTGGACTCACGCATACTCATTTTCAAGATTAATGGTTTTCTATTTTGAACTGTTTGAACTGAGTATGAATCTTGAAAATATTGTGGACAAAGTGGATAAGAAGGACAAGTTGGTTGAAAATTGAACTCAGGAGAGGTGAATCCCCATTGACTCTGTGAAGAGTTGAAATTATTTTTAAAATTATGGTCATAAGATTGGGGCATGAGTTATATTGATTCGGATAAGACCAATCCGGCACGCTAGGTTGGTTAAAGTTATGATATGCCGAGTTGGTAATATCCAAAAAAGAGGTCGGGGTGTAATATTGATTACCATTAAAATTAAAAAAATTATTGTTATAAGCCATATCACACAAGAAATGTCAAATACAAACAAAGAAAAACAAACAAATAAGCAAACAAATAAAAAGAAAAAAAATCTAACCTAAGTTAGGGTAAACCTTAGACCTAGACGACTCCTAACTGGTTAGACTATCCACCGGGGGTATATTGCTGAATCTGACCACAAATTAATCAGCCAGGTAGGGGCAATGTTGGTGGGAGGTATCCGCGCAAAAGCGGCGGGCCTAATTAAGCCAAACCACCAGCCTTCAAGGTTTTGCCCCTCAATCCTCAACCTTAGTCACCAATTTGGTAAGAGTCAGATTCAAATCAACTTCCCCCTTAGGTCAGTCTCCTATTTGAGTCCGAGATGTCCCTAGGGCCAACGTCTACTTAGTTTTAGTTAGGTTTGGGTTAGTAAGTGAGGAGATTCTTTGTGGGCTAAGGGAGGGTAATGACTTCCCCACCTTATCTTGTTTATAGGACAAGCCCTTAAATCAATTTAATGTAGTGTACAAGTATATAGAAAAAGTAACACTCAAGCAATATTTCATATAAGAATGAACCTTATACTAAATGCTATGTATACATACCTTGGCTCTAAAACTCTTCAACAGTAAATAGAAAATGTAATGAAATAGACACGTGCCGAAATGCAAAGTCTAAATCATTTTTAGCATTTACAATCAACCTTTTACTGTTTTGTTAGAAATATATATACAGTGAGTCAAATAAGAAAATAGATAGTTACAGATATTAAACATTGCAATTCAGCCAACCTGCAGAAAATACAGGTCAGTAGTTCACTCAGATTGCCACAGGAATGTAGCAAATCTGAGGCGCTCTGGGCTCTGCTTTTTTGAGTAGAGTTCATGGCTACTTATATGTCCACTGCAGCAAAAATTCCTTGTTATTAAAACTGTACACTAGGAACAAAGAAGAAGATTAACCAAAAGTGTAAACTTAAAAAGAGAATAACTTACCGTCCCTCCATGACAACGGCGCCAAAATTTGATTGAAGTATTACCTGCACACAAGAATACAAAATTTCAGAACTTAGAATAAAGAGTGCAAGTACTCAATACTACCGCAATTGCAAGTGGCTATGCGGGTCGGATCCATAAGGAGGGACTAACGATGGAAGCTTTTTTAGTAAGTTCTCTTTTAATTACATTCAATGGTTAAAGATCTTCTTTTAATTCTTTAAAAGAAAAGAGAAAAATAGAATTATAGTTAAGTTAGGAAGAAGGCGGAAGATTGAGAAGGTGAAGAGAATAGAAAATAGATATATACAAAGAAATCGAAAAAGAGTGATAAAAGAGTTGGTGTTGGTGATCTAAACTAAAATTAAAAGAAAAGAAAACTAAAACCTAAAAAAACTTACTTACCTCTTTGGTACCTGCTTACCTTTGACCCGTATCGATGATTTATCTTGGTTTGAAGGCGAGCAAAGTATGACAAATATGATCTTCCCCATCCCCGATCTACACAACGAAATAAATTGGCAAGCTACACTAGCATAGGAATGGCTATCCATCACCATAAGCCATCAACGACACTTGCAAGGGCAAGGCAACTTCGAGGCTATCGGCTTCATTTGGATCCACAAACACAGAAGAGAGAAGTAAACAAAAACAAGAGTAAAGAAGAAAAAAGAAACTTCGATTCGATTCAAATAACAATGGAAGAAAAGATCACTTACACCGGTGTAACCTTCAATATAAGCTTGCTCTCATTCCTCCACGAAAGTATCCTCTCCTCTCAGTTACATAAAGAAAATAAAAATTACATGAAAGAAAATAAAAAATCTAAGTTACAAACTATAAATTAGCTTAAATTTTACTTTCTGCTTGGACGTCCCCTGTACGCTCTAAAAAACCAAGTCTTTATAAGTAAAACCCAACAAAGGAGAGTGTCCGAAGATAGGGGAGCAAACACTCCCCCAACTACCCTAACTTTGTCAGGAAAACGCGGCTATGGCTGCGTTTCCACAGCCTAGCTATGACCAGGTGGCCACAGCCGAGGGGGTAGATATCTCTGGTTCCCTGATTGTCATTTAGCTTCAGCTGGATTTTCAGTGTAAGTCCGTGATTTTGGCGAAATGACCTTTGATCTTTGGCTTTAACCGATTGATTTTTGAAGATTTATTTTAACCGGTTTTCAACTTCTCTGATATGCCTTGATCTGCCCTGATATTCTGAGTTCGAATTAATTCTGAATTAAATCAGAATTTTGATAGGCTTTGGGCTCATTTCTCTTTTTTTTTCTTTAGCCATGGGCCTGCATATAAATTAAACAAAAATTAGGATTAAAAGCAAAGTTTATTATATAATAAGTATGAGAATATGATAATAATTATGCAATATCTACGACCGATCAACTTGCTGCGACAGGAGCCTCCATGGAATACCTTGTGCAATGCCTCTGTAAGCTCATCGAGCTCATCTTACTATCCGTCATTGGCGATGATCCGATCATCGCCTCCACGTCTACCATGTTCAGATCTGAGCATCATTGAGCCTTGACGACTGCACCTTGATATACTCCAAAAGTCATCGATTTTTACCTTAAAACAAATCTGAACTTTTTTGTTGTCTTCTTCATCTTGATTCCTCCACCGAACTCCATCTTGACATCTTCTTCTTCATCTAGAGCATTCGAGTTTTGAACGAACACCATCAGCTCATATACCGATTGCTGTAACGGACTTGATATGCTCTGATACCAATTGTTGCGTGCATAACTCGAGATACTATACTTACTATGATGCTAATATTTTGGAGATATGGAGATCCCCACTGATGATCTTAAGCACGCCATGAGATCGATTATCTCGAGCACACAAGATAAATATTAAAAGATATAAGAAGAAGAATGCACAATTTAATGTGGTTCGGCCCAAACATGGCCTACGTCCATGGAGAGAGAACTTGAGAGCTTTATTAATAAATTTGATATAAAAAGATCTAATCTTCCTCTTGATGATAAAGAGTATTTACTTTTCCCTTGAATCTACGCCTAGATTATAAGAGTATATCTTCTCTCTATGCACCTGCACCTTTCTTCTCTCTTTCTTGGTCTTTTAGGGCCTTCTTGGTCTTTAGGGTCATGTATTGTTGTTCACTACAACTTTTTTTTTCTCTTCTACTCCTCTTTCTTTCTAAGTTACAACCCTTTATTTATCGGATTTTACAATATAACTCCTATTTGGACTATGAGACAATCATTGCCTTTGGATGGTTGAAAAATCTTGATCAATCCTATTAGAATCTGATCTTCTTGATTTAGAAGGATTATAGACCTTTTAATCTTTAGAAACAAACCTTCATTGAATAGGAAGTTAATCCAATTCGTATCCCACCAGAATAAGAAAATCTGCACCTGAAAAAAAAACTGATTCTACTTCAGAAAAGCCGTTTATAGTCGATGATCGGGGCGAAACCAGCACTCGAAAATGTGTGTTTTGTAAAATCAGTGAGAAGCTCGTATGTGCTAATGTTCCGTCGATACTTCCATTATAGCATTGGCTCAATGGGTTGAATCCACAGGGACGGGAGGCGATAGAAGTATTAACAGTTCTTATTCACGTCGTATGTTAACAAGTTCTTCTTTGTTAAAGAATGAGAAAAAGATAAAGAAAAGAAAACTGAAAGTGATAGGTGAAGAAAGCGATGAAACAGTGATGTGAAAATAAAAGAGAATTGGTTTGGAAAATAAAATAGAAAAGAAGATGAAGCTTGTGGTAAAGAAAATGAAAACAAAGGTGAACAAAGAAGATGGTGAAAACAACGATTAAAAGATAAAAGAAGAGTTTTGAAATCAATTTTTAAAATAAAGTAAAAAGAAAGTAGAATACTATAAAAAAATTTCATAGTTTCTAACTACTAATTACTCCACTAACATGCTAACCTCTTAGTGATAGTTGCCTCACATAAATCCTTGGCCATCACTAGTCCATGGCTTCAAGAGACGATACAATGTATGACACATAAGATTGTTCATCAAATTCAAACTTGCATCAAGAGCAAGCTAACACAAACATTAGAACATCAAAATCATTAGAAGCAAGCATGAAATAAGAGAGTTAGCTTGGTTACCAAGTTAGCAAGTTAGATGTTAGAACCCATCATTATGAGCCATCAATGGCTCTTGCAAGAGTAAGGCCTTGTAGAGACTATTAGATTCATGTGAATTATCAAGTAAGTGGTTAGCTAGTTAGTAGTTAGTAGTTAGTCACTATGAGAGAAAATCTAGCTAAGCATCATGTAGAAGATGGAGAAGATTACAAAAGAGAAGAAAGGATGCACCTTTATATAGATTGTCACCATCTATTACATTAATATCTCTCTATCTCTCTCTGAATCTCTCTACCCTACTACAAGATCTAAAAAGGAAATGAAAATACAAAATAAAAGAAGAAGAAAATCCTAATCTATAACAAGAAGAGAGAAAACCTAACCTAAATCCAAATCTGCTTCCGTTTTGGGTCACGGCAGGGCTATTTATAGGCAAATAAAGCATCTTGAGGACGAGCCCACTACTTTGCCGCGGAAACACTGCAAATGCCATGTTTTCGCGACAATACCAGGGACTTAGGTCCCTGGTTTTGGTGCTTGGGTTCGTAGCGCTTCGGGGACCTTCTAGATATGCTTAGATTCGGTTATTTTCATCCAGATTTGCGTCAAACACCCACAAAGGTCTAGGTTCAATGCATCTTCTAAAACTCTCTTACTTGGCCTCCAATAAATGCGGATTTAATTACCTAAAAATGGGTTTAATTAAGCTCTTATTACCCTTTTGCCCTCCTTATCTTCATTATCTACATGAGAGACCAAAACACGGTTTAGACCGATATTTTATTCATAAATCAGTAAGAAAATGTGATATAATAATGCAGAACTGTAGACTAATCACACCCCACACTTATCTTTTGCTCGTCCCGAGCAAAACAAGAAAAAGAAAAACTATACTATAAATGTTATTACACCACTTTCGCAGGTGACGCGATTGCACTGAGCGTGTGCAACAAGCCGTTAAATCTCTAGGTTTCTCCTAGAGGAGGAGTTTTGTCTCCTGAGGGTTTTCAACGGATTGTACCCACAAAATTCATAAAGAAAGAAAATAAAAGTTACTATTTTGAAAATGTATTTTGAAAGAGAAACAAGTTTACGAAATATTTTTGCAAAAATATAACCGATCTAAGGTCATAAGTCCACCAAAAATTAGTCTTCCTTAAACTTAATCTCTATGCAAGATCTTGTTTTCAATTAAGATAAGAATTCAAAATTGGATTGAATATTTTATCCTTCATATAACTTAGATAATATGCACTTTGTGATAGTGAAGATTTCTTGGAGTTAATTCTAATCATCAAGCCATTTATATATATATATATATATATATATATATATATATATATATATATATATATTTCTTTTTCTTTTTCTTTTTTTCCTTCCCTTAGTTTTCTTAGGCTTTCTAGTTCACCCGGGTAGTGAGCCTCTAACTGATGACTCCCAGACCGGACGGTCTCAGGGCACAAGATGAGAAAACATCCCTCAGGTTTAAGGACTCGAGTAAACAAGGCCACAAAATTAAGAGGGATTATTTGTTCTTTATTACCACCTTTATGCGTGAATAATCATGCTTCTTGAAGCATAATTATCCAGCTTAAGTGGTTTTTTATTCATTTATACCATATATTTTTTCTTTTTCTTTTTTCTTTTTTGCTTTTTGGCATTTTAGGTCTTTGTTTCCATACCAAAAATATGTAAGTGTGAAGTGCATACTATTTAAGGCAAAAAATTCACGATAAAATTATCTCTCCAATTTATATTACTTTGCCTATAATCTTAAACAAGATCCATTATTTTGACTAAGTTTAAAATGTCATAATTAAGACTTCCTTAATTTCAAGATCATCTTAAATTTCTTAAAAATAGATCAAAACTGTCTCTTGTTTCAAAAAGTTTTTAAAGAAAGGAAAAAATTCTATACAAAGGAAAATTCTAAGAATATCCTAAAAGAAGTGTAAAAAAAGAAAATCTAAAAACTCTACGTTAGTAAACCCTCCCCCACACTTATCTCATGCATTATCCTCTATGCATCTTTATTATATATATGCATGAAACAAATAGAGAGGGAAGAAAAAATCACCTCAAGGTGGTGGTTTCGGTGGTGGTCTAATTGGTCCATGAAATGCGGCCCAATCTAATTTGCGTAGAGCTCGGAGGAACCCACCAGACACCTCTATAATACAATCCATTATTATGATGTATATATGAATAATTTTTATTAAGAATTTTACCCCATCTAATTTTCAAATTTTCAAAATAATTTCAGAGTCAATTTTATCAACACCCTTGTCCCAAAATAGAGTATGAAAAGATGGAATGATTGATTTGGACTCAAGAAATACAGGAACTAATACTAACTCAAGAATTTGACTTAAGTCAAGTTAAGGTTCAGGAGTCAAGATTGGTTTAGGAAGTGGGTCCAAATCAAGAAGTTGAAACTCAAGTCACATTCATTTTCCAACAACGGAATGTGACTTTCTAGGATTGGTGATTCAAGTTCAAGAATGACAGATATGGGAATCAAAACTGACTCTAAAATGTTGCTCAAATCAGGTAGCAAAATAGGAGTCAGTATTGATTCAGGAATTTGAACTGGATCACAAATTTAAGGATTGAAGTCACATTCTTGTCTGAGTTCAATTTCATAAAAATGAGAACTTGCCAATTTGTCAATGGGACTTTCAAAAGTATGAAATTGGTCAACTTCAATTTGTTGATCATAAAAGATTGGTGTTTCAATTTCACAATGGACTGACACAGGATCCAATACTGATTTAGGAAAAGGCCTGAAATCAGGTAAAAACACCTCAGTCATTATTGAATTAGGAAGTGAAATTGAATTACCAAGTTGAGGTTCAGGATCATAGTCCTGCTCAAGTTCAATTTCAGGAAAATAATAACTTACCAAAATATCAACATGGTTCTCAAAATTTTAATGTTGGTCAAGTTCAAATGGGTGTGCTGAAATTAAATCTTGGTTTCCAAAACAACATGAGTCCTGATCTACTGTTAGAGATATCTGGATTGGTCAGAGGTTGATAAGAGTGAGTTTCCTCATTACTATGAATGTTAACCAATTTATCAGTTGTGTGTCTAACCTATCGATCGACTGGGAAAAAGATTTTTAAAATTGTTGTGAGGTCTCATGCAAGATTTCTATACTCTTTTCTAGTTTAGATTTTCCTTCAAATGGTTTTTCAAGAAAGGGAGTGTAGGAATCTTGATTATGGAAAAATTGTGAAGATTGTGAGTCCAATAAGTTTTGAGATTGTCGCTCGGACTCACGCAAGAGTTTCTCAGTCAATTTCAAGACAGTTGTTCGATCATTTTGAAGAGGTGGAACTGAGTAAGACTCTTGAAAATACTGTGGAATTGGGGAGGCCAACATGTTCTGAAATTGCCGCTCGGCCTCTTGCAGGTTGGCATCTATACTCTTTTTAACTCAGATTTTTTTGCAATTGGTGGTTCTAGAAAAGGAGTATAGGAAGCAAATTGGGAAATGAATATTATGGAATTGTGAAGATTGTGGATAAAGTGGTTGAAAATTTGATGCGGGGGAGTTAAATCCCCGTTGACTCTATGAAGAGTTAAAATTATTTTTGAAAGGTTGGTCATCAGATAAGTTGTATGGTTTATATTGAGTTGAATACTTCCAATCCCGATTATTTGGTTGGGTCATGTTGTTCAAAACTTGGTTGAAGCTATTCAACAATGAGGCTAATGTGAAGTATGGATTCATATTAGGATTGAAAGAATTATTATTGTTGAATTTCATTTCACAAACAATTACAAACAAAAAAGAAAAAGCAAACAAACAAACAAAAAGAAAGAAAAAAATCAAAACCAAGCCTATACTAAGGTTGACCTAGACCTAGACGACTTCAAACTAGGTGATTACCCGTGGGAGGTTGTTGTATGAATCCGACCACAAGCTAATCGGCCAGGTAGGGGCAAAATACGATAGGAGGTATCCGTGTGTAAGCAACGGGCCTTAATTACGCCAAACCACGGTATCTTCGAGGCGTAACCTCTTAATTCCCAACCTTAAACACCGATTTCACAAGAGTAAGAGTCAAAATAAGTTCCATCCTCGGTCAATCTCTTAATGAGTCTGAGATGTCCCTAGGGGCCAACGTCTATCAATTTTATTAGGGCTTTGGTTGTGTGAGTGGGGAGGTAGTTTTTGGGCTAAGGAAGGGTGGTGAAATCCCCACCTTATCTTGTATGGGTTTTGCCTTTAATTTTAATTCGTGCAAGTATGCAATATAGACAAGAAGATAACACAAAGCGAGAAATCACCCACGTGTTTGTCTTATGCTATATGTAATGCCATATGTTCACCTCAATTCAAATTACAACAACAGAACAAAATACAGTATATTGGAATTGAATTGATACGTGCCTAAATGTAAATGTTTAAACCGTTTTAAAAATGTTCAATTACCGTATTTTAGTTCTTTAATTATTGTAGAATGTAGGCAATCAAAACAGATAATTAGTAGCAGAATATAATAATATATGTAACATGCTAGGTGATTGAGGCTAAACCTGCACACAAAATACGAGATTATAGAACTTAAGAAAGAAGATGTGCAAGTGCTCAATTCTTTCGCTATAGCAAGTGGCTATGCGGGTCGTGATCCACAAGGAGGGTTTGCGATGGAAGCTTTACGGTTCTTTATTGAAATCGTTAAGAAAACAAAACGATAGTTCTTCTCTGTTTTTAAATTAAGAAAATGGAAAAAAAGAATTATGTTATGTTAGAAGAAAATGAAAGATGAAGAAGGTGGAAAATCAGAAAACAATAAAAGCGACTATGTACAATGAAGTGGAGAGAAGAATGAAAACGATTTGGAAGAAGTGATTGGTGATCTAAACTAAGAAAGAAAAGAAAAGAAGTAAAGAAAAGTGAAGAGATACTTACCTAGGTTGATTGATGACTTACTTGGAAACCTTTTTGCAAGTTCTACCTTTTTGCTTCGGAGGCGTTCAACGCATAGATCATAAACTCGAGCTCGGTCCCCGTGCACATTATATCGTCAAGCATAAGAAGAACGAAGTGATGCGGGGATCTTTGAAGAGGAGAACGTCTTCATGAACTATCGCTGGCTCTCACGTAGCTTAGTTATACTTGCTTTGGAATTCACTTGTACACTCAACAAATACAACCAAGGTAAAGTAGAAGAGGAAGAGGAAAGCAAAACAAATGCAAAGTAAAGCAGAATAGAAAACAAACAAAGCATTTACCTTTATTACTTGCTGAGACAATGAAAGAAAGGAGTAGGGTACATCATCGGTGTCACTCTCAACATCAGCCCCTCTCTCTTACTTACATGAATCTTCTTCTACCCTAAGTTACATACAAATTACATAATAAGAAAAGAAAAACTTAAACTATAAAGAATTAAAACTAGGCTAAATCCTAATCTGCCTTGGCGTCCATTTTTCAGCGAAAGTACAGGCCTTTTATAGGCAAATACCCAACAACCAAGATCCCGGGGAGATCGGGGGAGCAAACGCTCCCCTAACTCCCCAAGATTGCCGCGGAAACGCGGCTATTACCACTTTTCCGCGGCCAGGGTGTGGCCAGGTGGCCACACCCTGTTGGTGGGTCTCCCCGGTTCTTCCCTCTGACTTTATCTGGAGTTGGTTTTGCAGTTTGGCTCCAAGATTTTGAAGAAATGGCCTTGGATTCTTGGTTTTAACCGATCGATCCTGAGAGGATTCTTCTCAACCGGTTTCAACCTCTTGATTTTGCCCTGATTTAGTGAGTGCGAATTAATTCTGATTTAATTCAGAATTTTGGTGGGCTTTGGACTCATTTCTCTTCAACTCCTTAAAGATTGGGCCTGCAAATAAATTAAACAATTAATTAGGACAATGCAGGCTTTTATTCTAAAATAAGTATGGATATATGATATTAAATATGCAACATTTGTGACCAATCACACCCCCATACCTATCTTTTGCTCGTCCTCGAGCAAAACAACTAAACTATACTAAGGATTATTAGACCACTTTCGCAGGTCACGCGATCGCACTGAGCATGTGCAACAAGCCATTAAACCTCTAGGTTCCCCCTAGAGGACGAGTTTTGTCTCGTGAGGGTTTTCAGCGGATTGCACCCATAAAATCCATAAAGAAAGAGAAATAAAGAGTTAGTATTTTCAAAAAGCATTTTGAAAGAGAAAAATATTTGAAATATGATTGTAAGATCTAAGCAATCTATAAGTTATAGGAAAACTGAATTTTTCATTCCTAAACTTAGTCTCTATTCAAAAATTTGTTATCAATTAAAGTAAGGAGTCAAATTGTACTTCTCATCTAGTCTATTACTTTACCCTAAGTCATATGCACCTTGTGAATGTGAAAATTTTGACTAAGGGTTCATTAACTCTAACTCTTATGCCTTATTTATTTTTATATATATACTTTTTTTTGTGGTATTATTCCTTATTTTATTAGGCTTTCTAATCTGCCCATGTAACGAGCATTTAATCGATGACTTCCAAACCAAACGGTCTTAGGGCACCAGGTGAGAAAACACCCCCAAGGACTTAAGGACTCGAGCAAACAAGGCCACAAAGCTAAGGATTTTATTATATGAACCTCTTTTAGGCGTGAATACTTATGCTTTATTAGGCACAAATACCCAGCTTAATCAGAGGATTTTTCTTTTCAAACTTATCTAATCATCTTTCGCATAAATACTAAGGCTTGCTTAGGCCAAAGCACCTAGCTAATCAATAAATAGACTTGTTTTTTTTTTTACTCATCTAATTATCTTTTGCATAAATACTAAGACTTTCTTAGGCCAAAGCACCTAGCTAATCAATAATTAGATCTGTTTATATATATATTTTTTTATATGGCATAAGAATCTTTGTTTTTGAACCCTAAGTGTGTAAGTGTATGAAGTGTGCATATTTCATCAAGCTAAAGATCAAGACTAAATTACTTTGACAAATTATCTTCCTAACTCTATAAATCAAACAAATAATCTTATTTTGACCAAGTATAAGAAATCCTAATTTGAATTTTCCTATTCCTTAAGATTAACTTAATTTCTTACAAAAATAAGTCAAAATATTGTTTCTATTTTTCAAAAAGTTTTTTAAAAGTAAAGAAAAATGTTAATTTTTTTTATTTTAAAGAAAAAGAAAAGTTATGTTAGACCCTCCCCTACACCTATCTCATGCATTGTCCTCAATGTATGAATTAATGCATAGATGCATGAAAAAGAAGAAAGGGAAGGAAAATGGTTACCTTAAGGTGGTGGTTCCGGTGGTGGTCTGATTGGTCCACAAAACATGGCCCAATCAACTTTTCTTGGGTCTCGGAGGAACCCACCAGAAATTACACTAATATAACCCATTAAAAGATGTGTCCATTAAGGATTTTTATTAAGTATGTGACCCCATCTAATTTCCATATTCCATAATTAATTTCGGAGTCAAATTTGTCAACCACCTCGTCCCAGAATAGAGTATGAAATGATTGAACAGTTGACTTGGACTCAGGAAGGACAGGAACTAATACCGACTCAGGAAGGTGACTTAAGTCAAGTAAAGGTTCAGGAGTCGAAAAAGGTTTAGAAATTGGGTCCAAGTCAAGGAGTTGAAACTCCAGTCCACATGTATTTTCCAACAATGGAATGTGACCTAATATGGGTGATTCCAGTTCAGGAATGATAGGTGGAGGAATCAAAACTGACTCTAAAATATTACTCAAGTTTGGTAACAAAACGGGAGTCAAGATTGATTCAGAAAGTTGAACTGGATCACAGATTTGAGAATCTAGGTCACATATCTCATTGAGTTCAATATCAAAAAATGGAGAACTTGCCAATTTGTCAATAGGATCTTCAAAAGTGTATAATTGGTCATGTTCAATATGATCCTCAAAGATGGGTGATTCAATTTCATTATGAATTGGGACAGGATCCAATGTCGACTCCGGGAAAAGATTGAAGTCAGGTAAAGATACCGGAGTCATTATTGAATCAGGAAGAAGAATTGAATCACTAAGTTGGGGTTCAAGATCATATTCATTTTCAAGTTCGATTTTAGGAAAAGGATAAATTGCCAAATTATCAATTTCATTTGGAGTTTGGGCAAGTTCAAATGGTTGTGCTGAAAAGGAATCTTGAGTTCCAAAACTACATGACTCTTCGGCTGTAACAGAATGGTAAGTGACATCAGGACGGTGGGAACGTAGAGACTCGACCATCATATCTATGTCACGATTACGAGTGTTTTGAGCCTGAGTCAAGGCTTCAAGCATCTTTTCATAGTTGATTGGTTCATTGTTTTGATGAAAAGATGAAGAATTGTCTTGGAAGTGGTAGTGAAATTGTGAGTCCATCAGATTTGGGGATTTGTGTTTGGACTTACGCATACTCATTTCCAGAATTGATGGTTTCCTATTTTGGACGGGTGGAACTGAGTATGAATCTTGAAAATATTGTGGACTAGGTGGAGAAGAAGGACAAGGTGGTTGGAAATTATTCTCGGGGGAGGTGGATCCCCACTGACTCGGTGAAGAGTTGAAATCATTATGGAAATTATAGTTATTAGATGGGGTATGGGTCATATTGATTCGGATAAGACCAATCCGGCACACTAGGTTGGTCAAAGTTATGATATGCCGGGTTGGTAATATCCGAAAATGAAGTCGGTGTGTAATATGGATTATTATTGTAGTTGAAAAAATTATTATTATAGTCCATATAACACAATAGAATACAAACAAAGAAAAACAAACAAATAAACAAACAAAAAAGAAAAAATTCTAGCCTAAGTTAGGGTAGACTTAGGACCTAGACGACTCCTAACTAGTTAGACTGTCCACGGGAGGTCAAATGTAGACTTTAACCACAAGCTAATCAGCCAGGTCAGGGCAAGGTTGGTGGGAGGTTTTCCATCAAAGACGTTCCTTAATTAAATAACCACCAACCTTCGGGCTTTCGGCCCTCAATCCCTTTCTTAGACACTGATTTTGTAGGAGTTAGATTTCAACATTTTTCCCCCTTAGGATAATCTTCTAATTGAGTCCGAGATGTCCCTAGGGCCAACGTCTACTCAATTTTAGTTAGGCTTGGGTTAGTGAGTGCTTGGAATGTGATTTTTGGGTTAAGGAAGGGTGATCAAATCCCCACTTTATCTTGTTAATGGGTTAGTGCCCTTAAGATCAATTTGTGCAAGTGTACAAGATATGTAAGATTCACTCAAAGCGATATAGATCAACCAAGAAGTGAGTCTTATGCTAAATGCAATGCATACGTACCTTGCTCCAGCACTCTTCAACAGTAAAAGTAAATGAATTGAAAAGAAGCGTGCCTAAAATGCAAACGTCTAATCAATTTTTTAACATTTGCAGCAAATGTTTTACTGTTGATTATTAGCAGGTTTTGTGATGGCATATAAGAAATAAATAATTGCAGCAAATTAGAATTTGCAAACTAAGCAGCCCTGCAAAAAGCTGTTAGTAGTCAACTCTTAATTGCCGCGGTTTCGCGGCTTTTGCCGTGGAAACGCGGCAATTCAGAGGGCCCTTGGTCTCTGCTTTCTAGAGCAGAGGCCCAAGGCCACTTGTATGTCACTGCAATATTAATTTCCTGCTTTGATTGCCCTGTAACCTGCAACAGAGAAGAAACTTCGTTTAGTTCTAAAAAATTTTCAAAAAAAAATTCAGATTTCAATAAAAAACATGTTACCCTCTCCGGCAACGGCGCCAAAATTTAATTGAGGCTAAACCTGCACACAAAATACGAGATTATAGAACTTAAGAAAGGAGATATGCAAGTGCTCAATTTTTCCGCTATAGTAAGTGGCTATGCGGGTCGTGATCCACAAGGAGGGTTTGCGATGGAAGCTTTACGGTTCTTTATTGAAATCGTTAAGAAAACAAAACGATAGTTCTTCTCTGTTTTTAAATTAAGAAAATGGAAAAAAAGAATTATGTTATGTTAGAAGAAAATGAAAGATGAAGAAGGTGAAAAATCAGAAAACAATAAAAGCGACTATGTACAATGAAGTGGAGAGAAGAATGAAAACGATTTGGAAGAAGTGGTTGGTGATCTAAACTAAGAAAGAAAAGAAAAGAAGTAAAGAAAAGTGAAGAGATACTTACCTAGGTTGATTGATGACTTACTTGGAAACCTTTTTGCAAGTTCTACCTTTTTGCTTCGAAGGCGTTCAACGCATAGATCATAAACTCGAGCTCGGTCCCCGTGCACATTATATCGTCAAGCATAAGAAGAACGAAGTGATGCGGATCTTGGAAGAGGAGAACGTCTTCATGAACTATCGCTGGCTCTCACGTAGCTTAGTTATACTTGCTTTGGAATTCACTTGTACACTCAACAAATACAACCAAGGTAAAGTAGAAGAGGAAGAGGAAAGCAAAACAAATGCAAAGTAAAGCAGAATAGAAAACAAACAAAGCATTTACCTTTATTACTTGCTGAGACAATGAAAGAAAGGAGTAGGGTACATCGTCGGTGTCACTCTCAACATCAGCCCCTCTCTCTTATTTACATGAATCTTCTTCTACCCTAAGTTACATACAAATTACATAATAAGAAAAGAAAAACCTAAACTATAAAGAATTAAAACTAGGCTAAATCCTAATCTGTCTTGGCATCCATTTTTCAGCGAAAGTACAGGCCTTTTATAGGCAAATACCCAACAACCAAGATCCCGGGGAGATCGGGGGAGCAAACGCTCCCCCTAACTCCCCAAGATTGCCGCGGAAACGCGGCTATTGCCGCTTTTCCGCGGCCAGGGTGTGGCCAAGTGGCCACACCCTGTTGGTGGGTCTCCCCGGTTCTTCCCTCTGACTTTATCTGGAGTTGGTTTTGTAGTTTGGCTCCGAGATTTTGAAGAAATGGCCTTGGATTCTTGGCTTTAACCGATCGATCCTGAGAGGATTCTTCTCAACCGGTTTCAACCTCTTGATTTTGCCCTGATTTAGTGAGTGCGAATTAATTCTGATTTAATTCAGAATTTTGGTGGGCTTTGGGCTCATTTTTCTTCAACTCCTTAAAGATTGGGCATGCAAATAAATTAAACAATTAATTAGGACAATGCAGGCTTTTATTCTAAAATAAGTATGGACATATGATATTAAATATGCAACATTTGCGACCAATCACAAGGTCCCCGCAAAAAATAAAGTACAAATGCCACAAAATTGCCGCGTTTGCGCGGCTTGTCTTTGATTTCCGCGGCAAAGTGTAAGAAGCAAGATTTCTGATTTCTAGAGCAAGGAGAGGCAAGCAAGAGTAGCCTTCTACAATGCAAAGAATCTGTAAAAATTGCCCTGCACATCAAAATAGAGAAGAAAATATTAACAAAAGCGTGAAATCAAAACCATTCTCGTCCCCGGCAACGGCGCCAAAAATTTAATCGGGGTGAAACCAGCACTCGAAAATGTGTGTTTTGAAAAATCAGTAAAATGCTCGATGTGCTAATGTTCCCTCAATACTTTCATTATAGCATAGGCTCAACGGGTCGAATCTATGGGGACAGGAGGTGATAGAAGCATTAACAGTTCTTATTCACGTCGTATGTTAACAAATTCTTCTTTGTTAAAGAATAAGAAAAAGATAAAGAAAAGAAAACTGAAAGTGATAGGTGAAGAAAGCGATGAAACGGTGATGTGAAAATAAAAGAGAAGTGATTTGGAAAACAAAATAGAAAAGAAGATGAAGCTTGTGGTAAAGAAAATTTAAACAAAGGTGAACAAAGAAGATGGTGGAAACAACGACGAAAAGATAAAAGAAGAGTTTTGAAATCGAATTTTAAACAAAGTAAAAAGAAAGGAGAATACTTGAAAGAAATCTCATGGTTTCTAACTACTAATTAATCCACTAACATGCTAACCTCTTAGTGATAGTTACCTCACATTGATCATTAGCCATCACTAGTCCTTGGCTTCATGAGATGATACAAAGTATGGCACATAAGATTGTTCATCACATTTAAACTTGCATCAAGAGAAAGCTAATACAAATATTAGATCATCAAAACCATTAGAAGTAAGCATGAAATAAGCGTGTTAGCTTGGTTAACAAGTTAGATGTTAGAACCCATCATCATGAGTCATCAATGGCTCTTGCAAGAGCAAGGCCTTATAGAGGTTATTAGATTAATGTGGATAATCAAGTAAGTGGTTAGCTAGTTAGTGGTTAGTAGTTAGTCACCATGAGAGAAAATCTAGCTAAGCATCATGTAGAAGATGGAGAAGATTATAATAGAGAAGAAAGGAGGCACCTTTATATAGATTGTCACCATCTATTACATCAATATCTCTCTATCTCTCTCTGAATCTCTCTGCCCTACTACAAGATCTAAAAAGAAAATGAAAATACAAAATAAAAGAAGAAGAAAATCCTAATCTACAACTAGAAGAGAGAAAACCTAGCCTAAATCCAAATCTGCTTCCGTTTTGGGTCACGACAGGGCTATTTATAGGCAAATGAAGCATCTGGAAGATGAGACGAGGCCACACGTCAAAAATCAACGCGTGGGCCCACCACTTTGCTGTGAAAACGCGGCAATACCAGGGACCTAGATCCCTGGTTTTGGTACGTGGGTTCGTGGACCTTCAGGGACCTTCTAGATATGCTCAGATTTGGTTAATTTCGTCCAGATTTGCGTCAGACACCCGCGTTGCTATAGGTTCAATGCATCTTCTAGAAACCCCCTTACTTGGCCTGAAAGAAATGCGGATTTAATTACCCAAAAATTGGTTTAATTAAGCTCTTATTACTCTTTTACCCTCCTTGTCTTGATTATCTATAAGAGAGACCAAAACACGGTTTAGACCGACATTTTATTCATAAATTAGTAGAGAAATGCGATATAATAATGCAGAATTGTAGACTAATCAGTCGACTAGTCCTTAGGGCTAGTCGACTAATACCTCTATTTAGTCGACTAATAACTTAGTTAGTCCACTACTGTAAAATTGTTTCCTCTCTGTATCCTGTCTAATCCACTATATATAGTTGACTAGTATTGTGTATTACTCGACTAATCTGCACTAAATCTGGATCTGTTTCTTTCTGCTTTAAGCCATTGTCTTCTCCAACTTATTTGGATCTTCTTGGACCATCATCTCCTCTTGAAAATAAGACAAAATCCTAATAGTTGGGGACCTACCGGAGGTCTTGTGTAAACACCAAAGTATGCCGCAGAATAATCATGAGCACAACAAGAATAAATAAATGAGAAAGAAAGAGAAACACAGATTTATTAAGATACGATAATTGTCTACGTCCTCGGGGCAGAAGGGGAGAGAGATCTTATCAATCAACTCAGGTTACAATCAATAGGGAAAATATATACTTTATATAACCAGAGAATCCATGAAGGAAAAAACCAACAGATCAGAAATGAAACCAGAAATCAACTCGGATCAGCTCAGAACCATCCTGCAGTCGACCGCTATGCAAGCTCAAATATGCACTCTGGCTTGTCGATCGGGCGGTTGATTACTAACTGTGCAGGGTTGGAATCTTCATTTTTAACAGTCTATCAGTTTGTCAACTGACTGTCATCTACCTATGTTGCTCCCTCTAGGCGGTTGACTAGGCAGCCGACCGCTACATGCCTTTCCACCCATATGCAGTTTTGTGGATAGTCGGTTGACCAGGCGATCGACCTGGACTCTATCGTCAATCGTACTCTAGTCTGCTACAAGTCTTGGGCACACTGTTGAACTCGAAACTCTACCAATTGATCTTCTCGAATAAGTTAAAAAAAATCTACCAATAAAATTTTAGACTCTCTTCCCACAATTCACCACCTCAGTGAAGATTTTTCAAATCTAAGTCGAACACAATAAAGCACCATGTTGACTCAATCGGGCTGCACTAATGTGGTTGCCTACATTTTTCCTACCTGACAGATCAAGCCATCTGTAGTTCATCCAAACGAGCTCCACTGAACTCAAGCAACTGGAAGGATGTGGAGTAACTTTTTGCAATGCGCGAACTTTACTCCGGGAACAACTTTGGTAAGCATATTGGTGAGATTCTCCTTTGTGTAAATCTTTTTTAATTCGATATCACCCTTATCAAGAATCTCCCGAATAAAGCCGAACCTAATGTCGATGTCCTTTATCCTTGCATGATAAACCTGATTTTTTGCCAAATAGATAGCACTCATGCTAACTATTGATCTTCAATAGATCCTGATCAATTTTCAAGTCTTCAAACAATCTTTGAAGCCAAATTGCCTACATTATAGCCTCCATAATGCCCATATACTTGGCCTCTAAAGTAGACAAAGTGACAGTAGACTGTAGAATAGAGTGCCAACTTACTGATGCTTAGGACAATGTGAATGCATACGCCGTCGTAAACTGACGCTTGTCAAGGTCTCGTGCATAATCAAAATCGACATATCTAATACATTCTTGGTTACCCGTAGTATCTTTCTCGAACAACAAATCAATATCTATGATACCTTTAATGTACCGTAGGATTCACTTCACTGCTTTCCAATGACCCCTTCCGGGATCGTGCATATATTTGGTAACCATAGAGACAGCTTAAGACAAATAAGGCTTTATACATACCATTGCATACATTAAACTATCAATCACTCTAGGATAGGGTACGTGAGACATATACTCTTCAAATGTAATAGGAGACATCGTAGCTTTTAACTTGAAATGAGGGCCCAACGATGTACTTATAGACTTTATATAGCTATAGATGTTGAACTTCTGAAGTATCTTTTTCAAATACGCTTTCTGTGTCACGTAAACGTTGCCACTTTTTCTGTCTCTCTCAATCTCCATGCCTAGCACCTTTTTCACTTCACCAAGATCCTTCATCTCAAATTTGAAAGATAATTGTTTCTTCAATTTATCAATCGTAGATCTACTTCTTCAAGCAATGAGCATATCATTTATATATAGCAGTAGATAAACATACTCTCCACCCAGTATCTTTTTATAGTAAACACATGGGTCATAGTGGTTTCGTGTGTACCTCTTATCTCTTATGAGGCTGTCGAAATGCTTGTACAATATCATAATCGATGAGTGCTTTACAACATGTGAGAATACCTAATTGTAGTCAATGTCTTCTCGATGTGCATAGCTTTTAGCTACCAATCTAACCTTATAGTGTATAATATTATCATTTAGAGATAATTTCTTCTTCGTGAATACTCACTTACAACCAATAGCCTTCTTTTTCCTGAGAAATTCTGTCAATTCTCAAGTGACGTTCTTATGAAGAGAGTTCATCTCTTCCATCATGACATCCTTCCATATCTTGGACTATGAACTGATTTAGCTTCCCTATATGTAGACGGGATCACCTCTTCAACGACTAGAAGCTCATAGGCCACAATAATGTTAGTAATGAGCCAACAGGGCTTACGTGAATTTCTACGGGTTCTTCCTACTATAATAAAATCTTAGATATCACCCATAGCATGTCCTTAATCCTCATCATCAGCATTCTCATCGACTACATGATCAACACCCTGTGTCACTTAGGTGTGATCTCGAATGATACTGATTTATTTGGAGAGGGTGGAATAGCATCACTCTCCACCTGCTATGATATTCTGTTGGTCTTCTCACTTTTCACCTGCTGAGAGTCCTTAGGCTTCACCATTGAAGCCTCATCGAATACGACATCCCTGCTCAAGTTGATTTTCTTGTCCTTTAGATCCCAAATTTATGACCTTTCACACCTTTCTTGAAATCCATTAACACACCTTTCATTGCTCTTGGACTCATCTTATCTTCCTTGACATAGTAATAGGTCATACAACCAAATATTTGAAGCCAGTTATAGTCTTGAGCAACTTTTCTCGAGCAAACTTCTAAGGGAGTTTTGTCTTTTATTACAGACGAAGACAACCTATTAATAAGATGGAAAGCATACGCCAATGCCTTAGCCTAAAAAGATGTCAATAATCCGACATTGGATAACATCAACGAACCTGTAGGATTTATAAACAAGCAACACAAACACTAGAGGGGTGGTGAATAGTGTTTAAATAAAACTACTTGTAGGAAATAAAAATTCACAGAATAAAACGCAAAAAAAATGCAAATGCAAAGATAAGAGATTTATCCTGGTTCAGTCCTTGTGACCTATGTCCAGTCCCCAAGCAATCCGCTTGAGATTTTTCTTTTCCTGATTTGGATACACCCAAAACCAACCGCTGTACACCACTTTGTAAATCACCTAGAGAGGGGGTGAATAGGTGATAATGCTAATCTAGAAACTAAATGCGGAAGTTAAAACAATTTTGCAATCACACTTAATACAACCAACAAGTGTAGCCGAATTCCCCGTGAAGGGCTCTGAACTAACTCCTCTTGATTCCCCTAGATATGGGTTGAGGTACTATATGAAGCTCTTGTGGTTAAGTACAAGTGAGGCATACACACAAGCAAGCCAAGCATATAAGGATGAACAATATGAAATAATGCAAGGTACAAATGCAAGCAATAAGATATGAATGAATGAATGATGCTTTGCACAATATAAAGAGAGAGAGTTAGAGAGACAATGGATCAAACGCAAACACAAAGATATGTTCCGAGGTTCGAGCCCCTAGCTCTACGTCCCCGCTTTCACCGAGAAGGATTTCTAATCAACTATCTTGTCCACCGAGAACTCCCACCGAGGGAACTTCCACCGAGGAGGATTTTTACAACAAGGGAGTACCGAACTCCTCTCTCAAACACCGCCTCACAACCGAGGGGTAGGCCCGTAGCCAAACAACAACCAATCAACCTCACACTTGAGGGATACAAACCAACTCCAACTCCACCTCACCAAGAGGGAGTAAACTACAAGCCTCAACCTCTACCAAAGAGGGAGCAAACCAATCACCCGATCAACCTCTACCAAAGAGAGATACAACCAAAGCAAGGGTGTTTACAACAAGTGATTTCTTTCAACCACAAACAATCTCTCTTTCCTCTTTTTCACAAAATAAGATCCTAATAGAATAGGATAGATGATAAGCTCAAGTGTGGAAAAACTAGAGTTTGAAAAACAAAAACTCAAAGAAAAATACTTGGGAAAACTCTTTGTAAAGGATAGAAATGAAGAACAAAACAAATCTCCCAATTTTTCTATTTTCTTTGATTTTTCAAAAACTCTAAAACAAATAAAGATTGATCTTTTGGCACTTAAATACTTTTGAAAACTTGTTTTTAAAACCAGAGAATGGGGAAATTTTTGCTCTAGAAAATCTTGTTAAAAACCCTAAAGAGATGGGGTATTTATAGGCCCAAAAGAAACTAGCCGTTAGGCTGAGCTGTCAGCCTGACAGGCTGGCGGTCGATCGGCCTGGTTGACCGCCAACGGTCAAAAATATGACCGTTGGGGCAATACGGTCGACCGCACGGCCGACCGCCCAGATACAGAGAGCAGACTTCTCTGCTCCGGTCGACCGCCCAGATACAGAGAGCAAGGCTCTCTGATCCGGTCAACCGGTCGGTCGGCCGGCCCACTGTGCTGCCAGACGTGCATAGCTCTGTGCACGTCGGTCGACCGTACGGTCGACCAGCCCTTGGTGCGGTCGACCGTGCGGTCGGCCGACCTGGCCTGTCAGCCACTGTTCTAGGTCAGAAACTGGGGTTTAAAAATAATTTTAAAAATTCTTTTATCTCTTCTAAAAATTTTCAAAAATAGTTTTAACATTTTGCATTGATATATACACATGTGATAAAAATTTCAACTCAAATATCAAGCAATTTGAACTATTTTTGTGCCTTAATATTTTTATCAAAAACCAAAACTTGTATTTTATCAAACTTGTATTTTTCAATACATGAATAGGATAGTCAAAATAAGTTTGTTTAAAAGTTAAGCATGCATGTATAGAAAGAATACATCTACTATACATAAACCAATTAAACTTGTTTTGATCTACTATTCATGAAAACAAATATTGGTTAAACCAAAATCGAAAAACCAATATTCAAACATAAAACGTGTGTGTTGTGCACTTGAGCATATCAACTATTCTTATCTTTACACATGGATCTAAAACACACTAAACTAAACTAGGATACCTAAGTCTTCTTGACGATCTTCATCTTCAAGCCGACTCGATCCCAAATGTGATCGACGAGCTAGGCTATGTATGATCTTGATGCTCGGGCCCTGGAATCACCAAGTGAATGCTTCCAAACTCCTCTTTTTGAAGCAATCACCAACTAATATCTTGTTACATGATCTGAAACTAAAATCATAAGATTATTAGTAAAATAACTACATGAGTTAATCATCATCAAAACTAGAGAGGAAGGCCTCCGGGCCAACAATCTTCTCCTTTTTGATGATGACAAAACTCATGGAGTTATATATGCATGGATTAAAGTTAAGCTTCAAAGAAGCTCCCCTTAACTCATGCATAAAACAAATAAACATAATGAATATGCAATGAAGGCTCTTAAACATGAATGCATAGATATGCATAAACAATAAAAGGCTCTAGATACCAATGAAATGTTCAAAAACAAAACATGCTCTAGATACCAATTAAAATTAAACTAAATTAAACTTAATATATGCAAAACATAAATATGCATATATAAACCAAAATCTTTCTCTCCCTTTTTGTCAATCATCAACAAAGGGGCAAAAACCAAAACAAAACAAAATCTTCTCCCCCTTTTTAATACAAAGAAACAATCATCAATAAGGGGTACAAGCAAAACCAAATCAATAAATTTTTCTCCCCCTTTTTGTTCGAAACAATGAATCAACAAAAGGGTTAATAAAGACAATGTTCTCCCCTTATTGTCTAAAACAAAAACAAAACCAAATAGGGGTGACAATCAATTAAGATATCAATTGAAAATATGTCAAAGTAGCATCTTGATACCAATTGAAGGAAAACATAAATCAATCAACAAATGGTATATGCGATATACATTCATGAAGAGAAAGATGTGAAGCTTCCCTACATAGATACATTACATGAAGGAGGGATGACAAGCCCTGATTCACATAACGTACACTATGCAATGCATAAGAGGAGATGTGAAGCTCCCCCTACACACGTGTACCACATAAAGAAGAGATTGTCAAGCTCTTCAATACAAGATACACTCATCATGAATCTATATGTAGAAGAGATGTTAAGCTCTCCTTGCATATAGGCAATACAAATCAAAACTTTTGTATTTTTATTTTTATATATATTTTTTTTTTAAACAAAAATTTTGAGATACCAATTTTAAAACATTCAAATAAACATCTTGATATTAAAAGAGATTATTTTTCTTTTTAAGTATATGATATCAATTTAAAATTTTTATTTTCTATCATAAAGTAAGGGAGTGGAGATACAAATACCAATTGTAAATATGAAAAACGAATTTTCTCCCCCTTTATGAAATACCAACAAAAACAATGCGTAGGATTGAAATGAGATACCAATTGAAAAGCAATTGAAAACTAATCAATTGAAACAAAATTGAAACTCAAGCTTAGCATAAACACAAACATATATATATGTATGAAAAATAGATACCAATTGAAATTGATATTCTTGGAATTGAAAAACATACATACATGTAAACATATATGAGTATACAAGAAAGGTCAAAATTGATACCAATTGAAAGAATTTCAATGATACCAATTGAAACAACAATAATGATCAATTGTATACATCATATAACTACCACCCATTCATGTTCAAGTTAAAAGATTTTCACTATAAAGCATACATGAGCATGATCTCCCATCCAACCGCCCATAGATGGTAGGAGTTTTCAAAAAAATAGATTTTGAAAATAAGGTTTGTTTGAAAAACTCTACCATATGAAGAATACCGTAACTAGTTATATGAAAAATTTGTAAACTAGTACGAAATCCTTCAAGTAAGATATAAAACAAAATTATTTTTCATGGAACACATGTAAATCATATGGCACTAAAACGCTCAAAATCCATTAAGCTCATACATACTCATGAAAACACAATCATGAGAAACATTTTAAAGAGGTGAGTGTGCAAGTGTTATGTGAAACATATAATCATGAAAATTGGCAATTAAGCTCAATATTCCTTAAAACATGAAAACATGAAAATCATCAAAACTATTTAATCTTCAAGGTATATGTATGTCCTATACAAACTAAAGTATACATACATATCCAAACACAACGAGTCCACAAAGATATATGCATGAAGGCACGTGGCTCAAAATAATGTATATGTATAAACAATAATTTGGATAAAATGGACATATACATGAAGTTAAACATAAACATATGGAAACATGAAAAACTAAATTACTATTAAAACAAATTTCATTTCAAGGTATATGTATGATTTGTCAACACAAAAAGTTTACATACATATCCCTAAACACAATTGAGTCCATATGTATAGATTTGCATGAAAGGCAAATGACTCAAGAGGTATACATGTATATCTTAAAGTTTGGCAAAATAGACATATACATGAAATGAAAACTCATACAAATAAAACAAATCCAAAAATAGGAATACAAGTTTAAAATGTATAAATCATCAAAACTAGACTATACTAGCACATCTAATGGGTTCAAGTAAGCATTCAAGCTCAAACATATATAGATTTATTTGTGGCCCACTATATGCACAAGTATAAATCCTAGTCTGAATGAAAACTAACATTTAAACATATATTCAAATCATGAAGCATCAAAACAAGATATGAATCATCATGATAAACATAAACATGATTATTAAGAAAATTCACATGTTATTAAACCTATGATAAACATGATAGCTAAACAAATGGTGAGAACACAAAAATAATGGTCCATATTAAACATGGGTGTCTCAAAAGGGCTATACATGCATGTCAAGAGTCTAATAATCATGACATTTTCATAATGATCATATAAACATCAAAACATGCTAAAAATAATAAAATGGAAGGCATGTAAACAATAATAAGGAGTTTAGGAATCGTTACCAAAACCTAGAAGGCAACTCTCCTTGTCTCCAAAACATGGTGGTCCTCTCCACCAAATATCCCTTGAAAGTGATGCATCCAAATAGTCTCCTTTAAGCTCGGAACGCATCCACTCTAAGGTACCGCTACTCTCACGTCATGCGAGAGCCCACACCTACATCATAAACACGAGGGGTGGTCTTTGGTACCAATATCTTATTGGGTCCATGTGGGTTAGTCCCTTCTCTAACCCAAACAAAATTATTTGCTAAATTTGAAACATGTATTTTATCATAGCAAAATTTAGCAAGGTGGCCCTTACGTCCACAATGTGTACAAGTGTACACATGAGCATACATAGTGTGATGGTGTCCGTGAGGAGCATGTGTATGCCGTGGGGGGGTGCATGAAAAAATGGAACTTGTTTCTTTCGAAACAAAGATTCCAAACATGTATGACCCACTACACATTGGCTCAAAGTGGAGCCCAAACAATCAACACTCTTCTTCAAAACATTTATATCATTTTTAACACTGAAGATAAAGTGGAGCATGCAAGGGGTGATCTAGGTGAAACTACCCTAGCATGGCAAACATGAGAAGCCATATCATTTTTTAAAGATTTATTTTTATTTAAACAAATTTCTAATTCTTTTGTAATAAAATCAATTTCTCTTTTCAAAGAATCATTTTCTTTTAAAACAAATTCAACTTTTGAAGATAAAAACTCATTTTTCTTCAACACATTATCATAATCATTTTTATTTTTCAAAAAATTATTTTCTTTTAGTGTAAGGTCTAGTTGAGATCTTAATGAATCCCTTTTATTATAGACCTCAACCTTCTCTTGCAAAACCTTGTCAAGTCTAGAATGCAAACTTTTATTTTCTTTTTCAATTCCTAGACTTCTCTTTTCAAAACATTATATTTTTCAATCAATTTTTCACACACAATAGAAAGTTCTTCATTTAAAGCATGGGCATCAACATAATCATTAGAAGAACTAGCATAATCTTCATCTAAGTGAGTTTCCAAGTGTACCTCAAGGGAGTCATTCCCTTAGATCATATAGCATTGTTGTGGCTCGGATTCTCCACTAGATTCCTCCTCTTGTTGGATTGGCATTTGAAGCTCGGAGGTGGTGGTTGTTGTCAACTTGTTCCACACTGCAAAGGCGAATCAAGGTTAGAAACATGCATAAGATATTCTTTAGGTAGCGTGCTTCTAATGGCCTCAAGGGCTTGTGCATTGGCCCCTATATGCTTGCTATCACTAAGAAAGGATTCCTTGGTAATGGCAAGGTGAACCTTATATCCTAGGGTTAGTAAATAAACGGACATCCTAGTCTTCCAAACAATGATGTTGGAAGGGTCAAACATAGGTGGGGTCATAAAATCCATGGGGTCCAAGCTATATGTGTGCAAACAAGCAAATGCAAATGATAGATTAGCAAACAAGAATCTCACTCCTAGGATGTTAAGCCTAAGTATCAGGAGCGTAGGCTCTGATACCAATTGTAAATCACCTAGAGGGGGGTGAATAGGTGATAATACTAATCTAGAAACTAAATGCGGAAGTTAAAACAATTTTGCAATCACACTTAATACAACCAACAAGTGTAGCCGAATTCCCCGTGAAGGGCTCTGGACTAACTCCTCTTGATTCTCCTAGATATGGGTTGAGGTGCTATATGAAGCTCTTGTGGTTAAGTACAAGTGAGGCACACACACAAGCAAGCCAAGCATAAAAGGATGAACAATATGAAATAATGCAAGGCACAAATGCAAGCAATAAGATATGAATGAATGAATGATGCTTTGCACAATATAAAGAGAGAGTTAGAGAGACAATGGATCAAATGCAAACACAAAGATATGTTCCGAGGTTCGAGCCCCTAGCTCTACGTCCCCGCCTTCACCGAGAAGGATTTCTAATCCACTATCTTGTCCACCGAGGACTCCCACCGAGGGAACCTCTACCGAGGAGGATTTTTACAACAAGGGAGTACCGAACTCCTTTCTCAAACACCGCCTCACAACCGAGGGGTAGGCCCGTAGCCAAACAACAACCAATCAACCTCACACTTGAGGGATACAAACCAACTCCAACTCCACCTCACCAAGAGAGAGTAAACTACAAGCCTCAACCTCTACCAAAGAGGGAGCAAACCAATCACCCGATCAACCTCTACCAAAGAGGGATACAACAAAAGCAAGGGTGTTTACAACAAGTGGTTTCTTTCAACCACAAACAATCTCTCTTTCCTCTTTTTCACAAAACAAGATCCTAATAGAATAGGATAGATGATAAGCTCAAGTGTGGAAAAACTAGAGTTTGGAAAACAAAAACTCAAAGAAAAATACTTGAAAAAACTCTTTGTAAAGGATAGAAATGAAGAACAAAACAAATCTCCCAATTTTTCTATTTTCTTTGATTTTTCAAAAACTCTTAAACAAATAAAGATTGATCTTTTTGGCACTTAAACACTTTTGAAAACTTGTTTTTAAAACAAGAGAATGGGGAAATTTTTGCTCTAGAAAATCTTGTTAAAAACCCTAAAGAGGGTATTTATAGGCCCAAAAGAAAACTAGCCGTTAGGCTGAGCTGTCAGCCTGACAGGCTGGCGGTCGACCGGCCCGGTCGACCGCCAACGGTCAGAAATATGACCGTTGGGGCAATACGGTCGACCGCACGGCCGACCGCCCAGATACAGAGAGCAGACTTCTCTGCTCCGGTCGACCGCTCGGATACAGAGAGCAAGGCTCTCTGATTCGGTCGACCGGTCGGTCGGCCGGCCCACTGTGCTGCCAGACGTGCACAGCTCTGTGCACGTCGGTCGACCGTACGGTCGACCGGCCCTTGGTGCGGTCGACCGTGTGGTCAGCCAACCTGGCCTGTCAGCCACTGTTCTGGGTCAAAAACTGGGGTTTAAAAATAATTTTAAAAATTCTTTTATCTCTTCTAAAAATCCCCAAAAATAGTTTTAACATTTTGCATTGATATATACACATGTGATAAAAATTTCAACTCAAATATCAAGCAATTTGAACTATTTTTGTGTCTTAACATTTTTACCAAAAATCAAAACTTGTATTTTATCAAACTTGTATTTTTCAATACATGAATAGGATAGTCAAAATAAGTTTGTTTAAAAGTTAAGCATGCATGTATAGAAAGAATACATCTACTATACATAAACCAATTAAACTTGTTTTGATCTACTATTCATGAAAACAAATATTGGTTAAACCAAAACCGAAAAACCAATATTCAAACATAAAACGTGTGTGTTGTGCACTTGAGCATATCAACTATTCTTATCTTTACACATGAATCTAAAACACACTAAACTAAACTAGGATACCTAAGTCTTCTTGACGATCTTCATCTTCAAGCCGACTCGATCCCAAATGTGATCGACGAGCTAGGCTATGTATGATCTTGATGCTCGGGCCTTGGAATCACCAAGTGAAGGCTTCCAAACTCCTCTTTTTGAAGCAATCACCAACTAATATCTTGTTACATGATCTGAAACTAAAATCACAAGATTATTAGTAAACATAACTACATGAGTTAATCATCATCAAAACTAGAGAGGAAGGCCTCCGGGCCAACACACTTGACAAAATACTCTTTGCCAAATGTGTACAACTCCTCTTATACCAAGAAGACGTCACCTTGTACAACTTCTCTTCTACACTAAGAAGACGCTCTTGTATAATACTTCTCTTTGAGTGATTACAATCAATCCTATAAGCCTTGAATCTGTATGTGATTGTGGACAAGGTCTCTTATAGGTGGATTTTTCAGAATTCTTCACAATGGAGTAGGAATTGGTAAAGAAACAGAAAGTAGAGGCAAGTTTTCAGAAAAACAGAATTTTGAATAGAGTTTTAGGCAGAAAACGTGTGTTTTAATTTGGTGAATTGATCCTAGGACAACATTCCTATTTATAGGTGAAATCTATAATCAGTTAGGGAAGTTATCAATTCAAATTTGAAATTTAAAACGTTAGATAAAATACCAGAAATCAGAAACTATTTAACAGTCAGAAACTGCTATTAGTCGACTAGGGTATGAGGTTAGTCAAATAGAAGAACAAATTTTGCCATGGTTAGTCGACTAATATAGGAGGTAAGTCGACTATATCAAGACTGATACGGATAACAAATTTCTGGAAAATATAATTAGTCGACCAGAAGAACATGGTTAGTCGACTATAGCATGGGTTAGTCGACTAGGGTCTAGAAGAAGTCGACTAATATGCTAAACAGAGAATAAACAGAGAGCAGAAATATTTTTGTGGAAGGCCTTAGTCGACTGGGTGATAGGTTAGTCGACTATACTAGGGGTCAAGTCGACTATATAACTATTGTGTGTGTGTTCAAGGCTATTAACAAAAATTCTAAAAAATATACATAAATAGTCAAATTCTTCATATGAATTTGAGCAACCAGAACTCTGTATATAAGTTTGAGATAGAGCTCCAAATGCATCTGTATCACTTTGTTATCCATCATCAAAAGCTTTCAATCTGTAGGCTTCAACATTCTTCCCCTTTTTGATTATGACAACTGATAGGTAGTAAAAAGTGTATATTTATCACCACATTTACTATCATATTTCCCTATTTATTCTTTTAATTATGCACTATTACTAATGTTTTATTATTTAATGTGTGTAGGCCTTGAGTAATCAAAAAATAAAGAAATAAAGCCTGAATGAAGCCCAAAAGCCCAAAAAGCCCATATGCAAAAATTGTAGTAATTTAGAAGTTTCTACATTATCTAACCTAATCTAAACTTAGATTTTAAATTCTTTATTTAAAATCTAAGGGAGGAAAGGAAGGATAAGATAGAACTCCTAATTACTAAAACAGGAGAAAAAGGATAAGATGAGTGAAGTTCTACTCAACCAGGTTGCTTGCACCACAAGATGAAGATAAAGGAGAGAAAAATTCGGATACAGACTATACACGTTTTAGTATTCAGATCATAACTTTTGCTACAGATATTCAAATCCTATGATGCAAGATGCTCCAAAAAGAAGACTTGAAGGATTACAACTCTTATGTTGATCAAACTTTCCAATTCAGTCAGAAGATATGCCATATTCGGTGATCAACATGATAACAAGTTGCAGGACAGATTTGAACTTCTATGGATAAGTCAAAACAAGTTTGGAGATAAAAGAAGAATTCAAATTCAGAGATATTTTGCTCCTCTTATCTTCATATGCTTCTTATCCTCTGTTTTCTCCTATAAATACCCTTGCATAGCAGCAGAGGAAGGGCAGATCTCAGAAGCTCAAGGGCAGATCCAGAAACGAGCAAGTAGAGAATAGGACTTAGGCTAGTTTGTAGTTTGTAATTTAGGTTTTTTTTTATGTAATTTTTACTTTCCTTAATGTAACTGAGAGGAGAAACGAGTTTCGTGAAGGAAAGAGATCAAACTTGTACTGAGGGAGACACCGGTGTAAGTAAGTCTTTTTCTTTCATTGTTATTAGATTCAAATCAAAGTTTCTTTTTCTCTTTACTTTTGTTTTCGTTTGCTTTCCTCTGATGTGTTTGTAATCTAAGTGAATTCGATAGCCTCGAGATTGCTTCGCCATTGCAAGTGCCCTTGATGGCCTATGGCGATGAATAACCATTCTTTGTTAGTTTAGCTCCGCCCTTTTATTCGTAGTGTAGATCGAGAATGGGGAAGATCCTATACGCCATGCTTGATTGCCTTCAAAGACAAGGTAAGTCGTCGTAATGAATCCAAGGTATATGAACACTGAAGAGGTAAGTAATTTTTAAGTTATTTTTCTTTTCTTTTATTCTTTAGTTTAGATCACCAACACCAACAACACCCAACCATCTTTATCACTCTTTTCAATTTCTTGTATATAATCTATTTTTCATTTTTTTCATCTTCTTAATCTACCATCTTCTTCCTAATTTAACTTTAACTCAAATTTTCCTTTTTTCTTTTAAAGAACTAAAGAAGAACTTTAACCATACTTTGTAACCTAAAAGAGAACTTACTAAAAAAGCTTCCATCGCTAGTCCCTCCTTGTGGATCACGACCCGCATAGCCACTTGCTATCGCGGTAGAATTGAGTAACTTGCATATCCTATTCTTAAATCTGAAATACTATATTTTGTGTGCAGGTAAAACCTCAATCATTGATTTACGAAGATTTCATCGTTCTTTTGCTTGATTAGAAAAAATTCTAAAAATGTAGTTGAGCTCTCCCATCATACTCATCTCAAACTTATCCTTCATACAAGATTTAAAATCTTTGCACAATTTTTCATTAGTAGAGTCAAATAATTATATCATAAACATAAATTTGAATAATTAAAATATCAAAATCAATATACTTTGTAAATAAAGTAATATCTACTTTATCTTTAACAAAATTCTTGTCTTCAAGAAAACTACTAAGTCTTTCATACTAAGATCTTGGAGCTTGTTTTAAATGATAAAGGGCTTTATCTAACTTGAACACATAGTAAGGATGTGTAGGTCCAACAAACCGGGGGTTGTTCAACATACACTTCCTCTTCTGTAAATTTATTTAGAAAAGCACTCTTTATATTCATGTGATATATTAAAATCTTTATACGAGACATATGCAAGAGTCATTCTGATGGCTTCGAGCCGTGCTACTGATGCAAAAGTTTTCTCAAAATTGATTTCTTCAATTTGATTGTAACCATGGGCCTCTAGTCTAACCTTGTTTCTAAATATATTGCCTGACTCATTTAACTTATTTTTAAATACCCACTTAGTACCAATAGTTGGTCTATCTTGTGGTTTAGGAACAAGTTTCCATACTTAATTACGCTCGAATTAATTGAGCTCCTCTTGCATAACAAGTAACCAATTGGAGTCTACCTCGATCTTATGAATGTTTTAGGTTCTATGTGTGAAATAAATGCAAAATAGGCACAAATATCTTACAGTTTAGATCTAGTATATACTTCCTGAGATACATCACTTGTGATGAGATCTTTGGGATGACTTGAAGCATATCCTCAATCCTTCAAAAGTGATTGAGTAGGTTCCACTTCTACTTGAAATTCAACATTTTGATCTTCTCTTGGCTTTTCTTATTCTGGTGAGTCCTTCATAGAAATATTCTTAATCTCTTCACCTAAGGAATCAATTTCACAATCTACAACATTCTTCATAAGAGAGTTAGATTCCTTAAACTTCACATGCATAGATTCTTCAATAGTTAAAGTTAATCTATTGAAGACTCTATGAGTTTTACTAGTATTAGAATAATCAACAAAAATAGCTTCAAAATATTTAGCATCAAACTTTTCTTGATTATCCTTGTTATTTAAAATAAAATACTTACAACTGAAAACTTTAAAATATGAAACGTTTGGTTTTCTTAAATAAAAAAAATCTCAAAAGAAGTTTTGTTTATTTTTGGGAAAAAATATTCTATTTATTATGTAACATGTTGTGTTTACGGCCTTGGCCCATAAATATTTAGGGAGTCTGTATTCATTAATCATAATCCTAGCCATCTCTTGGAGAGTTTTATTCTTCCTTTCAACGACTCCATTTATTGTGGAGTTTTAGGACATGAAACCCCATATTTTAATTTATTTTCTTCACAGTAAGTAATAAATGAGTGATTGATAAAGTCACCACCTCTATTATTTCGAATGCGTAAAATCAAATTTTTTCTTTTTTAACTCTTTTTGAAAAATATTGAAAAATGAGAAAGCTTCATCTTTGTGTTGTAAAAAAACCCCTAGTATATCTTGAAAAATCATCAACAAGACCATGTACAAAATGATTTCTACTTAAACTTTTGATTTTGGTCGAGCCAAATAAATCCATATGTATTGATTCTGGACGAGACGTCATAATATCCCTAATAGATTTAAAAGAAGACTTGCTTAGTTTTTCAAGTTGACACGCATAACAAATTTAGACTTTTTTCAAAAATTTTAATTTAAGAATAATTTTCACCACTTTCTTACAACCGATATGGAACAGGTGGTCAAAGAAAACATGACCTAACATTTTATGTCATGACCATGAATCTTCATTTATAACAGTCAAACAAGTAACATTGTAATTCAAATTTAACATATCAATAATAAATATTATTTTCACAAAAAGCGGAAAATAAACGAGAATCACTCTTTTTCTTAATAGCATCACATGTAGAATCATCAAAATCAATTTTAATTCTTTATCACATAAATGGCTAATACTCAATAAATAATGATTGAGTCCATGTACTAAAACAATATTTTCTATTACAACTTTGATATTTCCTATACTAATTATTTTGTCTTTAGAATCGTCTCCGAAGGTGACAGTGCCACCTTCACTGAACCTCGATAGGGTTGCAAAGTTATTAATATTCTATGTCATGTGCTGTGAGCAACCACTATTAAGGTATTACCACTCCCTACGTCTTAGGAGCTTGGCGCGTACCTTAGTTGTTTTATTATTTTGAGCCATGTAACATACATTTGTCGTGTTAATATCCTCCTCGAATTCACTCTTTGAATCCCAAGTAGCCTACATCGTATTTTTTTTGGATGGCTTCTTTGGTGTGGAAGCACTTCTCTTCATTTCGGAGCAATTTGCAATATGGTGGCCCGACTTCTTGCAATTGTAGCAAGGGCCAATCTCATTTATTCTCTCTTCTTTATCTAGCCATCTCCTTTTGCGGTTTCAAACCTTCCTTTTTGTGGAACATTCTCCTAACATTCTTTACAAGTAAGGATAATTCTTTATCATCATCTTATTCAAACTCATCATCATCATTGGAGAAGGTTAGAGTGGCTTTGAAGGTGATGCTCTTCTTCTTCTGTGGAGCTTTGTCTTCTCTAACTTTTTTTGACATCTCATGGGTCTTTTAGTTTTTAATTAGACCTATGAAATCCATTTTCTCCTTGTTCAACTCCTTCAAGGTGATAGACTTGACTTCTCAAGATTGAGAAAGTGATCGATTATTCTTCTCACTTTTTAATCATTGTCAATGGAGTCATTTAGAGATGAAAGATCATTATAGTAATTTTTGTAAATCTTGTAATCATATTATCAATAGTCTTAATATCATTCATATGAAAGTTCTATATTGAGAATTCAATAAATCAATCTTAGCCCTCTTCACTTGAGAGGTCCCCTCATGAGTAACAAAGAGATTACTCTAAATCTCATAAGTAGACTTGTAATTTATCCTCTAGAAATATCATCATCATTGAGTGCTTGCAATAGGACATTTCATTGGCCTCAAATTTCTTAATGGTGATATCGATTCATGTATCCTAAGAACCATTAGGGACAAGAAATAACTTGGTAATAGCCTTGGATACCCGACATCCTAACGATTGTAGAAAAATGGTCATCTTAACTTTTCAAATTAAGTCCATCAAACTTGAGTGGAGTCTTGACGTTATTTGCCATTTGTGTGTAACAAATAAAGTGATAGATCAAATAGGATACTCTTAGGTGGTGAAACCTATAAAAAAATTCAAACTCTGATACCAATTAAAAATCACCTAGAGGGGGTGAATAGGTGATACAAAAATAAAGCGAAAATAAAGAACACAATTATCAACAACTAAAAAATTATACTATTTAACAATAAAATTAATACTTTAGATCATCTCAAATATCAAGATATGAAGTCGTATACCCGATGAAGGGCTCTGAACTTTTCTTCGTTATTCTTCTTAAAATAAGAGTTAAGGTGTGTAATTGCTTTCTTAATGTAGAGAGTTCAAAAAAGATTATGTTTAAACAAGATTATTTTGCAAGAGTAATAACAACAAGTCTGTGTGTGTGTCTCTCTCTCTCTCTCTCTCACTATATATATATATATATATATATATATATATATATATATATGGGGTTACTGTACCTCAGCCGACGGCTGAGAGAGTTTCTCAGCCGGCGGGTCGTGGCAACATCAGAGCCACAAATCTGTCATAAATTTTGGCGGACAAAAACCCGAAAAATCCCGCCTAATTTATTGTCAGTCACCTCAACATTGTATTTTCCGAAAATATCCTCACTCACAACTTTTTACCTTATGTAAAAATATTCCTTTCAAAAAAAATTACAACTCTAAAATTTCACCTGATCATTCTGATCCAATTAGTTCTATTGTTTCTCAAATTTCATCCGTTTTTTAAAAAAATATACTTGCAAAACATGGCGCCAAAGAAATCATCCGCCGAAAAAGGTACTAGAAAAACGATATGTTTCAAATTTTTTTAGGGTTTATGGATTTTAATAGTTTTAATATTTTTTTTAGATTTATTTCCGTTTCTCTCCCTTTTTTTTTAATCTTGGGACCATGGTCGCAATTAAGAAAGAGATTCTGAAACTTTAGATGACGAATAAATTTTTAAATTTATAGATTTTCTAACACAACGATGAAGGTCCATTTTTTTCAAGTTTTTCATTTCCCTTTATTTTTACCATGGTCGCAGTATTTTTTAAAAAAGCGATGTATATGTATACGACCTTGCTATTATTTTTTAAGCCATTTTTTTTTCATACACTATTTGTCGACCTCGGTCGCAGTAGTTAAAATTATAGTTGCAAATCTGTTCGACTTAGATCGTAGAGTTTTAAATTTTTTTTGGGGACTTTTCATTTTAGACGAATGCGACGTTGGTCGCAGTATCTGAAAGGTCCTTTATTTTTTATTACATACTGCGACATGGGTCGCAGTTGTTTCAGTATGCATTGTAGTATACTTATGCGACCATGGTCAGTATATTTAACGTCATTTTTTTTAAATCCAGGGTCGTAGATGTTTATGTTTGCACTGTAGACTTATGCGACCTTGATCGCAGTGTCGTTCATTGTTTACATTTGCACTGTTTATGACTGTGACGTTGGTCGCAGTGTTTTAAAATTAATTTGCTTTTTATTCCCTTATAGGTTTTAAATGATCATTGGTCTAAAGGTTTTAATTTTTCTTCATCTATAGGTAAACAACAGATGAAGGTTCGTCCTCTGAGATCGAGCCTAAAACCTATGTGCGAGTTCATGAAGAAATTCAAAAAGTACATTCAGGCCGATTTCTTAGAGGCAATCAAGAATACCCCATTTGGCCCAATCTTCATGACCTTCTACAATGAGGAATTTGGGGGTGAAAAGGGTCTAAAATCAAATGTTGCTGTACTGAGAATTTTAGACCAGTATGATAGGGATTCAAGGACCTTTACAATTGTGGGCAAACAAATTGAGTTAACGGTGGAAGATATTGCCCTAAGTTTTGGTCTACCTATCATTGGGTCAGATTTTATTATGAATAAGACCTGTACGATGAAGGATAGAGGGGTTATAAAACATTATTTTCTCAATATAAAGAATGTCACTAAAATATCTATTGAAGAGGCATTGGATGATCTTCTGGTCAAGAAAAGGAGGAGGGGTGAATTAGATTTGACAAAGGATGAACAGCTTGAGCAGCAAATGACTTTACATGAAATTATAAGAGACAGACAGAGACTTGCAGCTCAAGACTTTACTACAATAATCATCCTATACATGTCGGCCACTCTATTCTTCTCTGGCAGTAAATGCACGGTGCCGTGGTATATTGTGGAACAGATTGCCAATATGCAGCTGATGAGGTCAATATGCTGGGCTAAAGCTGTTTGGCAATTCCTGATTGAGTCAATGGACATCTTCAGGCATACCACGTACGAGCTGCAAGGATGCTCCGTGCAAATTATTGTAAGTATGAATATCAAATTTGGCCACAATTGTATGAAATTTCCCCATAATCTTGTGAATATTGGTGTAAACTAATTTAATTTTATATTTTGCAGTATTGGCTATGTGAGAGGGCTCCTATTTTTCAGCCGAGGTCTGGTTTGGAGGACAAAACCCCACACGCAATAAGATGGGACCTCCAGAACATTAGCAGATCTTTGCTTGAAGTTGATCTAAATGAGCTTGACGCAAATATCATAAGTTTTAAAATATTAAATACCTTATAGTATTGATTAAAAATGCGACCATAATCTTAGAATGCGACCATGGTCGCAGTATTGAGCTGCACTTTTCGCAGTTCATTTAATGTGTCAGACATACAAAATGCGACCATGGTCGCATTCTCCTGATAATACCGTTTACATAAAATGCGACCATGGTCGCAGTATTAAGCTACAAGTCTTCGCAGTTAAATTTATGTGCCAGACAAACAAACTGCGACCATGGTCGCATTCTATCTTAATAGTTAATAAATGTACTGCGACCTTGGTCGCAGTATAATTATTTCAAATAATTCGTTTTAACTTTATTTTTTTATTTTTTCCCTTAGATTTTGTGTCGAATGGCCAACATCTCTAATGAAGAAAAAATTATGATTGGCCTTCCTGTTGAAGGGGAAGAGAAGGAGGAAGAAGAAGCAGAAGATGAAGATGAAGAAGAAGAAGGAAATAGATATAATCAAGCTAACATCCCGTCTGATAAGGAGCCAGAAGCGGCAAAAATAATTGAGCAAGAAGAGACGAGTGAGCAAGAACCAACTTTTACAGGTTTTTTGCCACCACAACGGGATGAACAAGCTAAAGAAATTGAAGAGTTGAGGAATAAAAATCAGTACTTGATAGAATATGTATCTCAGCTTGAAAGAAAAATTGAAAAAATAGAGACTAAGAACAGAATTAAGGCTGAATTAAAGAAAAAAAGAAGAGAAATAAGAGAGAAGAAAAAGTTAAAAAAGTAGCAGAGGAAATTAAAAGTGAAAGAAGAAGAGCTGTTAAGAGCAGCCGCTGCTGCGAAGGAGAAAGAAAAGGAGAAGAGAAGGAGTGAAGAGGAGAAAGAGAGGAGAATGAGGGAAGAGGAGGAGAAGGAAAAGGAGAAGAGAAGGAGTGAAGAGGAGAATGAGAGGAGAATGAGGGAAGAAGAGGAGAAGGAGAAGAGAAGGAGGGAAGAGGAGGAGCAGGAGAAGGAGGAGAGAAGGAGGGAAGAGGAGGGGCAGGAGAGGAGGAGGAGGGAAGAGGAGGAGAATAAGAAGAGAAGGGAAGAGGAGGAGAGGAGAAGGGAAGAGGATGAGGAGCAGAAGAGGAGATTGTATGGAGAAGAAGGAGAAGAGAAGGAAAGAAGAGGAGGATCAGGAAAAGGAGAAGATGAGGAAGTTAGATGAGGAGAAGAAGAGGCAGGAGAGGATGAAAGAAGAGAGGAGAAGGAAAAAGGGAGAAGAGGAGAAGAAGCAGAAAATAATTATGGAGCAGATGGAGAAGCAGGCTGAAGAGAAGAAGAAAAATAATTTGGAAGAGGACGAAAATATGGGTTCTAAATTTATTGTAAATATTCCTGGGAAGATATCCCCAGTTTTTCTTTGAATATAACTCAACAGATTCAAGAACTCCAAAGAGATAAAGCTTCTGAAGAAAAAATTCAAGAACATACTCCGGTTCAGAAGCAATCCTTAAAAGGAAAAGTTTTGAATTACTCTAAAGGAACGATAGAAAGGGGAGTCAAAGAACGGAAGCGTGCTGAAAGAGATCGCGATGACTCCGACTTCATTTATCCAAAATAAAAGAAGAAAATAAATGAATATCCTCTTCGACAGCCTGCGGCTCTGAGTTCTGACGCTGGTTTCGGCGACAAAGAGATTACCCCCACTCATCCAAAATCGAGGGAATTGACCGAAACCACAGCATACAGAATTCTGCAGCCCCATCAACAAGCTCTTATAAAAAATTTCTTGGATAAGGCCTTCTCTGAGTAAGTTAATTATTTTTATTATAAATCATATCAAAAAACTGTTATGTATATATATAACAACTACAATTTAATTACTAACTTTGTTTTGAATATCTTGCAGTTATACTGCATATCAGGATACCGACAACGGAATCATTGTTACGAAGAATGACATTGAGGACCTGATGTTCAGTAGAGACTTAGATGCGAATATAATTCATTTCTACATGCAGCATCTAGAGAAAGGAGGAAGATTAAAAAGTATATTATTCCGGAGCGAAGCTTGGGTAAACATCTATTTTCTCCTTTACGGTTTAATGTAATATCAATTTCCTAATTAATTTGGTGAATTAAATCTTTGAACGTTAAATATTCTAGTAATGTTCTTTATTGATGTTTAGGCTTAACGAATGTACTGCGACCAAGGTCGCAGTTTATAATTAAATTAATTCACCCCAATATCAATTTAAAATGAAGGTTACGACTGTGGTCGCAGTTCCTGGAGGCAGTCTTAATCAACAACAACACTGCGACCTGGTCGCTATGCGTCCTAATATAAAAGTAGCAGCTAACTAATCTACTGCGACTTAAGTCGCAGTCCATGATAATATTAATCACCACGAATATAATTTTAGTAATCAAAAGTATACAACCTAGATTGCAATTCCTGGCGGTCTTTATCAAAAACAACAATGCGACCTTGGTCGCTGTATTTATTAATATACAATTGTGTTAATTAATATACACTGCGACCATGATCGCAGTCTGTTGTGTTGATGCAATGACTTCTAATTTTCATACAAAATTTTTATACTTTAAATTCTTTTTGTAATTTATTTTCTTTGTTGTCCGCAGCACGGTGTTGTATCTAAAAGTAAAGATCTGGAGGATCATTTCATCAAGTAGAATCTGTTGAAAAACTGGGCAGACGATGTGCAGTACATGTTCTTCCCGATCAATCACAAACATAGTACCGACGAGCCCGGATTTTACTGGACCTTGTTGGTATTTGAATGCCATACAGAAGAGTGAATTTTTTACAACTCTTTGGTCCCAGGTGAAAAAACTAGTAGTATATTAAAGCTTTATCAAAAAGATGCAAGAATAATGGTGAGTTGAAATTTATTATTTTGATTATTGGAAACTTACATTTAATTTGATTAATACTGTTTTTTTTCTATTGACATTGCAGAAAGAAAAATTATTACAGATTTTTGAGATTGATTTGAATAAATTAATGAGAAAAACAAATATAAAATACACAAGATGCCCACAACAAGCAAACATGTATATGAAATTTTGACATCTCCTTACCTATCATATTTTCTACCTTTTTTAGTACAAAAATATAATTTCATTTAATGATTATTCTCTGCAAATTTCAGTGTTGATTGCGCTCTATATGTATGCAAGTACATGAAAAATATAGCATTGGGTAGTCCATCAGCTGTTGATACTGTTACGGCTGCTGACGTACAGAGACTAAGAAGTGAGCTTGCATACATGATACTTACAGATAGAGAGAAGAGTTGGGATGAAGAAACAGAAATGATACGAAGGATGGAATTTGATGACTGACAGTGGGCAATTTATTGATATAACACATTTTTTTATTTATAAATGTAAAAATAATTGCAATTCATTCAATTTTTTTTGTTTTATTGATTTAATTGATAAATATTTTTATACATTTATTTATTATAAATTTAATTGATTATTTCCAATTTACATTTGTTACACCGTGCATTTTACTATTGCGTACTGATCTTAGAAACAAACATTCGTTCAGCAGTTGTATTGCGACCAAAGTCGCAGTAATGACCTGTTTTAGTTACAACGTTTCCTTATATTGCGAAACTGTAATCGAGACAGCGATCATGGTCGCAGTTACTTAATCATTTATCAGTTCCCAATGCGACTGTGGTCGCAATAATGAATTGTTTTGTATTACAAAGTAATTTAATGTAAGACAGTATTAACCTTTAAACTGTTTTGGATAACTGAACAGTCGCCTAGGAAGTATACAATTTTTGGTAAAAGGTAGAAAATAAATTTGGGACATGTTCACGTAGTTTGAGAGCTTAAACTTTTTGGTATTCCATGATTAAAAGTATATAAAGGGGTATCAGGACAGGATTATAAACATACTAAATTTGTTTTTCTCAAACTCGTTACTTTCAATATTAGGAATCAGATTCAAAAATGTTTTCTCCACCGTCTTCACCAGAAAGAAGCCAATCATCTAATGATAATTGGATGTATAGTTCTGATGCGATGCCTCACTACGGGTCAGAAGATGAGCTTGATACAGACGACCCGTTCTGGGAGTTCATTGATGAACCAAAATACATACATGAAGACGAAGATAGCGAAGAGGAGATTATTGAAAAAGAGGTGGAAGAGACGGAAAGCGATATGGAAGACGAACGCGGTCATAATCTTGATGACGAATCTGATTATGATGGTGATGACGAGAAGGATTAGATTAGAAGTTTAAAATTTGTATTTTGTTTTTTTTATATATATAACCCTTTTTTCTAAGGTTAATTGTGTGAATTATAGTTTTGACTACTTAGTCTTGGTTGAAATGCTGTACATTTGTCACAAATTTTATTTCACCGAACTGCGACTATGGTCGCAGTCATGAAACTGGTGAACACATCCAGACAATGCGTTCAAATGGGCAAAAAAGGTCGACACTGCGATCAAGGACGCAGTTTAATTTATGTTTAGTGCACTAAAGCTAAAACATAGGACGAAAATGTAGAAATGGAAGTTACAATTAAAGTTAAAGGGAACGTTGCGACTGTAGCCAAAAAATAAAAAAAAATTCCGTCAGGAAGCTGTGACTCTGGTCGCAGTGAACGAGCTGTTATATATACGGAAAAAGTCAATATTCAAATGTGTAAATATCGATGCGACCATTGTCGCAGTGGTACTTTACGTTGAGTGGAATCTAAAAAAGAACATAGTGCTAAAATTGTCGAAATTATAATAGTGCGGAGAATATTCAACTATATTCAGATGTTATAATAATATAGCAAGAGAGGGGGCAATATTAAGAAGGAAACAAATCAATTTCAGCGATATAGGAACACTGCGACCACGGTCGCAATTAACCACGTACACTGCGACCAAAGTCGCCATCTACGTTATATTAAATAGAAATTAAACTATATAGGAGAATTTTGTAACATAAAGACTTTAAAGTACAACTAATTACAATAATAGTATAGAAGAAATCAATAAATGAGAATAAAATCTGATTATAATGACACGCCAGTGGCAGACTGCGACATGAATCTCTGTACACTGTGCGACTCAGATCGCAGTTCATGTAAAAATGAAGACTTTATTTCTTCAAGATGGACGCATCCCAAACCTACTTCTTCTGCCATTAAAAAAAGGAATAGTAAGAATTTTAAACATAAATCATTATAAAAAATTGTTTAACAAGTTTAATGTAATACCAGTAACGGACAACCAGTCCTGTAATGGCCCAGCTCTTGACAGTTACCACATCTTCGATGCTTAACTTCATTCTGATATATACAATCTTCAAAATCAGACTTAAGCCTGGATGCAGCTCTAGGCCTCCCCTTGGTAGGTACAGGACCAATTGGATCACGTATATTAAATTCTTCACCATCTCGCAGAACGACAACGGATCCACTGGAACCAACTGTAGTTTTAGGCTGTGATGAATGATAATTTTCTGACATGGCTCTGTATTCACTAGTGGTTTCTTCGGCAAATCTTTCTAAAACTTCCTCCAATTTTGAAAGATGGATATCAGAATCAGCGACCATCTCAAGAATTGCATTAAATTTTGAACGAATTGTCCACAATCTAGCCGTCCGTGGAGTGCCTTGATTGGGAAAAGGCCTGATGCCATTTTCAATTGCAATGTTTTTGTAACGAGCATCCAACCTCCATCTCTGAAGTATATATGATTCCGGTATATGTGTAACGTGATTGCGCCACAAAATACACAGAATATGTCTACATAGGATACCCTCTGTTTCAAATAACGAGCAACTACAAGAAACATGAAGTTCCTCACGCTTATCATAACTGACCTTTTCCCAGCTGTCTTTTGATTCTGAATAATCACCAACCATATATTTTGATCTAGGTTTGTCATGTTTCAACTCTTCTAAAAACAGTGTCATTACAACTGCCCATTCCTTTTGGAACAACTGAAAAATCTTCGGTGTATACAACTTCGAAACCTGTATCTCATATGGATTCGATGTACAGTTGGGCAAAGAACAAACCCCGAAAATCTTGTTGAGATTCAGAGGTACGACGGGCAGCAACAGCTTTATCATATTGGTGAACAAATTCCACTAGTTTCGTGTTTGCATTAACAAAACCATCAAAGAAGGAATTAATACTCTCGGACCTCTGACTGGTTGTCATTCCAGCACAGAAAACATCCTTGAGATATGCATTAACCCAATGTTCACGCAGCCTGTACATCTTCAATAACCAACTGTCTTCTTCTTCTTCTAAATGATATTTTTCATTCATCAGACGCCATCACTCCTCGCACGTGCTTATATCACAGGAGGTGTACCAATCATGGAAATTGGAGACCATATCTTCTCCATAGTTGTTTGCCATTGTGATTTGTTGCTCAGCAATATGTTTCCGCACATGCCAGAAACAGTAACGGTGCCGAGAAGTTGGGAAAACAATCTTGATGGTGTCACCAATCTGCGCATCCTGATCAGTAATAATCAGCTTCGGTTCAACTCCATGCATGCACTTAAGCCATTTTTGGAATAGCCAAACAAACGTATCCCTCTGCTCATCAGCAAGCAATGCACAGCCGAACAAAATTGACTGCCGGTGATAATTTACTCCAGTGAATGGAGCAAATGGCAAGCTCAAGTGATTAGTCCTGTATATTGTGTCAAAAACGATCACATCACAGAACCTCAGATACGAGGAAATAGCTCTTCCATCAACCCAAAAAATGCTTCTAAGTGTGCCCGCGTTATCGACTTCACTTGCAAAGAAGAATTCTGGATCGGTCTCGGCTTTCTCTTGAAAATATTTGATAATAGCAATAAACTCATGGCCGCAGTTATTTCTACGTTGACGAGTAAAATAAATAACTTGTTGCGGGCTCACTTCTTCACAGCCTTCTCCATGGCTCATTGCATTCACAACGCAGGAAATATTTGAAGGCCGCATTCCCACAACAGCCAAATTACTCATAATACTTCTGCTAATCTTTGAACGATGAGTCTGGTGAGAGTAATGGTGATGTACCTTATCGGGGCTTGACAATTCATGTGAATGAGAATCAACAAATTTTGTGATAACCTAATATCTTCTGTCAAAAAGAAAACGAAGACGGACATGCATCTCAGCAGGACAAGCTACTCTAGTGTCAATTCGACGATGCACTATAAACCCCATTTGTCTTTTATCACACAACTTCTTCAGACCTTCCTTGTTACAGCAAAATTTTCTGCAAATAACTTCATGAGGAGGCTTCCGTGACTTATCTATTTCTTTTCTTCTCACACCAAAACCTCTGTTCCTTGCATAAGAATTATAGAAATTGTATGCTTCCACATCTGACAGGAACTGTTTCCCTAGAAACTTATATGAGCTTCCAGACATTTCTCCATGTGCATTCATATCCTACAAAAAACAATTAGACGAACTACATGAATATAAATATTTTTTAGATATCACATGTCTAAAATATAATTTATATAACTGCGACCAATGTCGCATAGGTAATGAAATCTATATAACTTCTTACTATAAGACTGCGACCTAAGTCGCAGTTATCCGTATGAGAAGAATTTTTAAAAAAACAGAATAATAAATGTGCAACAATCTAATGAATATATAAAATGGATATAATTCACATAAAAACGTGTAAGAATTATGACAACAAAGAATGAGACTTGGGTCGCAGTCACAAAAATCCAACTGCGACCGTGATCGCTGTTCTAAAAAGATTAAAACAAGTGATTATTCTATTCTGTAAAATAAATTATAGTTCGAACAAGGAATGCGACTTAGGTCGCAGTCAGAGAAAAAAGATTTCACAGCCGGAGAATATTTTCAAATAAGATTGCGACCGTGGTCGCATTTCTGAAACTTTAAAACATGTGATTATAGGTCGCAGTACCACATAGACTAAAGAGAAAAATTCTATATTTAAGAAATTGCGGGAAAAAAATTGACACAATTAAAACCTGTTGATCGGCATGCAAAGATGTCAACCCTTCAATATTTTCAATATTCTGAGAGAAAGTTGAACCAGATGATATATCTTCCATATTTAGATCGCCAGATAGACATCGCTTACGACTGCGAACAGAATTTGCAGGAGAAGTAGACTGCTCGGACGTCGACATTAAATATTTTGGACAAAAAATTGCTCTGAAAAGAGTTTATATTTTCAGAAAAAAGTTATCGCAGGCTGAAAAGGAGAACCTAAATCTGAAAAAGAGAGGTAAGGAAATAGGAAAAAAATAATTTATAAACAATAACCTAAATCTTATAAAGAGCGGCAAAAAAAAGGGGAATAATAATAATAAACAATAACCTAAATCTGACAACGAGCGGTCCAAAAATTGCCTTGTGGGCAAATAATAATAAACAATAACGAAAGTTACCGAAAGAGTAGCTTTTCATAAGGGGTATTTAGTAATTTAACTTCTTCCTATAAGCGGGCCCAAGTTAGTGGGGTGACAAATATTGAGTCACGTCACCGCAGGCTGAGAGAGTTCTCTCAGCCGCATGCTGATATACATTTTTCTCTATATATATATATATATTAGCAATGAAATAAATGAGAGAGGGTAAGAAAGATCAAACCAAGACAATTGCAAACACAAGGAGTTGTTATCAATATTTGAGCCACTTACTCGACGCCTCCGCCTTCACCGCAATGAAGAATTCCACTATAATCAATTTTGATTACAGCTGAGTTTGATCCCGCAAGATCTGGAGCTGCAACTCTAACTTACTACCCTCCTTTTAAGAGGAACTATCAATGAATAGGATTACAAGACTTGGTGATCTTCATAACACCACAATGCTTTATTTTACATCTTTCCTATAGCTTAGTAGAAGATTGATGGCTCAAGAAAAAATGTGAGAAAAGTGGAGAAAATAAGATTGAATAACACTGAAAACTTTTGAACTTGAAGGTTTTTTTTTTTTGCAAAAACTTGATTTTCTTTTTCAAACTTGTATATATAATACTCTCTATCTTATTTATAGGAGTAGGTTAAAGACCTATCTTCAGCAAATCCCAGCAACAAAAAAAACATGTTTAAAAAAATTAAAAATGTGAAAAACTTATTTGAAATGAATCTGGACTTCTTTGAATAGAAAAATAGTCGTTATATAGCAAAACAGGCATGTTTGACTGCTAGCGATCGACCGGGTGGTCGACCGACTAAGATTAATATGAGTTAGACATTGTCATCGGTTGACTGGGTGGTTGATCGTCCAGAGTGGCACTCTGAGCTCAAAGCAGAGCTTAATACTAGCGGTCGACCGGGCGGTCGATCGGCCAGAGTAGCACTCTGAGCTCAATATGGCGGTCTACCGGGCAGTTTACCAGCCAGTGCGTGCCAAAATTAGGGCTAAGCCAGCGGTCGATCGGCCTCAGAGCTAAAGGCCAATGCACAATTCTGTGCACAACCAGTCCACCGAATGTTCGACCGACAAAGCCTTTGCTCTGCCTAGTGGCCGAACGTGCGATTAATCGGCAGAAGCTCAAAAAAAGAGAACTTTTTTTAAATCTATTTGATAATCTTTCAAAATATGGTTAAAAGTCTTTTGAAAAACATAACTTTGAAATTATTTTAAACTTTGTTTATGTGTGATATCTTGAGCACTAATCCACTGCAGTAAACTTTAACAAAATAAAAAAAATCTTACACAAGAAAATTACAAGAATAAATTTGGTCTTCAAAAACTTCAAGTAGACATCTTCAAATATATTTTCTTTAGGCTAGAGTTCATTTACTTGAATCTTCTTTTGAAGCTGAAACTTTCACTCTTGAAACCTGTGTACTAAAAATACTTTTAAGATAATTAGTACCATAAGCTACATGAGCTTTAGAATCATCAAAATAAAGAGTGATTATACCCTTAAGGACAACAAGAAAGAGAAGTGGGGACATTACGGCCCTGTGGGGCCCATCCGAGAGACCGTCTAGAAACGTAATCAGGTTCCATCCCAGCAAAGTTGTAGCAGACCTTGGTTATTTTGTTAAATCTCGAATATGAATTAATTAATCTCAAAAATTATTCTCTTGAACTATATTCAGATTTAAAAGTTTGAATTAATTATAATAATAAGTATGAGCTATCTCTATGTATCTAAATTAATTTTCACGCGAAACCTGACATAGTGAGTGACATTTTTTTATTATAGGATTGTGAATTTTGTTAGGGGCGGAGCAACCAACAATCGTTGAATAGGTCATTAGTCAAAAGAAATTGCGTGTAGAATTGAAATGAGAAGTGGCACCAAAAACTTGGTGTCCATAGACCCGAAAGACTTTGTCCAAATCGGGCTCAGGTTGGCTTTAACCCGTGAAGGATCGTGATGGTCCTTCGCGTTGTGAACCGTCCATCATAACTGATAGACTGTCCGGAACGAGAGAGAAAAGAAAACATGCTTGTGACGGGATCCACAAAACGTGTTTTTTCCTTTCTCCTATTCCTAACCGTCCATCAGCTGTGATGGACGACCCACGGAGCGAAAGACCATCACCTGATCCTTTGCGTGTTGGAGCTAACCCACAGCAAAAGCAAGAAGAGAAGGGGGAAAAAACCTAAAAATTTTCTGGCTCTTTAACCAATTACAATCACTGATCCATCTGCTCAATGATCGATGCATTTATTCGAATGCCACCCCAATACATTGCATTATTTTGTAACACACGACATATTTGTAACTTTAGGATTAATACACATATCATCAACACGCAACCGAAGGTAAACTGATGGCCATAATAACAACAGTCGATATAACTAGCAATAATTCTCCAGTTTCTAGCGGCTCATGGCTGATTGGACCATCGGCGGCGCCATCCCCATCGCCGGCTGCCCCGTCCTCCCCTGCCTCTCCATGTTCGCATGCCATCCTGCAAGATCCCGAGAATTACCAAACAGAATTTACTCAAAATAGAGAGAATAAAACAAGATTCATGGAGTGTATGCATGCCAATATTCATGTCGAACCCCCGCGTCTTGAGCTCTCTGTACTCTTGGCAGAGCGCGCAGGTCTCGCAGCAGCAGTGAACAAGGCAATCGTTGCAGGGGCTCTCGCGAAGCGAGTACTGCCCCGCATCTTTGATCGGTAGAAGCACGAGTATATGCATTGGCACCCAGTCAAGCATAGTATCAGCGTGTACAGGGCACCGCTCGCTCCACATGCTGCAAGTACATAACACCAGATTGAGTCATCGCGTGGAAACTGAATCTGTTTGTTTGATCGAGAAGAAAGAGACTTACAGGTCGAGCCTCTGTCAATGATCTCAGCGATCTGGCCGAAGGTGATGCAGGGGCAGAGACAAGTTATGCAGCCTGCAATTACATGCACATGCATACCCCCATCAGATAATTCTAGAATTAATATCGCAACATATGTTGGAATTGAGTGATGGATGATGAGTCAATTATTACAGTTTCCGACATCATCGAAGCAATCGCAGAGGCCAGTAGACCACGCCGCCGGGGGGCCCTGAGACTGGGTTTGAAAAGCAGAGTTCGTCGGTGGAGGGTAGAATTGGCTGGTTGAGTTCACCGGGAAGCCGGTCGCTGCCGGCGGAGCCTGTGTTGGAGGAGGCGGCTGCGGGGCGTAGTATGTGTTGTTATCAACTTTGGGATACATTTTGAGATTGAGGGCGAAACAGAGAGAGCAGCCAAGGATTGAATTTGGGATTACAATTAGAATTGGATTTGCATTGCAGAAGAGGGAGTGCTTGTTATAGACTTGTAGACAAGTGGACGCGGGATGAATAGTCGTTGAACCGGTCATTACGTCAATTAATAATACGGCCTATCGTTTTCTATGGACAAAATTGGTGGCTATCCCAAGGCTTTGTTCAGTGCATGGATGTGGAAAATAGTGAAAAGACCAAGACTTGGTTCAAGCAAAAAAATAACTAATATACCACCGTCGTGGAGAAACTGGTCGGTGACGATGGCATGGCTGAGAGAGAGAGAGGAGGGCGGAGAGAGAAGGTGAGAGAGAGAGAGGGGAGAGGGGAGGGAGATATAGAGAGAGGGAGCGGGGGGAGAGGGACAAGGGGAGGCGGAGAGGGAAAGAAGGGAAGAGTGTGTTGCAATAAACTGATATGCTCTGACACCATTTGTTGGTATCAGTGTGGCGGAAAAACAAAAGTCGGATCGCCGTGTAATGTGAAGAAGAAGAGATAAGATATTCCAAAGTAGAAAAATCTAACATACAATTTAACATGATTCCACCGTTCAAACAGATCGTGTATACGTCCACGAGAGAAGGGAGAGAAACTTTATTAAAACTTTGAAGAAGTACAATGAGAACACTCACACCTCTCGCTAAGAAGATTACAAGTTTTTGAAGGACGACTAGAACAATGAACTCTTATGGTTAAAATTTCTCTCACAAATTTTTCTGTTTTTCTTATTATTGAATAATACATTAAATGTCACCCCCAGTGGGTTATTTATAATCCATAGGATCATTATAATCCTATATAAACTCCAACAATACGAACAGCACCGCCTCAGAAGAAAAGAAGACTCGAGTTGAATGCAAACTACAATCAGAACTGCAAAAGAAAACTGCCAGCAGCGCCATTAGTTGACTAACCTAAATTATTAGTCGACTAATCATGCTCAGTTGACTCTGCAGTGTAGCCATTCTCCTTTTATGTTATTAGTCGACTACTGAGATGTCATTAGTCGACTAATCTGTGCACCGACTATGCAAATCTGTCCGTTCTTGATCTCTGAAGTTTTTGTCTACCTCAATTATGTATTCGAGTCAAAATCTTAATAATTTCCCCTTGATTTGAATACGTCGAGGTCCGAGAATAGCCATCATGTTTCATGTGCCCATATCAACGCACAACTGAACAACTCTTGACTTCAATTCCATCTCACTCGCGCTTCTTCATAACTCCCTTATGGGGTTCACAACTTGATTAGATCGAACAATTTAGGCCCGACTTGAACTCGATCACCCAACGATCTACTTGATCCACGCACGATTTATGACAATTTGCTCCAATACAAAAGTAATGATCTGGACATTCCTGTTGTGTCTGGCGCTGTCTAGTCCCAATTTTCCTTTGGGATAAAACTGAGTATCCGAGATCGAAACCATCATAGTCTCCAATTGTTCTACAACCTCCAATCTTGAAGCCGAGAATAACTGCAATCCACCAAATGTAAGTTCTGAATCTCGCAACATGTAAACATTGTCGACACGCTCAGCCAGAAACTTCACTTGGATATCTTTAGAAACTTCTATAAGATCACTTTTAGAACTGAAATTGTACACTTTTTCATGTAGGGTTCCAAGAGAGTAAAGATTGTATCTTGATTAGGGAACATGATGAACGCCTTGTAGTGTATTGATGCATCCATTATGAGAACAAAATTGGGATAATCCTTCGCCAGTCGCCTTGCTCGCAGCAGAATTTTTCATGAAAACCTCTCCCCTTTGAACCGAAGTTCATAAGGAGAACATCTTTCTATTGAAACTGATATGTTGTGAACATTCAAAATCAATGATCCATTTATCTTTGTTACTGACAGAATATGTAATAGATAAAACATCACACTTATCTTCATCCCCTTCAGCCAGTTCAGTGGTATTAACTTTTTGTTGCTTATTTTTGTGAGTCCAACAATCAGCTCTTGTATGTCCCTTCTTGTGATTCCATTCGCACATCAAATTCTTCTGTTTTAGGTTACTCGTTAAACTTTCATTATTACTCTTCTCTTTTAGAAAGAAAACTTGTCTGGAATCATCGTAATGAGATGCCACCATCAACTGCTTATCAATTTTGTTTGTTTGTAGATATTCTTTAACTTCATTGACCTTAATAGTTGATTTGTCTTCATAGATGATAGATTCCTTAAAGATTTTATATAAAAAAGGTAAATAACACAATAACAGAAGTGCTTGATTCTTATCTTCTATCTTAAAATATATCTTATCTAACTCATTATAATAAAGGTGCACTCTGCAATGTGAGACTTGATAGATGTACTTTCATACATGTAGAGAAGAAAGAGACGCTGCTTCTGAATCAACCAATTCACCAACAACTTCTTCAGATAATGATCCTGAAGTCGCTCCCACAGCGAGAATGTTGTTTTCTCCAAAGAAAACTCATCCAACGTTTCGTCCGCCAAGCAAAGTTGAATAGCCGTTAAGGTTTCTCATCCAACTCCTGCTAAGTTTCTTTCTTCATTTTTTTCAGGCTTTTTCTCCTTCCCAAGTATTGTTTTCTTCAAGCCGCTTTTGGTCATAATGGCGTTCATCCTAATATGTCACCTGCTGAAATTGATAACACTATCGAGTTTCTGAATATCAAACTTAATTGCAGACATTCTCACATTGACCTTGCTCTGATATCAATTGTTGCTACGAACTAATATGCTCTGATACCAATCATTGAGATCGGCACAGGAGAAAAAGAAAAGTCGAATCGCTGTGCAACGTGAAGAAGAAGAGAAGAAGAGATATGATATTCCGAGGTAGAGAGAGCCAATGTACAATTTATCATGATTTCACTGATCAAACAGATCGTCTGTACGTCCACGGGAGAAGAGGGAGAATTTTATGAAAATGTTGGAGGAGTACAATGAAAGACACTCACATCTCTCGCTAAGAAGATTGCATGCCCTTTGATGACCGCTTATAACATCGGACCCTACTGACTAAAACTTCTCTCACGAATCTCTCTCTTTTTCTTAATTATTAAATAATATATTGAAGGCCACCCCCAAGAGGTACCATAGGATCATCCTAATCCTATACAAAACTCTAATAATATGAACAACACCGTCTCAGAAGAGAAAAAACTCGAATTGAACTCAAATTGTAATCAGAACCGCAAAAGAAAACTGCCAGCAGCACCATTAGTCGACTAATCTAAATTATAAGTCGACTAATTATGCTCATTAGTTGACTATACAATCGACTAATCATGCTGAGTATAGTCGACTACTGAGATATACTCATTCTCTATTTGTTTCATTAGTCGACCACTGAGATGATATTAGTGAACTAATATGTGCACTGACTGTGCACACATGTTCGTCCTTGATCTTTAAAGTTTTCATCTACTTTAATGACGTATACGGGTCAAATTTCTAGCAGAGGGGAGAGACGGAGAGCCAGAGAGGAGATGGGGAAAAGGGAGCTGGCAGGCGACGGATCAGAGCAAGGGAAGGTGAGGCGGAGAGCGAGAGAGAGGGAAGACGGACAGATGTACACACCAAATTTGTAAAGAAATTACGTGAAAAAAACTCTCTTCAGTCAATTTTGATAAACAAGAAAAGAAAATTAAAAAAATTCAAGAATTTATGATTATTATTCTTTTAAATTTTGTAGTTTAGCAATCAAGTTGTTTGGCCCCGTTGCACATGCGCGTCATTATTCGGGAGTCGAGACAACCACCCATTGTTTTCCACGCGGAACGCGGTCCGCAAATTAATTGTTGTCGCGTCTGAGTTCAAGTCTGGGAGAGAGCCTTATCTTATATATTCTTTTAAGTTGGTGGTCATTATTCAATCTTAAATAATTAAATAAAGGCAAAACAATTGACGTCAACGAGACTTTGATATACAATTAGCAACCAAACAAGTGAGGGCTGACGTGGACAAAGGACATGGTTGCCTTACGTTTGGTCAATGTCACTTGATGTCGTCACCAATTCATGAGCTGTTCAAATTGATCGATCTAATTGAGCCACCATTGCAAAAATGCTATAGCATCGTGATTGTGATCCACTTGATATTCAGGTCCTGTTTGTTAGGGGTTGAGGAAGTGAGGGAGTAGTAATAGTTTTCTTTGGAGCTTGAGAATGTCAGTAAGTTTTTGGTGTTTGGATGTTGTTGAGAATTGTAATTTGAAAAATTTTATGTCTTTTCCGGTATTTGGATGGTAATGTGAAAGCGGAAGTAGAAAAGTTGACCACAAAATAGACCGTAAAATAATATTAAAATAAAAATTAATTAAGAAAAATAAAAATTAGACTGTAATAGAATGCAAGTAAAATTTATATGATCACAAAATTAATTGTAGTAACCTGTAAGTGAGAAAATGATTGTGTAAAAGAGAGACGATGGGAACCGCTGGTCAACAGCAGATAAAAGGGGAGAGGAGAGGTAATTGTTTGTCCTTCCTTTATTTTTTTATCAAAATTTTAAAGTTGTGTATGGTTTGAAAAATTGTAAAAAATAAAAAGGTCAATTGCATATATACCTTTTGTACTATTAACACAGTAGCACTAACAGCCACACAATTATGTTATTAGCACTCAACACTCCTGCTCTTCACACGGTGTTACATCCTCTTAAAAATTTTATCAGAGTCGTATACACGTGCTTTAGTTGAAAATTTAAATTTCCTAATTATTTTTTAGCAATATTATTCTTTCATAATAATTTACTCCTCCAGTGGTGAATCCTGGTTGGATCTTTCGTTGTCCGCGCATCTCCTTTGTCGGCATTGTTGGTTGGTCGCGGAAGGCGGCGATCTGATCTGGTCCAGGTGAGCCCCCCGGTAACTTCCCTCTGTCTCACTGTCACTTGATGCTTTTTCTTCAACTGTTGGAGAAAAGAATCCATGGCATCCTCTTCCACAGAATCAAACATTGTATTGCTCTTGTTACAAGGCTATTGTAGTATTGTGGGATGATGTACTTAAACTTGTGTAGACAACAAACATCGAAGGCACTTTATGCCAAATTCTGTTTACATATACAACAAAGATTATCCTTGAACTTTTTATATTGTAGCAGATAGACTCATGTCCATTAAAATTGAGGGAAAATTGTCTTTAGGCCCCTGCTGTGAAACTACCATGTGAGAAACTCTCCGTAGTTTGCAACGAAGTAGAAAAGCTCTCATATATGGAATTTAATACGGCTAGCACCTATGTAAGCCCTCAGCGCCCATGTGAGTTTTTTTGGTGTGTCAAATGTCCAAACTACCCTAGGTTACGTTCTCCTTGAAAGAAAAAAATTGCAGCGTCAAATTGTCGTCGCTTCTTCTCTTTCTTACTATTTTCATCTTCTTCAATCTCTAAAAAGCCCATTATTTTTCTATCTAAAATCTCTCAAAAACCCTCATTTTTTTATTTGAATATTTTAAAATTGCCTGTAATCTCTAAAACTATGGCAGATCTGAATCCTTCTTCGTCGTTTCTTTAGAAATCGACTGAATCCCCCCGATCTCAACAGTCAGGGACCACGATTCGGAAGAGTAAATATTCTATAACCACATTCGAGGAAGAGCTGATGCTTGCTCCTTCTTTCAGCGAAACGTTAGTACATCTTAGTTTTTTGTCTACCCACTTTAATATTTTGTCCACCTGTTTAAGAAAAAAGAGGCACAAATAGCGGTTTGATCTGTTTTTTTTTTCTTTTTCATTCTACAATTCATCTGTTTTTATGTCCATCTCTCTAACAAATCTGTCCACATTACCCAATTTTGTCCACAGTTTTAAAATTTGTTCTTATGTCCACCTCATTTGATTATCTGTCTATCTTTTCATTATTTGTCCACGTACTCTTTTTTTCTGTCCACCTTCTATATAGTTTTTCCTCCTTATCTTAACATTTGTCCACCTTGTTACTAATTTGTTTAATTTTCGCAGATGTGCTCCTGCAAAGAAGAAGACGAAGGATACTAAGATATTTCTCTGTCATATTTTCTGAATTCAACCTTATTCTTATTTTATGGAGGGTTTGTTACCTCACATAAGGGATCCCACTGGACAACCTTTGATGGTTCTTCATTTGTCTACTTCTTAGAGCTGGGACCACTGCCAACGGACCGAGCGACCCTTCATCAGGTTGTGACAAATTGGGATGAACCTAAGCAAAGGTTCCGATCACAAGGCATCCTTCGTTCTTTCATGCCCTCATGAATTCATGGGCACACATTTCTGCCCGTCGTAGGTCGCTCTGTGAACAAGACCATTGAGGAAACCCCCTTATGGAATAGGTATTTCGAAAATAGGCCTTGGGAGAAGAAAGAGAATAAAACAGGAGAGAAGAAGGAGATCTTGCGCGGTGGAAAAGCTAAGGCTGTAAACAAGTGGAGTTATTTTATCCACCTTCATTATAATTTGTCCACATATTTTTTAAATATGTCCACTACAACCACAATTGTTTGCTATTTTAAATATTTGTCCACCTTTAAGTAATATTTTACCACCTACTATTAAAGGTATTATCTGAAGGAGCTTTTGAAGACGCCTGTGGAGAGTAAAAATGTTAGGGACATTGATGATTTTGTTTTGCTGCAAGTACTAGACCAATTAAGCATGATTTGGCTCCCGAACACAAAACAAAACTATCCCCAAGTATCTCGTCAAGTATTGTCACACGCTGAAAACTGTCCAAGCCACGGCGTGAGTTAGGGCAATCCATAAGGAGACAATCAGAGCTGTTCGAGATGTGAAGAGAGCCATGGAGAAAGATGTTGTGGATATTTACATGCCTGATTGTGCCCCCTTGGTTAACGTATGTCTAATCTTGACAACATTTTCAGTGTGTCCACTTTTTCCTTATTATGTCCATTTTTTATTGAATTTTATCCACCTTCGTAAAAGTTTGTCCCTTTTTTATTGAATTTTATTTACATTTGTAAAAGTTTGTCCATAATTTCTGTAATCTTATCCACATGGTTACAGTTCTGGTACTTCTCGTTCACCAACATCTGAAAACCATACAGGCATATTGAAGGGGTTCCACCTATTGCAGTTGGGTTGAGATGGAGCATGCAATTGGCTCCCTTCATCATAAATCTCTGCATCATAAGGCAAAGGATATTGCCATCCACGTCCCCGACAAAGACCTGGTGATTTATGAGAAATTAAGAACTGGGTCAGAGAAGAAAGATGAGAGGAAAGAAGAGAGAGAACATAACAAGAAAACCGAAAAGAAAGGAAAGATGGTAAGAATTGAGAGGAAAGCAGATAAGAAAAGGAGAGTAGTGAGAATAGAGGAAAGCATAGGAGAGAAGAGAATATAGAAGAAGAGAGGAGAGGAGAGGAGAGGAGAGAGAAGAAGGCTTCTCTCCCATCTAGTCCGCTCCCACCCAATATGAAGTGGGAGGACTTCATTCATTGGGTAAGATTCTACACAATATCTGTTCAATAGGTTTCTAATTTTGTCTACAATCAGAATATTTTGTCCACTTTTTTAAATTTAACCACTTATACCTGTTTTCATCTCACTTACATTGTTTTTGTCCACCTGTACTCAGATTCTTTGGCAGTCAGACACAGTCCTCACAAAATTAGATTAAAATAGTCTTCTGGTGAAGAAAAAGACAATCATATAACAACTTTCCTTGTGGAAGAAGTTTGGGGCAGTGAAGACCCGAGAATTATTGATATTTGAATCTCGTAAGCAGTGGGTGAATGTTCGATACGAAGAAGAGATCACTCACCTTCAGAATGCGTTGGCATCTGCTGGCCTCCACGAGCAGGCCATATCTGGAACCTCCTTCGATGAAATCAGGGTGACTCTTGCAGCGGTGGAAGTAGAGGAATCTGCTAGTGGTCCGATGGGAGAAGCGGAGGAAGAACACCGTCAAGAAGATGTTCCTTTTCAAACAAAGGTACATCGTTGATATGGGTCAAAGGTATGCAGGCACTGAAAAGGTAAGTAAGTATTTTTTTTAGAGTTTAACTTCTTTCTTTTAATTTTTAGTTTAGATCACCAGCATCACCATCTCTCAACTCTATTCATTAATTTTCACTTTCTTTGTACAAAATACATTTTTTTAATTTCTCCACCTTCTCAATCTATCACTTTCTTCTTAACTTAACTACAACTCTTTTTTACATTTTTTTTCAAGAACTAAAAGAAGAACTTTAACCATTTCAAGTAAACTAAAGAGAACTTACTAAAAAGCTTCCATCGCTAGTCCCTCTTTATGGATCACGACCTGCATAGCTACTCGCTATAGCGGTAGTATTGAGTACTTTTATATTCTATTTTAAGTTCTGAAATTCTATCTGTGTGCATGTTTTCCCTCAATCAATATACAATCAGAATTCATATGTTGGATTCTAAACTATTTGACATGAACATATAAACAAGATTTTCTAAAATGTAGTGGAGATGATACCATATACGCACGCAATCTCCAAAAGGTGTTGTTCTCCCACATAACTACCTTGATAGTGATACATTAACTTTTTTGATCCTTCAAGTTTCAATGCATCCACCACCAAGGTACCATCTCTCCTTAAGTCTTGGAGGAGGACATACCTACGTTTATTAAATTTAGTGTGTTCTTTGATACCCAAATCTTCTTGGGTCCTATAGGGTTAGTATTCTCATGAACCCAAACATTCTTATTTTTCAAATTTAACTTGGCATAACAAAATTTAGCTAAATAGCTTTTGTCGTTACAATGTGTACATGTGTACACCTTGTCATAAATATATACATGATTGTGATATGTGTTGTAAGCATGCTTGTTGTGTACATGTGAAAATTGTTTCCCTTGGATTTTTTTCCTTCGGAAACAAGGAATCTAACTTCTTCATATTAAAAGAACAAATATTTAAATTAGAATCTAAATCATTCATTCTATTTTTCAAATATTAAAACTCATTTTTATTAAAGCTCATTTTAGGGCTTTTGCCCTAACAAGTACGTTTGTGAGCATCAAAATCATCCTTAGTCTTCTCAAAACACAAAGATAGTTCTTTTTCTCTTTAAAAACAATTTTAAGTTTATTTTTCAAAAGCTCATTTTTCTTTCTTAATTTTGTATGTTGAAAATTGAAAAACTCATATCTATTTTGTAATTCTTCAAAAAATTTAGCTAGTTCATCCATAATAAGTTCATCATCATCTAAAGAGTTCGAAAGTTACCTTATTTGATACTTCTCCGTTTGCCATGAAGCAAACATTGGCGGTATCGATTGCTTCTTCATCAGACTCGGTCTCTGAGTCATCCCATATTGCCTTTCTTTTTCTCGTCCAATTTCTTAGAGGTTGTGGCTTGAAGTGAGGGGCAATCTGCGATTAGATGTCCTGTCTTCTTGCAATGATAATAAGGATGTATCTCTTCTTTTCTTTGTTGACTTCTCATGGATGGTCTTGATCTTCAGAGGTTCATCTTTCCTTTCTTATAGAACATCTTGTCAACCTTTCGAATAAGCATGGCAAAATATTCTTCTTCTCCTTCGAGCTTTAATTCATCTTCTTCTAGAATAGTTGGAGTAGCTTTAAAGGCTATTGACTTTTTCTTTTGAGGTTCCCTTCTTTCCTTCACAAACCTTCATCTTCATCTCATGTGTCTTAAGATTCCCAATAAATTCAAAGAATTCATCTCTACACAATCATTTAGCTCTTTGAGAGTTGTTGTCTTGACCTCCCAAGATTTGAAAAGAGTTCTAATGACTTTCCTCATTTTTTGATCGTTATTGAATTTATCACCTAAGGAAGATAATCCATTAGTGATTTTAATGGAGCGAGAAAGCATTTCATCAATTGTCTCATTTTCAAACATATAGAAATTCGCATATTGGGAATGAAGCAAGTCAATTTTGATATCTTGACTTGAAAAGTTCCCTCATGAGTTATAAGAAAGTCATTCCAAACTTCAAAGACGGATTTGCAATTAATAACACGTGAAAGATCATCATCATTTAATGCTTGTGCCAATGCATATTTTGCCTTCTCATTGGCCTGATAATCCTTGGCGGTTGCTTCGGACCATGTATCCTCATCATCGTGAGGTTCCACAAATTCTCTAGTCATGGTCTTTGTAACCCTATATCCTAGAGACTTAAGGAAAAAGGTTACCTTTACTTTCCATATAGGAAAATTCAATCATCAAACTTGGGTGGGGACTTAATACTAGAAAAGTCGTGTGATGCCATGAAAACAAGTATGCAATTGAATACATGCAACAAATATAGTCAATCTACGATCTCTCTAAGGTGGTTAAACCAAAATACTAGAGATAAAGCTCTGATACTAATTGAAATCACCTAGAGGGGGTGAATAGGTGATAGCTATAGATCAATGGCAAATAATACGGAACAAAAATTGCTAAGTGATTAACAAATAACAAATAGACAATCTCAACACAAAATCATATAGCACAAGAGTATAATTTGCAATAAATGATATATTAATTAGGAACATGTAATAAAGTAAAGAGTGAGTTAAGTAAAGAGAAAAAGAGAAGGCAATCACAAATACGAGAGATTTGTTTCGAGATTCAAGCCACTTGCTCTACGTCCCCGTCTTCACCGCAATGAAGGATTTAGCACTATTCTTGATCACACGAGATCACCACTATACACACTCATGTAAGAACAAATCAGACCCGCAAGTCCTCTCACTCGGTGCATAACACCTTACAATCAATGAGCCTGCAAGCTCGTTATGAGGCCGCAACCTTTACAATTCTTCAAAACAAGAAGTGAGATGATCTCTCCTAGATCACCAAGAAATGGGCTCATACAATTCTTATAACTAAGAGAAGAACTTGTAACTCTAAGATTGTGGTGAGAAAAGCTCTAAGATTGTGGATTGAAGAAAAAGGCTTGAGAAAATTTTGTTGGGTTTGGCTCTAAAAATTTCTCTTTTGAAAATATTTTTCTCTCAAAATTTGGAAGTAAAATGAATACAAAATCTTGGTAAATCAATCCTTAATAGTTTTTACAATGTTTACATATATATATAGGGTCAAAATAAAAGAGAGAAAACCAATATAGTCATTGGTGATTAACAGCTAAAACAAAATTTAACAATATAGTCGTTACGGTTAAATACTGTCAAAATTGGCTCTGCGGTTGACTGACCGGTCGACCACCAATGGTCATATATTTGACCGCTGGGCAACATCGGTCAACCTCTCGGTCGACCGATCAAAACAGAAACATGGGTTTTACAATCGGCACATGAAGCGGTCGGTCGAAGTGCTCACATGCACAATGTGCATGTTCGGTTGAATGCTCAGTCGGCTGCCCGGTCGACAGATCGACCGACTGACCCAAGTCAAAAATAGATGTAAGGAAATTTTTGAAATACTTTTTGATTTTTCATCTAGATATTCGAATGTATGTATACAAAACATAGTTCTTGAGAAGAATATGAAGTCCAAAATGTGTATGATCATATATCATCACAAAAATTCAATGTAAAACTAATATTTTGTAAAATAATTTTTTTGAATAACAAATATTTTTCAAAAACTACTTTGAAAACCAATTTAAACTTTTTAAATTCTTTTCAAAAAAAACTTTGAAAATAAAACACACAAAATATTATGTGTGTGTGTGTGTGTGAATCTCATGAGCAATCAAAGTCACTAATCTTGATTTTGACAAAACTAATTCTGACACAAAAAAAGGGGAAAAAATCTTTTCTTGAAATGTTTCATTTTGCAACTTGAATTCCTTGAGCTTGACTCCTATCACGAGTGCCATGATTGAACTTGATGCTTGGGCTCTTAATTCACTAAATGGAAAGCTTCAAAACTTGTGAATTTTTAGAGAAGCTTAAACACATGATTGAAAAGAAACTTCTTAACCTGAAACTTATATAGATGAAATCATTAGTATAAATAACTACATGGGATTATCATCATCAAAACTAGGGTAAATGACCTTTGAGCTAACAATTTATTTCCAAAATATTCCTGCATCATTCCTTGATTATAAGATACTACTCTACCAAAGTCACCATGAACTTTCTCCAAAGCCATTCTCTTAGTCCTATATGCCTTAAACTTAGTTATGGTAAAACTATCACTATTCTTACAAATATTTTTCATTTGATATCTGGGTCATCTTTAATTGTGTCCACGTATCCCTAGCAAGAAAGGCTGAGCTAATGTGATGAGTATCTAAGACTCCTTCGTATTTGTGCTCAGAACAGTAAGAATTGATTTAGAAAACAGTGATATATCTATCCATGAGGTATGTATTCACTAGCACAAATAGCAGTCATCCTAGCCTTCTCATTCTTTATAGTTTGTATCATATATCCTTCTAAGGGAGTCATACCTGAGAACCTCCCTGAACTGAATATGATTTGTAAACTCCAAGCTTGCTCTAAACTCAGGGTTTTGCAAGTTCTTAATCACATCAAACTGTGGATATCTGTAATCTCCTACACTAACACGATCTGAATTAGAAGATTTTGATAGACTTCTTAGCATCTGACTATCAGAATACTTAATCTCAGCTTTAGGTAGTTTCTCCTCACACTCCTCTATGTTCTCCTATATGGCAATCCATCTGAAATCAATAAGAAACAAGAAAATAAAATATAAACAATTGGGTACACTTTTAGAAATCAAATTAACATAAGAAATATTAGTGCTACAGTGGCTGCCTTTGAGTTTGATTACCTTTGTCTCCAACAACTCTCTCACTCCCGCTTGTGGCTGCCCGAGTCTTGTAGTTTGTTTACTCCTTTCTAAAATCACAAAGAAGCAGGCACAAAAAAAGGAAAACAGTGTTAACATTAGTTTGTAAATCAAATAAACTTAAGTAATAAATTGAAAACAACACTTGTATTTGCTTACCTTTGTCTCCAACAACTTTCTAATTGCCAATAGTGGATGCCTCTAAGTCATCTATTTGTTTCTTCCTTTTCACAGTCAATTTGAGTCTTTTCTCATCGTCCCACCACCTCCACTCTCTATCGGGTCTGCATCTAAGTCTGGATCATCATCTTTAAACATCTGAGCAATGGCAGGGTCATCATATTCATCTCTTTCTAAGAAGTTATCCTTATCAAGATCTCCAAACATGCTCAATTCACTTTCACTATCATCACTCTCTTCCTCTTCTGATTCATAATCATTATAAGAATTATCCTCAATAGCTTCTCTAATATGCTTAGCAATTGCTATTTCAAACTCATCATCACCTTCTTCAAATTCTTCACCATCATTACCCTTTACTACCTCTTCAACTGGCTGCCTAACTGTTCTGCCCAACTACTTCAGAAGTGTCTTTCTCAGCATTTGGGCTTTCTTCAGCTGCATTGACACCTATTTCACAATCACTTGGGCCTACATCACATGAGGTTGGGACTGTTCTATAGTTCGGCCCAATTCAGGCTCAATTGGCCCAGCCACTTTCTCTACACTCACCTCTCTAACAAAACCCCAACTACTTCACCTTCATCTACTAAGTGCACTATGAAACAATATGTTGCATCTCCTTTTTCATAGTGATCAGTCATTAATATGACGCCATTGTCATCATGCACACAAATAAGCCCATTCTCCAACTCTTTCTTAGGAATATGAATAAAACTTTGAATCCCCCAGCATACCCATTTTGGATGCATCACTTTCAAGGGGAGTTTGGTGGAAGGACCACCTTGTTTTGGAGACATGGAGAGTTGCCTTCTAGGTTTTGGTAACGGTCTCTTACTCCTCATTTATTGTTTACATGCTTTTCATATCATTGTTTTAGAATGTCTTGATGTTTTATGATTAGTATGTTATATGCCATGAGATTTAGATTAGTGATATACATGTTTAGTTATTTGAGACACCCATGTTTAATATGAATTTATATCTTTGTGTTCTCACATTTGTTTTTAACTATGTGTATGTCCTAGATCTATGCATGTGCATGTATATAATGATCATATGTATGTTTATGAGTTTTGATTTCTATACTTCATGTTTTGATTACATGTTTAGATATTAGTTTTTATTAAAACTTGGATGTATACTTGTACAACTAATGAGCTACAAATAGACTATTATATGTTTGTGCTTAAATGCTCATTTGTACCCATTAGATGTACTAGTATAGCCTAATTTTGATGATTCATACATTTTAACTTTATTTCCATATTGTACATGTTTTTCATGTTTAAATGTTTAGCTTCATGTATATGTCTATTTTGTCCAAACTAATTGTTATACATATATACATCCTTAAGCCACTTGCCTTCATGCATATACTTTTGTGGACTCGTTATTTTTGGATATGTATGTATACTTTAGTTTAAACATGACATACATATACCTTGAAGATTAAATCGTTTTGATGATTTTCATATTTTAAGGATTTGCTTATTGAGCTTAATTGACTATTTTCATGACTATGTTCTTCACACAAAACTTGTACACTCACATTACTTGAGGTTTTCTTATGATTTTATTTTCATGAGTACAATTTGTGCTAATATAAATTTTGAGTGTTTGGTGATCATGTGATCTACATATTTTTTCATGAAATATATTTTTGTTTTATTTCTTGCTTGAAGGATTTCTCTAGTTTTCAATTTTTTTTTTTAAACTAGTTCGTATTCTTCATTATGGTAGAGCTTTTCAAATACACCATATTTTCAAACCTATTTTTGAAAACCCTACCCATTTAAGGGCGGTTGGTTGGGCGACCATGCCTTATATGCTTATTATTGAAAATCCTTTTAAACATGTGCATGAAATGGGTGGAAGGTAATATGAGTTATACACTTAATCTTATTATGTTTTCAATTGGTATCATTGGATCATTTTAATTGGTATCACTATTGACATTCCTTTTGTATACTCATATATATGTTTTATTTGTACTTACTATATCTCTATATCCTTGAGCACAAATTTTGGTTATGCTAAGCTTGATTTCTAATGACTATTATATTTCAATTGATTATGTTTCAATTGGTATCTTATACAAGCTTATGCATCATTTTATTTGGAATTTCATAAAGGGAGAGAAAAATTTATATTTCACCTTTCAATTGGTTTTGGTATTCTACTCCCACACTTTATGTTAAAAATGATTAAAAAAGAATATTGATTATTTTTGGTATCATATGCTTTAATGAAAAATTACTTTCAATTGGTATTAATCTTTACAAATTGGTATCAAGATTATCTATAAGTTTACTTAAAATTGGTATGATTTATTGATATCAAAATTTTGATTTATTTACTTACAATTGATATTTAATTGGTATTTACTTACAATTGGTATCAATTGGTATTTAAATCTATATTAAAACATTTGTTTTATATACCACATTATGTACTTTCAATTATGTACTTTCAATTGGTATGTTTTGTTTCATTGATATCATGATGCACTAAATTGATATATTTTTTTTTTCTTTTAATTAGTATCAAGAAAGTTTTGTTTTGATTTCACCCCTCATTGATTTTTTTGTTTAAAGACAAAAGGGGAGAATATTGTTTTCTTTGACCCCTTTGTTGATGATGATTGACAAAAAAGGGGAGAAGTATTTGAGTTTATATGCATGTCTATTGTTTAGTGATTATCTTTCCAATCGGTATTAAGAATTTTGTTTTATTGATTGGTATCAAGAGGCCTTGATTGGTATCAAGAGCTTAAGTTTTTTTTATTGAAATTTTTATTGGTATCAAGAGCTTAAGAATATGTTTATTTTAAAAAGAAAAAGAAATTTATTTTAAAAAGTTTGATATCAAGAGCATGTTTATTTCATATTTAGTATCAAGAGCATGTTCATTTCATTGTTTTTATGCATGTTGATGCATATCCATGTTTAGTATTCATTGCATATCTTATTGTTTATTGCTATGCATGAGTTAAGGGGGAGCTTCTTTGAAGCTTAACTTTAATCCATGCATATATAACTCCATGAGTTTTGTCATCATCAAAAAAGGGGAGATTGTTGGCCCAGAGGCCTTCCACTCTAGTTTTGATGATGATTAACTCATGTAGTTATATTTACTAATAATCTTGTGATGTTTAGTTTCAGATACTTAACCAAGATATTAGTAGGTGATTAGCTTCAACAAAGGAGTTTTGGAGCTTTTCACATGGTGATTCAAGAGTCCGAACGTCAAAGTTCATATCTAGCACTTATTGGAGTCAAGCTCGGTGGATCACGTTTGGATCGAGTCGGCTTGAAGATGGAGTTCGTCAAGTAGACTTCGGTACATAGTTTTAGTTTTTTTTAGATCCATTTGTTAAAGGTTAGATAGAGTGATATGCTCAAGTTCACAACACACACATTTGTTTCCAGTTTCATGTTTATTGGTTTTCAGTTTTTGGTTTAACCGATCTTGGTTTTCATGAATAGATAGATTCAAAATAAGTTTACATGGTTTAATGTATATTAGATTTGTTCTATATACATGTATGCTTCATATCTTAGACAAATTTATTTTGATATGCCTATTCATGTGTTTGGAATTTTGTATTTTAATAAAACATATTTTCGGATTTAATATCAAAAACATTGATATATATCTTTACATGTATATTGGAGTATATCCATATAACACATGCTTAAAAGTTGTTTAAATATCATGTTTTTGTATTTGGTTGAGTTTTGGAAAAATCGGATTTCCATTTGAAAAATTCAAGTTTTAGAAAATACAGTTTTTGGTTTTCGGCAAAATTTCTTTAACACAAAAAGAGTTCAAAATGTTTGTAACTTGGTTTGATTTTTACTCAAACAAGTTTGTATATCAATGTATTATACTGAACTTATTTTTGTGGATTTTTAGAGAATTTATGGGATTTATTTAAGAATTAAAAATCAAGTTTTTCAATCCCTAATTAAGCCCTGCCAGGCTCTGGCAGTCGACCGGGTCGGTCGACCAGACCCAGAGTCGGTCGACCAGACCGGTCGACCGACGTGCACAAAGATGTGCACGTTGATCTGCCACTTGGGCCGGTCGACCGCGCGGTCGACCGACTGCAAGTACCCCACTCTCGGGTGGGGGCGGTCAACCGGACGGTCGACTGTGAGGCTTGGCACGGTCGACCGGGCGGTCGACCGGTCAGAGAGCAATTTGCTCTCTGGATTGGCATGGTCGACCGGGCGATCGACCAGAAGGCTCAAAGGTCAAAAATTTGACCGTTGGCCAGTCGACCGGCCGGTCGACCGGAAGGCCAAACTGGGCCTAGTCAGCTGCTAACGGCTAGTTTTTTTTCTAGGGGCTATAAATACCCCATTTGAGGGCTGTTTTGGCTAAGACTTTCAAGAGCAAAAATTCTCTCATTCTCTAGTATTTTTACAAGTTTTAAAAAGAGTTTTAGAGCTTCAAAGATTTGATCTTCTATTGTTTTTAAAGTGTTTTTATTTCAAAGAAAATAGTCTTTTAGGAATTTGTTTTTAGTCTAAAATTCTATATCTATTTGGAGATTTTCCCAAGTGATTTTCTTTGTTCAAAACACTTTGTTTTTCACACTTGAGCTTATCATTCTATCCTCTCTATAGGATCCTTGTTTTTGTGGAAAAGAATTATTTGTGGTCTTTTGATCACTAAGTTGTAAACCCTCCTACTTTGTGTTATCCCTCTTGTGTAGAGGTTGATTTGTAGAGTGGTGGATTTGTGCCCTATCCCTCTAGTGTGAGTTGATTGGTTGTTGGCTTTGTGCCTATCCCTCATTTGTGAGGTTGACATTGGTGGCTTTGTGCCTAGCCTCTAGTGAGAGGTTATTTTGGTTGAGAGAAGAATTGTGTACTCCATATTGTAATTACCCAAATCCTTAGTGGAGGTTCCCTGTGTGGGAGTCCTGTGTGGACAAGTAGATTGGAAATCCTTCTGTGTGAAGGCGGGGACGTAGAGCTGTGAGCTCGAACCTCGAAACATATTCGTGTGTTTGCGTTTGATCCATTATCTCTCTAACTCTCTCTTTTATATTGTGCCTTGCATCATTTCATATTGGCATACATTCATTATATGTTTGGCTTGTTTGTGTGTGCCTCACTTGTGCTTAACCATGAGAGCTTCATATAGCACCTCAACTCTTATTCAGAGGAATCAAGAGGAGTTAGTCCAGAGCCCTTCACTGGGAATTTGGCTACACTCGTTGGTTGCATTAAGTGTTGTTGCAATTAAGTTTTAATTTTCGCATTTAGTTCATTAGATTAGCCGTACACTTATTCACCCCCCTCTAGGTGTACTTTCAACCCTAGCTTCAAGACAACATCCTCCAAATCAAACCAACCAAAAAAGTCAGAAACCACATTGGATAAGACATTCATTGTGCCACTTGTGTACCTCATACCTCATCCTGGGTTCATATTTAAATCTATCACCATGATGTATTTCTATGTCAAAAATAACCTCACACATCTTAACCTACACTAAGGAACATTTTTATTCTTTCAATGACCAAACAAATACTGATATCAAGCAAAATTATACAGTCAGTCTCTATTAAACAACTATTACATAGATTTGTTAACTTAAAATATATGCATATGGGTCAGTAATATGATAGCACAATTGACTTTCCGCTGCTGACAGTAATTAGATAACAATTAACACTAACTAATTTCTTCACAAAAAAATAACACTTATTAATTAAGGAAGAGCACTATTAATATTAAAAAAAATACATGAGACAAAAGGAGCACGACGTCACCACTACCATTTAGCACTTAAAATATTGTTATTTAAGCAATTAAAGTCTAATACACTTAAAAATCATATCTTTACTCAATAGGAGCAATGGTACCTTTATAGTCCAGCACGACCACGAGATCTCTTCCCCCTATCGCTACCTTTCTTACCACTCTCAACTTAGGGTTCTGTATCAACCAAGCTCCACTCTTCTTGGATCTTTCTCCCCCTTTTCGTCGACTCGATCTCACAACGATTATCTTCTCCGCCCTCATAGAGCCAATCCTCTCTCCTCCAGTTACCAAATTTAGGGTTTAGGTCCTAGTTAGTTGTCGTGAGAGAAGGAGGAGACCAAAATTGCAAAAAAAAAAAACTAATTCCTAAACAAAAAAAGAAAGCCCCAGGGTACTACCTGTTGGCCCAGAGGCCTTCCACTCTAGTTTTGATGATGATTAACTCATGTAGTTATGTGTACTAATAATCTTGTGATTTTAGTTTCAGATCATTAATCAAGTTATTAGTTGGTGATTAGCTTCAATAAGATGATTTGGAAGCTTTCACATGTTGATTCAAGAGCCCGAGCGTCGAAGATCATATATAGCACTTGCTCGGTGGATCAAGGAGTTTTGGATCGAGTCGGCTTGGAGATTGCGCTCTACAAGAAGACTTCGGTACCATAGTTTAGTTTTGTGTTTAGATCCAAAATTGTAAAGATTAGAATAGTATGATAATGCTCAAGTTCACAACACACACGTTTCATGTTTTGAATATTGGTTTTCGGTTTTTTGGTTTTATGTTTAACCGATCTTGGTTTGCATGAATAGATAGATTCAAAACAAGTTTACATCGTTTAATGTATATTAGATTTGTTCTATATACATGCATGCTTAATTTCCTAGACAAACTTAGTTTTGACTTACTTATTCATGTGTTTTATGTTTTGGTATTTTGACAAAACATATTTTGGAATTAAAGACAAAAACTATGATATATATATGTTTCATGTATATTGGATTTCTATCCATATGCATCATGCTTCAAAGTGTTTAAATATCATGTTTTTGTATTTGGAAGAGTTTTTGACAAAACGTATTTTCTATTCAAAATCCAAGTTTTAGAAAATACAGTTTTTGGTTTTTGGTAAAAATGATAAGACACAAAAATAGTTCATATTGATTGATATTTGAGCTAAACTTTTTACCACTTGTTTATATATCAATGCAAAATGATAAAACTATTTTTGGTGATTTTTAGGAGTGTTAAAAGATTTTTCAAAATATTTTTAAACTGTTTTTCTGACCCAGTTTTCTGTTCCAGGCTTCAACCAGTCGACTAGTCTTCTGACCAAGTCGACTTGGGATGAAGTCGGTCGACCGGGTCGGTCGACCGACGTGCACAGATCAGTGCACGTTTGGCAGACACGGGACGGTCGACCGTCAGGGTCGACCGGGTCTGAGAGCAGAGCTCTGTTTGTTTGGGTCGACCGGGGCGGTGACCGGTAGCTGCCAACAGGCAGAATTTGATCGTTGGACGGTCGACCGGACCGGTCGACCGGCAGTGTATTTCTGGCATTTTCTGCTGCCAACGGCTATATTTTTTTGGGGCTATAAATACCCCATTAGAAAGAGTTTTTCTCTAAGAATTTTTGTGCGAATTTTTCCCTACTCTCTAGTGTTTTCACAGCAATCAAAAGAAGTTTTTGAACTCATATTGAACAATCTATTTGGAGTTTTTGCTAGGTTTGGAATATCAAAGAAAAGGGTTTTTGAGAAAAAGAGTTTTGATTCATCTTCTATATCTTGGTTTCAGTTTTTTCCAAGGATTTTCTTTGTGATTTTGATTTCCATTCCATTGGTTTTCTCCACACTTGAGCAACATCTACTTTCTTATTCTATAGGATCTTTGTGTGGGAGAAAGAAATTGTTTGTGGTTGTTGTTTAGACCACCAAGTTAAAAACCCAATCTTTACTTTGTGCCTTGCCCTCATTGTGTTGAGGAAGTTGTGCATTTGGGTTGTATCCCTCAAGTTGTGAGGTGATCCTTGTGTTTGCTTTGTGCTAATCCCTCAAGTTGTGAGGTGATTGTTTTGTTGGATTGGAGCTTGCCTCAAGGAGGAGGTTGTGGTTGTAAAGAGAGGAGTTGGGTACTCCTTGTGAGAGTTCTTTGTGGACTAGCTAGTGGATTAGAAATCCTTCGTGTGTCGAAGGCGGGGATGTAGAGCTGGGTGCTCGAACCTCGAAACATATCTTGTTGTTTGCGCTTGATCTATTGACTCTCTCTATCTCTCTCTTTACTTTGTGCCTTGCAACTATTCATATTGTGCATTCATAATTGCTTGGCTTGGTTGTGTGTGCATCACTTGTTGATTGCACTTGAGTATATTGCATTAAGTTTTTAAATTCCGCATTGAGTTCATTAGATTAGCATAATCACCTATTCACCCCCCCTCTAGGTGATTTTTCAATTGGTATCAGAGCCTCCGCTCCTGATATTTAGGTTTAACCACGTAGGAGTGAGATCTTGGTTTGCTAATCTTCATTTGCATTGTTCATTTACACTCATTTAGTTTGCTCTCATGGATAGCCCTCCTATGTTTGACCATATTAGACTTGATGCTTGGAAGGCCAATATGAGTAGACATTTAAAAAGCTTAGGACATCTAGTTTATCAAGCCTCTACTCAAGAATCATTCCCTAATAGTAGCAAACATAAAAAGGCTAATGCATTAGCACTTAGAGCACTAAGAGCATCTCTTAGTGAACATCTTTTACCGGTGTTTGATCGTTATGACTCGGCTTTTGCAGTTTGGAGCTTATTGACGTCACCCGAGCTTCCAAGGATTATCAACAAGATGAGGAGATCTAAGAGAGAAAAGTCCGAAGAGCGTTGCCTCATGGTCCAAGGGAAGAACTCCTTGAGATACAATCGGACACTCAATTAGATGATAGCTCTAGTTCCTATTGCTATGGATGTTTGGAAGTTCAATCTTTAAATTTAGAACTTGCTCAAAAGCTTGAAAATTTCTTGGAAAACACAATCTTTTGAAAGAGGACAACCTTGTTTTACAAAATGAATTAAAGGATTCGTGTTCTAATTTTGAATTGGTTTTGCAAGAGAAGAAAGAGATTACTAGTGAACGTGACTCACTAAGATCTCAACTAGACCTTGCCCTTAATGAGATTGATGTTTTAAAAAACAAAAATGATTGTGATGATGTTGTGAAAAACAATGAGGTTTTATCTTCTAAATTGGATTTTGTTTTAAAAGATAACCTTGTTTTGAAAAATGAAATTGATTTCATTACAAAAGAATTGGATTTGGTTTTAAAGAAAAATGAATCTTTGAAAATTGAAATTGATTCTCAAGTGTGCCATGCTAGTATAGCTTCTTCTTCTTCTTGCACACCTATTGCATGTTCCACTTTATCTTCCACTATTGAAAATGATATAAATATTTTGAAGAAAAGTGTTGAATGTTTGGGCTCCACTTTGAGCCAATGCACATTGAATTATTCACGTTTGGAAACCTTGGTTCGCAAGAAATAAGGTCCATCTTTGCGTGCACACCCTACACGGCATACACATGCTTTCCACGGTCACCACCATCACACGTATGCTTATGTGTACACATGTACACATTGTGGCCGAAAAGGTCATCTTGCTAGATTTTGCTATGATCGTTTACATAATGAAATTTAGCATGTAATCTTGTTTGGGTTAGAAAAGAAACTAACCCCTATGGACCTAAAAGAAAATGGGTACCAAAAATCACCTCCTTGACTTTTGATATAGGTGGGAGCTCTCGCATCACGTGAGAGTATTGGTGCCTTGAGGTGGATGCGTTCTAAGCCTAAAAGAGAACCATTTGGATGCTTCACTCTCAAGGGGATTTGGTGGGAGGACCACCGTGGTTTGGAGAACTAGAGATGCACCTTCATCGGTTTTGGTATCATTCTCTAACTCCCATTTTTATTTGCATGCTTATCTTGTTTATCTATTTATAGCATGTCATGTTTTGTTATTCATTATGCCTATGCCATGCTTATTAGAATAGTGTTATACATGTTTTATATGGATCTATATTTAGTGTTCTCACCTAGTTTAAACTAACATGTATGCACTAGATCTAATGCAAATGCATATACATAATGATCATGTGGATGTTTATGATTTTTGTTTTGTTGAATCATGTTTTATTGTTTCATGATTAGTATGACATTTGCCATGTTTATTAGACTTATGCTTTACATGATTAGTTGTTGAGACACCCATGTTTAGTTTGGACCCATATTTGTGTTCTCTTTATGTTTTAGCTATCATGTTAATCATAGATCTAATGCACATGTCTTTGTCATGTTAATCATATGGTTGACTATGACTTTTTGTTTTAATAATTCATGTTTTGATTATTATGTTTATCATGTTGGGTTATGATTCCCGTTTTATGCTTCATGTTTTGACTACTTGCTTGAATGATAAGTTTGTTGGCCCAAAAGGTTACACTCTCCATTTGTTTAGAGTTTTGATGATAACAAAACAAAAAAGAGCTATTTGGTACTAATTAGTTTGCTTAAGATAAGTTTCAGATTAGTACCATATTTGGAGGCCATTGCTTAGCTATTGCAAGAATTTCTAGGTTCATGAAGCAAAGAAGGCTTTTTGCACATCAAGGAAGGAACATAGAAGAGAAGGCTCTAGCAAGGCATCACATGGCTCAAGACTTCAAGATTGCTCAAGATAATTTATTAGATTTGTTTTTAGTTTAGAGTTTTGTTAAAGAATAGTGAATAGGTTTGAAGCTCTATCACACACGTTTTTGCGTACATCTTGTTTCTAAACATATTTCCTATAACATGTACAAAAATAGTTTGTATACAATCTTCAGCCTACAAACTTACTTTGATATACCTATTCATGTGTTTTAAGTTTTGTGTTTTAACAAAACTTATTTTTGGAATTAATGACAAAAACATGGATATATATATTTGTTTCATGTATATAGGATTATATCCATATACATCATGCCTAAATGTTGTTTAATATCATGTTTTTGTATTCGGAAGAGTTTTGGACAAAACGTATTTTCTATTCAAAATCCAAGTTTTAGAAAATACAGTTTTTGGTTTTTCGTAAAAATGATAAGACACAAAAATAGTTCATATTGATTGATATTTGAGCTAAACTTTTTACCACATGTTTATATATCAATGTAAAAATGATAAAACTATTTTTGGTGATTTTTAGAAGTGTTAAAAGATTTTTCAAAATATTTTAAACTGTTTTTCTGACCCAGTTTTCTGCTCCAGGCTTCAACCAGTCGACTAGTCTTCTGACCAAGTCGACTTGGCTGAAGTCGGTCGACCGACGTGCACAGATCTGTGCACGTTTGGCAGACATGGGACGGTCGACCGTCAGGGTCGACCGGGTCTGAGAGCAGAGCTCTCTGTATCTTTGGGTCGACCGGGCGGTCGACCGTCAGCCTGCAACGGCTATTTTTTTAAACTAGCGGTCGACCGGCCGGTCGACCGAAGTAGTCGTTTGAACAGTAACGGCTATTTTCTAAGCTGATTCATTTTTTATCCTTTTCTCACTTAAGTGTGTTTAAATGACATGTTTTGGTTTTAATACTTTCTGATTAGCCTTAAATATGTTTTATCTCCTAACCCTAGCCCTCTCCTATAAATAGGGGTGTTCAGGGAGAGGTTGATTACTAGAAAAATTCTCAAAATTTCCACAAGTTTAAGGCATTCAAAAAGACTTGGTTTCTTGGTTTTTGTGCTGAAATTCTCTCTCATTTTCTGAAGTGTTTTCAAGAACTCTCTGATTTCTTTTTCTTTTCTCCTTGCACACAAGAGCTTCATTCTTACTCATTGTTCTCTAAGGACCTTTGTAAGGGAAGAGAATTTTACAAGAGAGAGTTTGTGGTCTTTTGACTACTCAGAGATTGCTTGAACTTGAGATTATGGAGTTGGGTACTCCGGTGTATTTGTGACATCTTTGTGATAGTAGAAGTGGTTGGAATCCTTCTGGGGAAGGCGGGGAAGTAGAGCTGGGTGATCGAACCTCGATAACAATTCTCGGTATTTGCGTTTGGTTTACTTGCTCTTATTTCTTGCTCTCTACATTCATTGCTATATTCACTTGCTTTGTGAGATTGTTACATCATAATTTTTAAATTGTGCATTGATTAGCATTATCACCTATTCACCCCCCTCTAGGTGATTTTCAATTGGTATCAGAGCTTGGACTCTAGGTTTTGGCTTAGCATCCATAGAGAGATCCTTAAAATTTGCTAATCAACATTTGCATTCCATTTGTCATTCACTAGTAAACATGGCAGATAACATCAAAACCCCTCCTAAATTTGATGGACTCAACTTCCCTATTTGGAAGGTTAGGATGACTATCTTTTTGCAATCTTTAGGTAGCTTAATAGCTAAATCATTGACCAAACCCTATGTTGCACCCGATAGTGATGAGAGCACATGGACCGACTTCAACTTTAGAGAATATGAGGCTAACTCCAAGGCCCAAAATTTCCTCTTAACCGCCTTGAATGAGGATGACCTTACACGGGTAATTCATTGCCAATCCGCCTATGAGATTTGGCAACATTTATTGGTCACACACGAGGGGACTTCACAAGTTAAGAGAGCTAAGATAGATCTCTTAAGGTCCCAATATGAATCCTTTAAAATGATTGATGAAGAATCTATTGATTGTATGATTACTAGATTTACTAAAATCACCAATGCTCTTTCTTCTTTAGGTGATGACATCTCCAATGACCAAAAGGTGCGAAAAGTGATTTGGGCACTTCCTACATCATGGGACATCAAGGCCACCACTTAAAAGAATTGAACGATAAGGATGAGATGGACCTAATTAGTCTCATTGGGAACTTAAAGACCCATGAGATGGAAAAGAAAGCAAGAGAAGAGGCTGCTCCACTAAAGAAGAAATCCATAGCCTTCAAGTCTTCATCCACTCTTGAAGACGATGAAGAAGATGAAGAAGAAGATGAGGAGCTATCACTACTTATTCGCAATGTGAAGAAAATATACCGGAGGAACAAGCTCAACTTCCGAAGGAAATTTGAAGGCAAAGAGGAGAGAAGAATTATATGCTACAATTGCCGAAAATCCGGACATATCATGGCCGATTGCCCGGAGTTCAAGAAGAAGATGACCTCCTCCTTCAAGCCAAAGAAACCGGAAGAAAAGAATGCGTACAAGGCAACTTGGGATTCGGAAAGCGAGTCCGAGGAAGAGGCGGATATAGCGAATATGTGTTTCATGGCAAACACACCAAAGGTAACCCCTCAACCTCTTGATGATGAAGATGATGAATTAAGCAAAGAAGTTCTTATTCATGCCTTTGTTGAACTTTCAGAAACCTATGATAATAAAAAGATTGAATGCTCTAAATTGGAAAAGGAAATTGCTTTTCTCAAAAATCAACTTGCTATCATTTCTAAAGAAAAAGATGAAATTTCTTCAAATCTCATTTCTACCCAAAATGAATTTTGTGCTTACAAAGTTGCTTATAAAGTAAAATTTCTTAAGATTGATGAAAAAGAAATTTCTTCTTTGAAAACTAGAATTGTTGATTTTGAAAAGACTTTAAAGGATTGTGCTTTTAACACTAAGAAACTTGAAGAAATATTTTCAAAAAGGCACACCTCTCATGCTAAGATTCCTCATGCTCACACTACACATAACACTTCTCATGCTAAATCTTTTCATGCTCACAATTCTCATGCTCACAAATCACACACTCACTATGCTTTTAAATATGGTAGAGTGTATAGATGCACATATTGTGGTAAGAATGGACATTTGGCTAAATTTTGTTATGACCAAATAAACAGAACCAATAATTTTGTTTGGGTTAATGAAACTAACTCTTTAGGACCCAAGAAAATGTGGGTACCAAAATAAGTCCTAAATTATTTGATGTAGGTACACACCAAGGCTCCAAGACGTAGGGAGCGGTGGTACCTTGATAGTGGTTGTTCAAGACACATGACGTGGGACATCAATAACTTTACACCCTATCAAGGTACGAGGAAGGTGGCTCCGTCACCTTCGGGGATGACTCCAAGGGGGATATCATCGGTATAGGTAACATTCAAATTGGTGCATCTCCCATTATAGAAAATGTTGTACTTGTTGATGGTTTGAAGCATAATTTGCTTAGCATTAGTCAATTTTGTGACCGTGGACTTAAGGTTGTTTTTGATGATTCTTCTTGCAAGATTTTTGATGTTAAAACCAATGATTGTATTCTCACCGGTTTTCGTGATGATAATGTTTATATCATTGACATGCTTAATGTGGAATGTTCTACTAAATGCTTAAATGCTTTTGATGAAAATTCTTGGCTTTGGCATAGAAGATTAGGACATGCATCTTTTGACCATCTTTCTAGGATTAATTCTAAGGAATTGGTGAAGGGTATACCTTGCTTGAAGTTTGAGAAAGACCGCATTTGTGGTGCGTGCCAACTTGGGAAACAAACCAAGTCTTCCTTCAAACCAATCAAGGATATCATGTCAACTAGGCCTTTAGAATTAATTCATATGGATCATTTTGGACCTACTAAAACTAAGAGCTTAAATGGTAGTAGATTTGCATTTGTTTTAGTTGATGATTTTTCCCGTTTCACTTGGGTTTTCTTCTTGGAACACAAAGATCAAGCTTTTTCTCATTTTAAGATTTTTTGAAAAAGAGTTGAAAAAAAAAGGTTTTTCGATTTTGAGAATAAGGAGTGATAGAGGTGGTGAGTTTGTTAACAAACTCTTCATGACTTATTGTGATGAAAAGAGAATTAAGCATGAAATGTCTTGTTCTAGAACTCCACAACAAAATAGAGTTGTAGAAAGGAAAAATAGAACACTTCAAGAGATGGCTAGGACAATGATAAGTGAGTATGACCTCCCTCAATATCTTTGGGCCGAGGCCGTAAACACCGCATGCTATATATCAAATCGTATTTATTTATGTAAAAATTCTTCCAAAACATCTTTTGAAATGTATCATTCTAGAAAACCTAATGTTGCATATTTTAAAGTTTTTGGTTGCAAGTGTTTTGTTTTGAACACTAAAGATAACTTGGGTAAATTTGATGCTAAGGCTTATGAAGCAATCTTTGTTGGATATTTTACAACTAGTAAAGCTTATAGAGTATTCAATAGATCTTCACTTACCATTGAAGAATCCATGCATGTTAAATTTGAAGAATCTAATGTGTTTGTTGAGAATGTTGTAGAGATTGAACCATTAGGTGAAGACATGGAGAGACTATCCTTGAAGGACTCATCCGCTCAAGATGATAAGCAAGAACCAATTGGTGACGTTCAAGAGGATAAAGAGGAAAGCTCTCAACCGCTTCCTAAAGCTTGGAGATATGCCACAAATCATCCCAAGGAGCTCATCTTAGGTGATGCATCTAAAGGGGTAACAACTCGCTCCAAACTCCATGACCTATGTGGTAACTTTGCTTTCATTTCTCATTTTGAACCCAAAAGCATCCTCGAAGCCGAGGCGGACTCATATTGGTTGCTAGCCATGCAAGAGGAACTCAATCAATTTGAGCGCAACCAAGTTTGGCACCTTGTTCCTAGGCCCCACGATAGACCAATAATTGGTACTAAGTGGATCTTTAGGAATAAGATGGATGAGTCCGGAAATGTGATTAGGAATAAGGCTAGGTTAGTGGCCCAAGGTTACACTCAAGTTGAGGGAATTGACTTTGAGGAGACCTTTGCACCCGTAGCACGGCTTGAAGCCATACGGATGACACTAGCTTTTGCATCTTTCAAAAATTTTAAACTTTTTAAAAAGGATGTGAAAAGTGCATTTTTGAATGGTTTTATAAATGAAGAAGTTTATATTGCTCAACCTCCCGTTTTATTGATCATGTTCATCCCGATTTTGTTTTTAAACTTGATAAAGCTTTGTATGGATTGAAACAAGCTCCAAGAGCTTGGTATGAAAGGCTTTCTAGTTTTCTCATTTCAAATGATTTTATTAAAGGCAAAGTAGATACAACACTATTCACTAAGCATGTTGATAATGACATTTTAATTGTGCAAATTTATGTTGATGATATAATTTTTGGTTCTACTAATGAGTTTTTATGCAAGGAATTTGAAAAGGTTATGCAATGTGAATTTAAAATGTCTTCAATGGGTGAGCTTAATTTCTTTCTTGGACTCCAAATCAAGCAATTGCAAGATGGGAACTTCATATGCCAAGCCAAATACGCAAAGAAACTCGTAAAGAAGTTTGGACTTGAAGACTCTAAAGTTTGCAACACTCCCATAGCAACTACAACCAAGCTTGATAAGGATGACCAAGGTAAAAATGTTGATATTAAATTGTTTAGAAGCATGATAGGTAGTCTTTTATATTTGATGGCAAGTAGGCCGGATATCATGTTTAGTGTGTGTCTTTGTGCTAGATTTCAATCATGTCCCAAAGAGTCTCATCTTATTGCGATAAAACATTATTCGTTATATTAAGGGAACGATTGGAATGGGTCTATGGTATCCGAAAACCGAGATTTCTCAATGATGAGTTATTCGGATGCCGACTATGCGGGTTGTAGAGTAGATAGAAAGAGTACTAGTGGGACATGTCAATTTCTTGGCAATTGTCTTGTTTCATGGTCCTCTAGGAAACAAAATTCCGTAGCTCTCTCAACCGTCGAGGCGGAGTATGTTGCCGCGGGGGCTTGTTGTGCACAAGTCCTTTGGATGAAATATACTCTCCTTGATTATGATTTGCATTATAACCATATAAAAATATTTTGTGATAATACTAGTACTATTCACATGACTGAGAATGCAAATCAACATAGTAAGACCAAGCACATTGAGATTAGATATCACTTTCTTAGAGATCATTTTGAGAAAGGAGATATAGATATTGATTATGTTTCTACGGATTTGCAACTTGCCGATATTTTACTAAACCACTTGATTTTGCTAGATTTTCATTCATTTGTGGTGAACTTAATGTTTGTGTTATTGAATAAAAATGTTTTCTTAACCCTTTTTGATGTATGACAAAAAGGGGGAGAATGAGTTTATGTATGAAAATAAGAGATGGAATATGAGTTCATATGGTTTTTGATTCCATATGAGTTTATATATGTTTTTAGTTTTTGATATGTTTTCATGAATTCTTGTAATTTGAGTTTAAGTGTTTTGCAAGTGTTTTAAATTCACATGGTTTTTGGTTTCATGATGTTTATTTGCAAATTACAAATTACATTATTTTTCTTTGTTTAATATAGCATAATTTGAGGGGGAGCTTTCTCCTCCCCTATATTTTTGTTTATAGCCTATTTGTTTTGTCATCATCAAAAGGGGGAGATTGTTGGCCCAAAAGGTTACACTCTCCATTTGTTTAGAGTTTTGATGATAACAAAACAAATAAGAGGTATTTGGTACTAATTAGTTTGCTTAAGATAAGTTTCAGGTTAGTACCATATTTGGAGGCCATTGCTTAGCTATTGCAAGAATTTCTAGGTTCATGAAGCAAAGAAGGCTTTTTGCACATCAAGAAAGGAACATAGAAGAGAAGGCTCTAGCAAGGCATCGCATGGCTCAAGATTTTAAGATTGCTTAAGATAATTTATTAGATTTATTTTTAGTTTAGAGTTTTGTTAAAGAATAGTGAATAGGTTTGAAGCTCTATCACACACGTTTTTGCGCACATCTTGTTTCCAAACATATTTCCTATAACATGTACAAAAATAGTTTGTATACAATCTTCAGCCTACAAACTTACTTTGATATACCTATTCATGTGTTTTAAGTTTTGTGTTTTAACAAAACTTATTTTTGGAATTAATGACAAAAACATGGATATATATATTTATTTCATGTAAATAGGATTATATCCATATAAATCATGCCTAAATGTTGTTTAATATCATGTTTTTGTATTCGGAAGAGTTTTGGACAAAACGTATTTTCTATTCAAAATCCAAGTTTTAGAAAATACAGTTTTTGGTTTTTGGTAAAAATGATAAGACATAAAAATTTCATATTGATTGATATTTGAGCTAAACTTTTTACCACACGTTTATATATCAATGCAAAAATGATAAAACTATTTTTGGTGATTTTTAGAAGTGTTAAAAGATTTTTTCAAAATATTTTTAAACTATTTTTCTGACCCAGTTTTCTGCTCCAGGCTTCAACCAGTCGACTAGTCTTCTGACCAAGTCGACTTGGCTGAAGTCGGTCGACCGGGTCGGTCGACCGACGTGCACAGATCTGTGCACGTTTGGCAGACATGGGACGGTCGACCGTCAGGGTCGACCGGGTCTGAGAGCAGAGCTCTCTGTATCTTTGGGTCGACCGGGCGGTCGACCGTCAGCCTGCAACGGCTATTTTTTTGAACTAGCGGTCGACCGGCCGGTCGACCGAGGTAGCCGTTTGAACAGTAACGGCTATTTTCTAAGCTGATTCATTTTTTGTCCTTTTCTCACTTAAGTGTGTTTAAATGACATGTTTTGATTTTAATACTTTCTGATTAGCCTTAAATATGTTTTATCTCTTAACCCTAACCCTCTCCTATAAATAGGGGTGTTTAGGGAGAGGTTGGTTACTAGAAAAATTCTCAAAATTTCCACAAGTTTAAGGCATTCAAAAAGACTTGGTTTCTTGATTTTTGTGCTGAAATTCTCTCTCATTTTCTGAAGTGTTTTCAAGAACTCTCTGATTTCTTTTTCTTTTCTCCTTGCACACAAGAGCTTCATTCCTACTCATTGTTTTCTAAGGATCTTTGTAAGGGAAGAGAATTTTGCAAGAGAGAGTTTGTGGTCTTTTGACTACTCAGAGATTGCTTGTACTTGAGATTGTGGAGTTGGGTACTCCGGTGTATTTGTGACATCTTTGTGATAGTGGAAGTGGTTGGAATCCTTCTGGGGAAGGCGGGGAAGTAAAGCTGGGTGCTCAAACCTCGATAACAATTCTCGGTGTTTGCGTTTGGTTTACTTGCTCTTATTTCTTGCTCTCTACATTCATTGATATATTCACTTGCTTTGTGAGATTGTTGCATCATAATTTTTAAATTGTGCATTGATTAGCATTATCACCTATTCACCCCCCCTCTAGGTGATTTTCAAAGTTTTCATTAAGACTAGGATTTATACTTGTACAACTAGTGAGCGACAAATAGACCTTTATATGTGTTTGTGCTTGAACGCTCATTTGTATTCACTTGATGTACTAGTATAGTCTAGTTTTGATGATTCTTGCATTTGACTTGTATTCATCATTTTACTTATTTTGTTTTAACTTCATGTATATGTCCATCTTGTTCAAACTATCATTTATACATATACATCCTTGAGCCACGTGCCTTCATGCATATACCTTTGTGGACTCATTATATTTAGGATATATATGTATACTTTAGTTTTTACATGACATACATATGCCTTGAAGTTTAAATCGTTTTGATGATTTTCATGTTTTTAGATAATTTCTATTGGTAATGAAAATCTACTTTTTCATGTTTTTAAGGAATTTCACATGAGCCAAATTGAATACTTTCATGATTGTATGTGTCACATAATACTTGTTCACTCACTTTATTAGTTTACTCATGATTTGTTTTCATGAGACTATGATATGGGCTTTATGGACTTTGAGTGTTTAGTGATCATGTGATTTACATGTGTTTCATGAAAAATAATTTTGTTTTATTCCTTGCTTGAAGGATTTCGTACTAGTTTTAAAAGTTTTTCCTATAACTAGTTCGTATTCTTCACTATGGTAGAGATTTTCAAACATACTACATTTTCAAATCTATTTTTGAAAACCCCTACCTTTATGGGAGGATGGATGGGAGATCATGGTCATGTATGCTTTAAAATAAAAATCATTTAAAGCTTGAACCTTGATTGGGAGGTAGTTATATGAGATATACATTTGATCTTATTGTTATTTCAATTGGTATCATTGAATTCTTTCAATTAGTATCAATCTTGACCTTTCTTGTATACTCATATATGTTTGTATGTATGTATGTTTTCAATTCAAGAATATCAATTTCTATTGGTATCTATTTTTCATACATATATATGTTTTATTTGTGCTTATTATATCCCTATATCTTTAAGCACAAAATCTTGTTTATGCTAGTGCTTGAGCTTCAATTTTATTTTAATTGATTATTTTTAAATTGGTATCAAGCCTAAGCATTGTTCTAGTTGGTATTTCATAAAGGGGGAGAAAATTTGATTTTGTATTTCAATTGGTATTTGTACTCCCATACTTTATGATTGAAAATTTAAATTGGTATCATATGTTCAAAATGAAAATCATTTACAATTGGTATCAAATTTTTGTTTAGACATTCAAGATTTATTATGTTTAATTTCAAATTGGTATCAAGATGCTATTCTTTGACATATTTTCAATTGATATCTTAATTGATAGTCACTTCTATTTGGTTTTGTTTTTGTTTTAGACAAAAAGGGGGAAAATATTATTTTTATTGATTCGTTGTTTCGAACAAAAGGGGGAGAAAAATTTATTGATTTGATTTTGTTTTTACCCCTTATTGATTGTTTCTTTGTATTAAAAAGAAAAGGAGAAGATTTTGTTTTGTTTTAGTTTTTACCCCTTTGTTGATGATTGACAAAAAGGGGGAGAAGTATTTTGGTTTATATATGCATGTTTTTGTCTTGTATATATTAAGTTTAATTTAGTTTAATTTTAATTGATTTCTAGAGCATGTTTTGTTTCAAACATTTCATTGATATCTAGAACCTTTTATTGTTTATGCATTTCTATGCATTCATGTTTAAGAGCCTTCTTGCATATTCATTATGTTTATTTGGTTATGCATGAGTTAAGGGGAGCTTCTTTGAAGCTTAACTTTAATCCACTTTAATCCATGCATATATAACTCCATGAGTTTTGTCATCATCAAAAAGGGGGAGATTGTTGGCCCAGAGGCCTTCCACTCTAGTTTTGATGATGATTAACTCATGTAGTTATGTGTACTAATAATCTTGTAATTTTAGTTTCAGATCATTAATCAAGTTATTAGTTGGTGATTAGCTTCAACAAGATGATTTGGAAGCTTTCACATGTTGATTCAAGAGCCCGAGCGTCGAAGATCATATATAGCACTTGCTCGGTGGATCAAGGAGTTTTGGATCGAGTCGGCTTGGAGATTGCGCTCTACAAGAAGACTTCGGTACCATAGTTTAGTTTTGTGTTTAGATCCAAAATTGTAAAGATTAGAATAGTATGATAATGCTCAAGTTCACAACACACACGTTTCATGTTTTGAATATTGGTTTTATGTTTTTCGGTTTTAGGTTTAACCGATCTTGGTTTGCATGAATAGATAGATTCAAAACAAGTTTACATGGTTTAATGTATATTAGATTTGTTCTATATACATGCATGCTTAATTTTCTAGACAAACTTAGTTTTGACTTACTTATTCATGTGTTTTATGTTTTGGTATTTTTGACAAAACATATTTTGGAATTAAAGACAAAAACTATGATATATATATGTTTCATGTATATTGGATTTCTATCCATATGCATCATGCTTCAAAGTGTTTAAATATCATGTTTTTGTATTTGGAAGAGTTTTTGACAAAACGTATTTTCTATTCAAAATCCAAGTTTTAGAAAATACAGTTTTGGTTTTTGGTAAAAATGATAAGACACAAAATAGTTCATATTGATTGATATTTGAGCTAAACTTTTTACCACATGTTTATATATCAATGCAAAATGATAAAACTATTTTTGGTGATTTTTAGGAGTGTTAAAAGATTTTTCAAAATATTTTTAAACTGTTTTTCTGACCCAGTTTTCTGTTCCAGGCTTCAACCAGTCGACTAGTCTTCTGACCAAGTCGACTTGGGATGAAGTCGGTCGACCGGGTCGGTCGACCGACGTGCACAGATCAGTGCACGTTTGGCAGACACGGGACGGTCGACCGTCAGGGTCGACCGGGTCTGAGAGCAGAGCTCTGTTTGTTTGGGTCGACCGGGGCGGTCGACCGGTAGCTGCCAACGGGCAGAATTTGACCGTTGGACGGTCGACCGGACCGATCGACCGGCAGTGTATTTCTGGCATTTTCTGCTGCCAACGGCTATATTTTTCTGGGGGCTATAAATACCCCATTGGAAAGAGTTTTCTCTAAGAATTTTTGTGCGAATTTTTCCTACTCTCTAGTGTTTTCACAGCAATCAAAAGAAGTTTTTGAACTCATATTGAATAATCTATTTGGAGTTTTTGCTAGGGTTTGGAATATCAAAGAAAAGGGTTTTTGGGAAAAAGAGTTTTGATTCATCTTCTATATCTTGGTTTCAGTTTTTCCCAAGGATTTTCTTTGTGATTTTGATTTCCATTCCATTAGTTTTCTCCACCCTTGAGCAACATCTACTTTCTTATTCTATAGAATCTTTGTGTGGGAGAAAAAAATTGTTTGTGGTTGTTGTTTAGACCACCAAGTTAAAAACCCAATCTTTGCTTTGTGCCTTGCCCTCATTGTGTTGAGGAAGTTGTGCATTTGGGTTGTATCCCTCAAGTTGTGAGGTGATCCTTGTGTTTGCTTTGTGCTAATCCCTCAAGTTGTGAGGTGATTGTTTTGTTGGATTGGAGCTTGCCTCAAGGAGGAGGTTGTGGTTGTAAAGAGAGGAGTTGGGTACTCCTTGTGAGAGTTCTTTATGGACTAGCTAGTGGATTAGAAATCCTTCGTGTGTCGAAGGCAGGGATGTAGAGCTGGGTGCTCGAACCTCGAAACATATCTTGTTGTTTGCGCTTGATCCATTGACTCTCTCTATCTCTCTCTTTACTTTGTGCCTTGCAACTATTCATATTGTGTATTCATAATTGCTTGGCTTGGTTGTGTGTGCATCACTTGTTGATTGCACTTGAGTGTATTGCATTAAGTTTTTAAATTCCGCATTGAGTTCATTAGATTAGCATAATCACCTATTCACCCCCCCTCTAGGTGATTTTTCACTACCATATAATGAAAGGCAAAAACTATCAAATTTTTACACGTAAAACACACATGGAGTTATTTCCATTACTAAGTCAAAATTGTTTGGAGAGCAGGGATGGTGAGTGCAAATAACGTAGTTGATGGGCTATTAGTGCTACTATGTCAATAGTGCGGGGGTGTATTTGCAAATACCAAAATGAAAAGCGTGGGTTTGTTTGATATTGCTTGTGCTTATAGGTAAGTCCTTTTAAGGACTAATCCAAAAGCACATTTATACTTTAAAAGTATATCATGTTTGATAATTTTAAAATTTTAAGAGCTTATCAATAAAAATTAGCATTTAAAATAATTTGTTAGAAATAAGTAAGTTAAGAGTTAATGCAAGAAAAAGTATGTTTAGATAAGATCCATAACGAAGGCACACATAAAAACTCAAATTTTTGTTAAATGCTAGATTGCATGTAGATCTCCAGAGATAAAAAGTAAGAGATGAGGTAGGAGCTGTTGGGTGACTTCTGCTTCTGCTTCTGTGAGAAGCTATAGCTTCTGGCTTCTCTAATTCAAAGTTTTTTGACTTATGCTTTTCCAAAAGTCTTTTTTTTGAATTCCTTACCAAACATTTAAATTTTAAGAAAAACATTTATTTGCTTTAAAATCTGTGAAAGGACTTTTAAAACTGTTTTCCATAGTTTAATCAACGAAGGTAAAAGAAAAAGAAAAAGAAGTTGAGAAAGAGTGAAAGAGAAAATATGTGAGTTTTTCTCTAGTCTATTTCGAATTCATCAATTTTGATGTGATTATTCTTTTCAATCTCATCTTGATTTGTGTAGTGGGTAAATTCTTAAGGAATCAATTCACGCAGCACAAACACATAGAACTTATATAGAAACCGAAAACGAGAAAAATCACAGGGGGAGAGAGAGAGGAGAATTTTACTATAATAATGGTGATTACAGGTGGGCTTCTCTAGTGTGCTAGGGTTTCTGGATTCCAATTATGATCCCCCTTTTCGTCAGGAGGAATTTATTGTTAAGACAGGTTATGTCAAATAGGTAAGGTTAAGGAGTCCTGCTCGATTTGAATACTTGAAATCCTCATCTTAATAGTGGTTGAGCTGAACATCCCAGTTTAAATAAAGATAGGGGAGAGTTCAACTCTGTATAGTAGTCTGTGCCTTGCTGTAGATAAGGACGAATTGCTACCGAGGGGTAACTGTCTCGTTTGAATGAGGATTGAGCTTTAGAGGTGGAGATCTCATGTAACTGAATTTACCTCTTCTTCTAATTACCTGACGTGCTTGGAATTAAAACTGGATGAAGACTCTGTATTAGGTGCTCTGGAGGTGGTCGTGCGTCGCACATTCCTTTGGGCTAGATAGACACGTGTCACGATCTCGGTCAAAAGGTGACCATTGCAGATGTCCCTCTGCTCTCCTCTTTGGAGGAGGTTGAGAACTCTCCCTCAGGGCTGTAAGTTCCCCGAGACTCTAACAGAAAGAAAGGAGGAGATAAGAATTTTTGATTTGGACACGTGTTAATTGATGTCATTTCAAGTGTTGTCTCGTGTGGCGTGCGTCGCTCTGTAGGCTGGCAGAGCCTTAAATGTGCATCATATCCACTGCAATTTCGATCAGGTCATTGATTAGTTTCTAAAACTGTATATTTCATATCACATCTTCACATTTATTTAATATTAAGTTCTGCTAATAATACTTCTCTTGTATGTTTCTAGGTCCAAGGTTAAATCACCATTTAATGGGTAATTAAAGGCCTAAAATATAGCCATTGACTTTGAGAGCTGATTCGTCAAAACCAGGGGCCCAAAACCAGAAACCGGACCTACAACTGACAGGAAACAGACGCGACAGCGCGTGGCAGCAGGCGAGGCGTGCGCGGCTCTAGAAGTGCCCGAGGCCGCGTTTCCGCAGCCGTACAGGCGTGGCCACGCCCATACTTTGGGCCAGAGGTTGTCCCCTGGTCCCTCTTTCTCCTGGTGCCTATAAATACCCCTTGGGATTTTTCGGAGAGGAGATATACAGAGAGTTAGGGTAGTTTCTTTCCATATTGTAGTTTAGGGTAGTTTAGTTTAGCTTAGTTCTTCTTTTTCCTTTATATTTTTCATTTTTTGTAGATCTTGTAATAGAGGAGAGAGTAGTATATAGTTGGAAGCAAGAGTTCTTTTAATAGAAGGTGACAATCTATGAAAGGTTCTCTCTTTACCTCTCTTTATTTTCTTCTCTCTAACTCCTTATACATGTTTAGCTAATTTTCTCTCATGGCAACTAACTACTAAGCACAACTTGCTAACTTGTTATTTGATAATCCACATGAATCTAATAGGCTCTACTTGGCCTTGCTCTTGCAAGAGCCATTGATGACTCATGATGATGGATCTAACATTCTAACATCCTAACTCTCTAATAAGCTAACATTATTTTACTCCATACTTACTCTTATTTAGTTTTGATAGTTTAAATGTAGTTTGAACTTGTTTTGTTGAGTTAGGATGTGAAAGTTATCGTATGGGTCATGCTTTGAAACGCTCTTGAACCAAGGACAAGTGATTGCCAAGGATACATGTGAGGCAACTATCACTAAGAGGTTAGCATGGTTAGTGGAGCCATTAGTAGTTAGTAGCCATGAGTTTTCTTTCTTTTTCACTTTATTTTAGAAAAATATCAAAAAGCACAAATACCATTCTTTTCTATGTTTCTCACTTCTTCGTGTTTCACCGTACTCTTCTCTTTTCATTCTTTGTTTTCTTTTCTTTCATTCTTTCAAACATTGAAAAAATTTTGACATACACGTGAACATACTGTGTAAGCTTCTATCACCTCCCGTCCTTATAAATTCGACTCGTTTTATCCTCTATGCTATGACGGAAGTATCGAGAAAGCCAAAGCACACACACAACACACACACTTTACATCTTGATTCAAAACATACACTTTTCGTGTGTGGTTTTTCCCGATCAAATTTGGCGACATTACCATGGATGGGAACAGATTGATTTCACGTTTTTGTTAACTTTTGTTCTCTGTTTTTTGGTGTGCAGTTTAAGTTTTATCATTGTAGAAGTCTACACTTGCTCTAGTGTAGTTGGGTAAATTCTTATATGTTCTTATAATCTGCTGCTAATTTTTATTTATATTACCTATGCATTGTAATAATTAAGAACTAAAATATAGAAATTGGATACTTTAAAATGGTTTAGACATTTGCATCTAGGCACATGTCAATTTTTATTCCAATATACTGTATTTTGTTCTTGTATTGTTGTGATCTTGACGGAGGTGTACATATTGCATAGCATATAGTTAGGACAAACACATGGGTGATTTACTCTCTTTGTGTGTTTATTCTTATCTATATTGCACATTTGCACAAATTGAACTTAAGGGCAACACCCAATACAACATAAGGTGGGAAATCATTGCCCTCCCTTAGCCCAAAAATCACCTCCCCACTCACACAACTCAAGCCTTAATAAAAATTTGCTAGACGTTGGCCCCTAGGAACATCTCGGACTCATTTAAGAGATTGACCTAAGGGGAAAGTTGTTAGAAGTTACTCTTGTCAAATCAGTGTCTAAGCTTGGGGATTGAGAGGTGAAACCTCGAAGAACAGTGGTTTGACATAATTAGGCCCGTTGTTCTGGCACGAATACCTCCCACTGATCTTGCCCCTACCTGGTCGATTAACTCATAGTCAGATTCTGACAATATACCCCCTGTGGACAGTTTAACCAGTTAGGAGTCGTCTAAGTTTAAGTCAACCCTAACATTAGCTTGTTTTCTTTTTCTCTGTTTGTTTGTTTGTTTGTTTGTTTTCTTTTTTGTATATTATGAAATGGATTTTAACAACAATAATTCTTTCAATCATAATATGAATCCATATTTCACCCCAACCTCATTTAACTCGGATAACTCTAACCCGACTATGTACAACATGAACCAATCATATATGTCGAGTTGGGATTATCCGACTCAATATGATCCATATCCTTAATCATATGACTATATTTTCAAAATGACTTTCACTCTTCACAGAGTTCATGGGGATTCACCTCCCTCGAGTTAAATTTTCAACCATCTTATCCATAATTTTCACAATATTCATTCCCTGATTATGCTTCATATCCTCCTTTTCCTGTTCCACTAACTGAGGAAAAATCTAATTTGGAAAGGAGTATGAAAGTCATGCTTGAGTCTCAATAATAAATTCAAAATTTGCTCAATTCACAATCCTTCCCAAATCAAACTCCATATACTCCTTTTCTAGAACATCCAATTGAAGAAGAATCTAAGCAAGAAAAGCGTTTGGAAGTCTTTTATGAAAAAGTGCAACGATTTCAAAAGATGTTGGACTCATCATCTCAACCACATTTTCAAGAGTCCTACTCATCTTTTCCAGCCTTACTAATTCAAAATGAACAATCATCAATACTGGACTTGAGTATAAAACCCTTGCGTGAGTCTGAGCAGCACTCGCAAAATCTGATGGACTCGCCATTTCACAACAACTTCCAAAATCAACTTCCATACTCATCTTTTTAAGAATAACCAGTTGCAAAAAGTATGGAAGACGTGATTCAGACTCAAAATTCTGTTACATGGCCTATCAGTAGGTTAGACTCACTAATGAGCAAATTAATCATTGAGAGCGAGGAAAGTCTTTCTTGTCAACCTTTGACCGATCCTTATATCCCTAACTCTACTGATTGGACCCAAGAGTCACGTCATTTTGGAAATCTGACTACTATTTTATCATACCAACCTGAACCTGACCAACATCTAATTCCTGATAGTTTGACAAGTTATCCATTTCCTGAAATTGAACTTGAAGATGAATGTGAACCTGAGCTTCAATTTAGCGATTCAAGTCCAATCCTTGAATCAATATCGACTCTGGTAGTGTTACCTAAACTAAGTAACGTTCTTAAGCCAGTTTTGATTCTTATAATTCCTGAACTTGAATCGATCATTTCACTCATTCACATTCCTTCTGTGGACGAAAATCAAGATTCAATACATCTATTTGAACTTGCCCAAAATTTTGATAACCACCTTGACATTTTGGTAAGTTATCCTTTTTCTGAAATTGAACTTGAACTTCAAAGTGATTCTGAACCTCAAGTTGGTAATTCCATTTCACTTTTTAATTCAATAATGACTCCGATATCTTTACCAGATTTTTTCTCTATTCCAGAGTCAACATTGAATCCTGTACCAGTACACTGTGAAATTGAACCACCAAAACTTATGATCACACTTCATTGCTGGGAAAGTGTGTGAACATTAATTCTTTGGTTTGGACCCCATTTTTGAACCAATTTCGACTCCTTGTTTTGAATCTTGACTTGATCTGAGTAAAATTCCCGAGTCGGTATCAGTTTTTATTCCTTTTCCATTTGAGTCCAAATCAATCATCTCCTAAAATCACACTTCATTGTTGGACAAGAATGTTAAAGAAAATGACTTAGTAATTATTTTTAAAATTAAAAATTAGATGGGAATAATTTTTTAAATAAGACCATTCACTCAATCATTCTTTTATTGGGTCGTATTAGAGAGGTCATTAGTGGGTCTCTGCAAGATCCACAATATCTTAGTGGGGTAGCAACGCTTGGCCCAATCAGACCACCACTGGAGCCGCCACCATAAGGTACTTTTCCTTCCCTCTCTATTTTTTTCATGTATATGCACATTCACGATGCATTTAGGACAATGCATGAGATAAGTGTGGAGGAGGGTTTACTAACATAGTTAGTTTTACATTTTCTTTCTTTTACACTTCTTCTTAGGAAATTTTTAAAATTTTCTTTTATATAAAAACTCTCTTCTTTTCTTTTTACAAAATTTTTTAAAATAAGATAAATAGTCTTAATTTATTTTTAAGAAAATTAAGATTATCTTAGGAATTAGGAAGACCTAAAACTATAAAATTTTAAACCGAGTCAAAATAATAGATCTTGTTTAAATTTTAGGATAAGAAACTAAGATTGGAAAGATATTTTGATCTTGAATTTTTTATCTTAGATTTATACACTTCACACTTACACAATTTTTGGGATTGAAACAAAGACTGAAAATACCATAAAAAAATATATTTAAAAAATTATGATAATAAAAATTACTTATTAAAGTTGGGTAATTATGTCTCAAGAAGTATAATTATTCACACCTAAAACTGTGGGTAAAAATAAAATAATCCCCTTTAGTTTTATGGCCATGTTTACTCGAGTCCTTAAGTCTGAGGGATGTTTTCTCATCTGGTGCCCTATGATCATCTGGTTTGGGAGTCACCAGCTAAAGGCTCAGTCCCAGGTAAATAAGAAAGCCTAAGAAAACTAAGGGAAGAAAAAAAAGTAAAAAAAATTAATATATATATATAATATAAATAATGACATGAAAGTTTGAGTCAATATCCCAAAAATCTTCACAGTTCACAAAGTACATATTTTCTAAGAGTTTTATGAAAGGTAAGAGAATCAATTCAATTTTAAATTCTTATATTTAATTTATAATAAGATTTTGCATTTAGACTTAGTTTAAGGAAGAACAATTTCTGATTAACCTCTGACCTTGGATCACTTATATTTTCACAAAAATACTTCAACACTTTTCTCTATTTTCAAAATACTAACATTTGATTTCATTCTTTATAAATTTTATGGGTGTAATCCGCTGAAAACTCTAAGGAGATAAAACTCCTCCTCTAGGAAAACCTAGAGGTTTAACGGCTTGTTGCACATGCTCAGTACAATTGCGTCACCTGCGAAAGTGGTATAATAATTCCTTTAGTTTTTGTTTTGCTCGGGACGATCAAAAGATAAGTGTGGGAGTGTGATTAGTCTCTAAAACTGCATATTTCATATCACATCTTCACATTTATTTGATATTAAATTCTGCTAATAATACCTCTCTTGTATGTTTCTAGGTCCATGGTGAGCAATGAAGAAGAAAACCTTAAATCACCATATAATGGGTGATTAAAGGCCTAAAATATAGCCATTGACTTTAGGGAGTTGATTCGTCAAAACTAGGGGCGCAAAACCAGAAACTGGGACCTACAGCCTACATGGGACAGAAGCGACAGGGCGGTAGCAGGCGCGGCGCGTGTGGATCTAGAAGAGCCGCGGAAACGCAGGCCAGCCGTACGAGCGCGGCGCACCCATACTTTGGGCCAGAGGTTGTCCCCTGGCCCCCTTTCCCCTGGTACCTATAAATACCCCTTGGGGTTTTTCAGAGAGGGGATATACAAAGAGTTAGGGTAGTTTCTTTCCATATTGTTATTTAGGGTAGTTTAGTTTAGGTTAGTTCTTCTTCTTCCTTTATATTTTTCATTTCTTGTAGATCTTGTAATAGGAGAGAGAGTGGTATATAGTTGGAAAGCAAGAGTTCTTGTAATAGAAAGTGACAATTTATGAAAGGTTCTCTCTTACCTCTCTTTATTTCTTCTCTCTAACTCCTTTTACTTGTTTAGCTAATTTTCTCTCATGGCAACTAACTACTAACTACTAACTTGCTAACTTTTTATTTGATAATCCACATGAATCTAATAGCCTCTACTTGGCTTTGCTCTTGCAAGAGCCATTGATGGCGTATGATGATGGATCTAACACTCTAACATCCTAACTCTCTAATAAGCTAACATTACTTTACTCCATAATTACTCTTGTTTAGTTTTGATGGTTTAAGTGTAGCTTGAACTTGTTTTGTTGAGTTAGGATGTGAAAGTTATCGTATGGGTCATGCTTTGAAACGCTCTTGAATCAAGGACTAATGATTGTCAAGGATACATGTGAGGAAACTATCACTAAGAGGTTAGCATGGTTAGTGGAGCCATTAGTAGTTAGTAGGTATGGGTTTTCTTTCTTTTTCACTTTGTTTTAGAAATATATCAAAAACCACAAATACCATTCTTTTCTATGTTTCCCACTTCTTTGTGTTTTACCGTACTCTTCTCTTTTCATTCTTTGTTTTCTTTTCTTTTCATTCTTTCAGACATTGAAGAACTTTTAACATACACGTGAACATACCGTGTAAGCTTCTATCGCCTCCCGTCCTTTTGGATTCGACTTGTTTTAGCCTCTATGCTATAACGGAAGTATCGAGGAAGCCAAAGCACACACACTTTGCATCTTGATTTCATAACATATACTTTTCGTGTGCGATTTTCTCCCGATCAGTCATCATCACTTTTGTTGAAGCGGTGCTCGAGGTAGGTACCACATATCTGGAGCGAAGGCCAAGATTTAATCCACTGTTGCATGTGTAAAGCTTTGATTTGAGAGACAGCTCGCTTTTCTAGGGTTAAAGAGAGCAACTACTTAGGGTTTGGGCATTCTACCAAACTCTGCATCTCCTTCTACTTTCTTATCCTCTTCTAATTCTCTAGTTCTCAGAACTCGGTTGTCTTCTTGTTTTCATTGCAATGAAGAAGGGAGAGACGTATGCCACGATCAGTGGCACGGGCGATCGAAAGGCTGCAGTGAAGGAGGGGGAAGAGTGTTTCCCATCGTACCGGGATCAAAATGGACTTCGATTCGAAGAACACCAAACTCCATGATCAGGAAGCAGTAGATAAGTGCTTTGCCAGCTATGAATTCCGTTTGAATCCGGGGATTAGAATTGAGTTTTGCCCCCTTAATGTTGACGTTTCCTCAGCCCCACCAAAAGGGGAGGGCGTATATATGCATCCCCAAGTTCTGGCATTGGGGCTAAAGCTGCCAATGACTAAGTTCATCCGCAGCGTTTTGGCTTTTTACAAATTCGTCCCCTCTTAGTTATTAGTGATAGCCTGGTGCACGATACTTGGGTTCGAGGCCCTCTGTGATTTGTATACTCATGAAGTGTGCCAGCTCGAGGTCTTCAGTGCCGCATATTCACTAAGGAAGGCTATCCATGGTTTGCACTACTTTTTCCCCCAAAGTCGGGCTGAAAAAGTTATTATCAATATGGTCAACAGCGACCATGGTATGCGAGATACCGTGATTCGAGTGATTGGACATGGGAGGCCGAATCTGAAGATAAGCGCGGGGCAGTTCCAGTCGTTTGGAACTTGGACGATACCTCTCATGAGGGGCTTTGCCTATCGCTGATGTTGAGGCAAAGTTGACTGCCGTGAACTACAATAATCGCAAATAGAGTTGGCTGCTAGATTCGAATAGACCTTCTGAACCCCCAGTCATCCCGAAGGTGTCAGCTTCGGGTAAGATCCAGCCTGCCTCTAAGCCTCAGGAACTTGCTCGGGAGGGAATCCTCTCGACCATCGGCCTAGGGGAGTTGAGGGTCTCGGGATGGATGGTTCCCACTAAAGGGTAGATGGCTCGTACTCAGTTTTCACGCTAGCTTTCTTTAATTTCCAGTTAGTAAGGACTATTTCTCAACACTTGTTGTCGGTTCTTGTTTAATGAGTCAGATGATGAGGAGATGACGGATTGCTTAAAGCCACGGCCTCTCCTCCGTCCACCATTATGGAGCGATCCTTTGAGGCTAAGAAGGCTCTGGTTGGATCTTTGGATCGTATAGACGGTATTCAGGGGGCTTCACCCGTCACTGAAACCACAGCAGTTGTGGATGTAGCTCCAAAGATGCCTATGGGACCTCCTACCACTGAGTTGCTCCCTAAGAGTGGTCTTTAGACAATAACGCCCCGACTGTGGATGATGCTAGGCTTCCATCTCTGCCTAGTTTTGAGAGAGTGGATGCTATCGAGCATCCTCAGGCTACAGAGGGTGCAAGGGCATCCGGTGGTGTTGGCTCCAAGGGGACCACACCATAATCTCAAGAACTATTATCGGGACGGACAATTACGGGTCTGGAACTAGGTTGTTCTACCAGAGAGGTGATATGGAGGTGGCCCTCGGGTATGGAGATTACCTTAGGGGACTTGAGGAACTTAAAGTAGAGCCTTTGAAGGAGCAAAAATTTCATCTAAAAATTGACATTTTTTTTTGGTATGTAACCTGACGTCCTTTTTTTTGAGTTATTTGTTTAAGTGCCGCTTAACTTTGGCTTCTCCTTCAGAATGTGGTTCTTCTTTCCGGGGCTGTTGGATGACCACAGGGATGTGCTAAAGGCAAGGGAGGGAGAAGTCTCTGATTTGAGATGGAGGATGGAAGAACTCAGTGTTGCAGGGTAGGTAGTAACTGAGGAGATTAGATGGCTCAAAGAAGATTTGAGTCGTGAAGTCGCGAATCGCTCAAGCGTGAGAA
>JAVJIF010007693.1:0-146706 GCA_038442645.1 Agave tequilana
CATGAACATGCTATGAATATTATGAATGAACAAGCATGAACATAAAAGGTAGGAGTTTAGAAATTGTTACCAACTCCAAAGCTCCAAATATGGTGGTCTTTCCACCAAAGCTCCTTGATAGCGATGCATCCAAAAGTATGTCCATTAAGTATATTACATCCACTACCAAGGCACCAATTCTCTCACGTCTTATGAGAGCCCTCACCTACATCACAAGCAAATGGTGGGGGTTTTGGTACCCATATTTTCTTGGGTCCTTGGGGTTAGACTTGTAAGGAACCCAAAATCTTTTATAATTAGCAAAATTTAGAGAATTAATATTATCATAACAAAACTTTGCTAATTGACCTTTTCGGCCACAATGTGTACATACGTACACTTTAGTATGCTTATGTGTAGGTGTGTGATCATGTTGAGCAACATAAGCAAATGCATGGTTATGATGTGCATGAATGTGTGGAGTTTGTTTCTTTGAAAACATTGACTCCAACCTAGAATGATTAAAAGCACAAGAGTTCAAAGTTGAACTCAAACCATCCATTTTATTTTTCAAATTCTTAATCTCATTAGTTGTGGCATGTAAAGCATGGTGAGATATAGAATCATTTTTCTTTTTCTTTTTAAAAACAAATTCTTTTTCTTTTTCAACAAATTTTCTTTTCAAAGTAATATTTTCTTGAAAAACAACTTCTTTTTATTTTTCCACCAAGTCAATTTTATTTTTCAAAGTATTGTTTTCTTCACATAAATCATTCAATTTTGTAAGCAAGGAAACATTCTCATTTTTCAAATCTTTATTTTCTTTACACATGCAATCAAAATCCTTTTTCAAATTTTTGTTATCTTTTTCTAAACATGCAATGTTAGATTTAAAAGAGTCTTGTTCTACATGCATGCAAGCAATATTCTTTTTCAAATTTTTATTATCTTTCTTAATCATGTCATATTTCTCAAGCAATAATTGACAAAATGTAGAAAGATCTTCATATGACATATTATTATCCTCATCCTCGGATTCGGAAGTTACCTCAAGGGGGTTATCCCCTTGGACCATATAGCATACGTTGGAGATGTCGCTTCCAACGTCCGAATCGCTCCCCGCATAGTATTGATCTTTTTCGCCAAGGGAGGTGAGGGTGTTCCATACTACAAAAGCCGAATCAATATTAGCAACTCTAGATAAATAAACATCATCTAGGGTAGACTTGATAGCATGAAGGGCTTTTGCATTAGCCTCAAAATTCTTACCATCTAAAGAATATGAATTATTAGTAGTGGCAAGATATACATGAATGCCTAAGGCTTTGAGGTACAAGGACATCTTCACCTTCCATATATAGATGTTATCTATGTCAAACATGGGTGGTGACATGAAGTCCATGGTGTGTATACAAATATTGTGATTAGCCTAAAAATGAGGATCTTTAACTCTAGGTTGTTAGACCCAAATCAGAGTACCAAGCTCTGATACCAATTGTAAATCACCTAGAGGGGGGTGAATAGGTGATGGCTAATCTAATGGTCACTTAATGATGAATGATGCAAATAATGCGGAAGCTAAAAACAATTATGACCAAATTAAAACTTTTACACTATACACTATGTATAACACAAGAGTGTTGCCGAATTCCCCGTGAAGGGCTCTGGACAAACTCCTCTAGATTCCCCTTGAATGGGTTGAGGTGCCGCGTTGGCTCTCTTGGTTGAATACAAGTGTTAGCAACAATCCCACGCAAGTATATCAATTAAGCACAAATGAATATATCAAGCATATATAGATAGACAATAATTGAATGCAAGATATAAACAAGGGAGAGAGAGAGAAATGGCAATCGCAAACACAAAGGTATGTTTTGAGGTTCGAGCACACTTGCTCTACATCCCGCCTTCGACACACGAAGGATTTCCACTATGCAAGATCCCAATGGATCTCTCCTCGGTGCCGCAACACCTACAAGCCCTCGGACTCCCTAGTCCCGTACACACCGCAAGCCCACTGGCTCGCCGAGGCCGCACCTCGTACAACAAGTCCGCACCCGAACTCGAAACAACGCGGACACACACGTCCGCCTCCTCAAAGTACAAGAAATGATCTCTTGGTGATCTAAACACTTGATCACCAATAAAAGCTCTCACTACAACACACCTATAGGATGTATAATCAATGGTTGCTCAAGTGTGGTGTGAGAAAATCAAGGATGTGAAAGGTGGAGGAAAACTCAAAGACTTTCTTTTAACACTCTTTATAAAAACTTCCCTTTAGATAGGAAATATTTGCTCTCTATTTTGTGGAGAAAACTCTTCTAAAAGTCTGGGAAAAACTGGCTCTAAGAGACTCCAAAATCTTCTTACAAAACAATGACAAGACCCCCCAATTTATAGGCCAGAAAAATATAGCCGTTGGGATCTGTCAGTACTGCCGGTCGACCGGCCGGTCGACCGCCAACGGTCGGATTTCTGACCGTTGGAGCTACGGTCGACCGGTGCGGTCGACCGAACTTTCCAGAGAGCACAGCTCTCTGCAGCGGTCGACCGGCACGGTCGACCGTTCAACAGTACACACAGGCGTGCACGTCTGTGCACGTCGGTCGACCGGCCCGGTCGACCGACTTCAGTTATAGTCGACTAGTTAGGTCGACTAGTCGACTTGGCTGAAGCCTGAAACAGTTTTCTGGGATTTAAAACATGGTCTTTTTGGCTTAAATAAAATCCCATAAAATACATAAAAATCTACAAAAATAGTTTTAACCAATATATTTGATAAACAAACATGCTTGCACAAAATCAAGGCATGTTATAAAAGATTGGACTATTTTTGTAACTTGAAAATATTTGGCCCATGATAAAAACTGTATTTTTCTAAAACAATATTTTTCAAAACATATTTTTCCAAATCTTCATTAAATACAAAAACAAGATATACTTTTAAAGCATAGTGTGTATGGATATGATCCACTACACAATCATAATGAAATATCTATGTTTTTGTCATAAAGCTCTAAACTTGGTTTTGGATAAAAGATATGTATATATGAAAATACCAAAATCCAAATAGTATTTTGTCACAAAGAAAAATCTTTTCTAACTACAAAATCTTTTATGAAAAGACAAGTAAATCAAGAGTGTGTGTGCATGGTATACTTGAGCAATCCACCAACTATCTATCCTTTACATTTTTAACTAAAAACAAAAACAAAATCTTATACCTAGACACAAGTCTTCATCTTCTTGAAGTCTTCACTTGAAGTCTTCTCATCTTCTTGACTTGGTCCAAGTTTGATCCAAAAGCTCCTTGGATCACACCGTGCTAGCTCCAAATCTTGATATTTTATCCTTTGTTGAGCTATGCACCTACTAAGATCTTGATAATGAATCTGTCACTAATTAAACACAAGATCATTAGTAAACATAACTTCATGAGTTGATCATCATCAAAACTAGGGTGATAGGCCTTTAGGCCAACAATCTCCCCCTTTTTGATGATGACAAAACTCATGGAGTTATATATGCATGGATTAAAGTAAAGCTTCAAGGAAGCTCCCCCTTAACTCATGCATAACAATAAATAATAAGATATGACAATAAAGCTCATCAATATGTATGCAAATGATGGAGATGAAACAAAATAAATCTTTTTCTCCTATTTGCAAAACAAAACATATATGCATAAATAACAAGGAAGACAAATACTACTCCCCCTTAAGCAATGAAAACATGCATATATATACTCAAATACTTCTCCCCCTTTTTGTCAACATCAACAAAGGGTTCAAAGTAAAATCAAATCCAACAAATTTTTCTCCCCTTTTTGTCAAAAACAAAAAGATCAAGAAGGGGTGAAACAAATCAATCAATAAAGATTTATATGCGATATACATTCATGAAGAGGAAGACGCTAAGTTAGCTTCCCTACACATATGCATTACATGAAGAAGGGATGACAAGCCCTAACTCACATAACACATATTATGTAATGCATAAGAGGAGATGTGAAGCTCCCCCTACACACGTATATCATATAAAGAAGAGTTGTCAAGCTCCTCAATCTATAATATACTCAACATGAATCCATATATAAGAGAGATGTTAAGCTCTCCTTGCATATAGGAAATACAAATCAAACATTTTGAAATTTTTTTTTATTTTTCATCATAAACTTTGTGCCTTTTTTTAAAAAAAAAATGTGAGCCAATTGTGAGTTAACCACATGAAAATCATATATATGTATGAGAAATGAGTATACCAAGTGAAATTGAAACATACATATATATAAGAAACAAAATATGAGTATATACAAAATAAGTTCATATTGATACCAATTGAAACGATTCAATGATACCAATTGACATAACAATAAAATCAAGTGTATATCTCATAACCTACCACCCTTCATATGCTCAAGATAGAAGATTTTCAATGAAGCATACAAGGCATAATCGCCCATCCATCCTCCCATAGATGGTAGGGGTTTTCAAAAATAGATTTGAAAATAAGCTTAGTTTGAAAAACTCTACCAAATGAAGAGATTGCACTAGTTAATATGAAAATGTTTTAAAGCTAGTACAAAATTCTTCAAGTAAGGAATAAAGTAAAAATGTTTTTCATGAAACACAAGTAAATCACATGGCACTAAAAACACTCTAATATCCATGAAGTCCATAAAATTTTCAAAAGAGGTGAGTGCACTAGTGTTATGTGGAATATGGTATCATGAAAATGTCAATAAAGCTTAATATTCCTTTAAATAAGAAAATATGAAAATCATCACAAATTTTTATTAAAAAATATATTTCAAGATATATGTATGTTTTGACAACTCAATAAGTATACATACATATCACTCAAACACAATTGAGTCCATATAAATAGATTTGCATTAAAGGCAAATGACTCAAGAGGTATACATGTATATCTTAAAGTTTGGCAAAATACACATATACATGAAATGAAAAACACATGATCATAAATCAAATCCAAAAAGTGGGAATATAAGTTTAAAAATGTATGTATCATCAAAACCAAGCAATACAAGCACATTTCATGGGTTCAAATAAGCATTAAGCACAATTATAGATAGATTTATTTGTGGCCCATGATATGTACAAGTATAAATCTTAGTTTTGATAAAACGAAAATAAACTAATATTCTATACATGAAGCATCAAATCTTTAGAAAAATAGAATCATGTGTCAATCTCAAAAATTATTTGAAGAATAAATAACTAGTATAAATTGTTTTTGAAAAACTAGTTAAAGATCCTTCAAATATATCAAATCATATGTTTTTCATAAAACATAACTAGATTCACAAAAATTTAAGCACTCATGATCTATAAAGCTCAAAATAATTTTTAACAAAAGTGTGAGTGTTAAATGATCATGTAAATAGCATTTTTATGAAAATAGTCAATGAAGCTCAAAAAGATCAAAAGTCACATTTTTAACAAAAACACGAAAAATCATTTTTAATTAAAACACTAATCTTCATGGTATATGTATTATTAATCCAATCCTAACAATACACATACATATCCCAAATTAAAAGAGTCTATCAAATGTATTTACATGAAGGCAAGAGACTCACGGGTATACATGTATATTTATTAGATTTGAATTTAAAATTCATATACATGAAGTAAAGCATAAAATAGGTATAACATGTAAAAAAAAAAAGAGAATCATCAAAACTAGACTATACATATGCATATAATGGATACAAATGAGCATGAAGTTCAATCATATATGAGTCAATTGTAATTCACTATTTGTACATGTATACATGCAAGTTTTGATAAAATCTACATTTGAACTAGTTCATACCACATGAAGCACACAAATCATAAAACATGAACATGCTATGAATATTATGAATGAACAAGCATGAACATAAAAGGTAGGAGTTTAGAAATTGTTACCAACTCCAAAGCTCCAAATATGGTGGTCTTTCCACCAAAGCTCCTTGATAGCGATGCATCCAAAAGTATGTCCATTAAGTATATTACATCCACTACCAAGGCACCAATTCTCTCACGTCTTGTGAGAGCCCTCACCTACATCACAAGCAAATGGTGGGGGTTTTGGTACCCATATTTTCTTGGGTCCTTTGGGGTTAGACTTGTAAGGAACCCAAAATCTTTTATAATTAGCAAAATTTAGAGAATTAATATTATCATAACAAAACTTTGCTAATTGACCTTTTCGGCCACAATGTGTACATACGTACACTTTAGTATGCTTATGTGTAGGTGTGTGATCATGTTGAGCAACATAAGCAAATGCATGGTTATGATGTGCATGAATGTGTGGAGTTTGTTTCTTTGAAAATATTGACTCCAACCTAGAATGATTAAAAGCACAAGAGTTCAAAGTTGAACTCAAACCATCCATTTTATTTTTCAAATTCTTAATCTCATTAGTTGTGGCATGTAAAGCATGGTGAGATATAGAATCATTTTTCTTTTTCTTTTTAAAAACAAATTCTTTTTCTTTTTCAACAAATTTTCTTTTCAAAGTAATATTTTCTTGAAAAACAACTTCTTTTTATTTTTCCACCAAGTCAATTTTATTTTTCAAAGTATTGTTTTCTTCACATAAATCATTCAATTTTGTAAGCAAGGAAACATTCTCATTTTTCAAATCTTTATTTTCTTTACACATGCAATCAAAATCCTTTTTCAAATTTTTGTTATCTTTTTCTAAACATGCAATGTTAGATTTAAAAGAGTCTTGTTCTACATGCATGCAAGCAATATTCTTTTTCAAATTTTATTATCTTTCTTAATCATGTCATATTTCTCAAGCAATAATTGACAAAATGTAGAAAGCTCTTCATATGACATATTATTATCCTCATCCTCGGATTCGGAAGTTACCTCAAGGGGGTTATCCCCTTGGACCATATAGCATACGTTGGAGATGTCGCTTCCAACGTCCGAATCGCTCCCCGCATAGTATTGATCTTTTTCGCCAAGGGAGGTGAGGGTGTTCCATACTACAAAAGCCGAATCAATATTAGCAACTCTAGATAAATAAACATCATCTAGGGTAGACTTGATAGCATGAAGGGCTTTTGCATTAGCCTCAAAATTCTTACCATCTAAAGAATATGAATTATTAGTAGTGGCAAGATATACATGAATGCCTAAGGCTTTGAGGTACAAGGACATCTTCACCTTCCATATATAGATGTTATCTATGTCAAACATGGGTGGTGACATGAAGTCCATGGTGTGTATACAAATATTGTGATTAGCCTAAAAATGAGGATCTTTAACTCTAGGTTGTTAGACCCAAATCAGAGTACCAAGCTCTGATACCAATTGTAAATCACCTAGAGGGGGGTGAATAGGTGATGGCTAATCTAATGGTCACTTAATAATGAATGATGCAAATAATGCGGAAGCTAAAAACAATTATGACCAAATTAAAACTTTTACACTATACACTATGTATAACACAAGAGTGTTGCCGAATTCCCCGTGAAGGGCTCTGGACAAACTCCTCTAGATTCCCCTTGAATGGGTTGAGGTGCCGCGTTGGCTCTCTTGGTTGAATACAAGTGTTAGCAACAATCCCACGCAAGTATATCAATTAAGCACAAATGAATATATCAAGCATATATAGATAGACAATAATTGAATGCAAGATATAAACAAGGGAGAAAGAGAGAAATGGCAATCGCAAACACAAAGGTATGTTTTGAGGTTCGAGCACACTTGCTCTACATCCCCGCCTTCGACACACGAAGGATTTCCACTATGCAAGATCCCAATGGATCTCTCCTCGGTGCCGCAACACCTACAAGCCCTCGGACTCCCTAGTCCCGTACACACCGCAAGCCCACCGGCTCGCCGAGGCCGCACCTCGTACAACAAGTCCGCACCCGAACTCGAAACAACGCGGACACACACGTCCGCCTCCTCAAAGTACAAGAAATGATCTCTTGGTGATCTAAACACTTGATCACCAATAAAAGCTCTCACTACAACACACCTATAGGATGTATAATCAATGGTTGCTCAAGTGTGGTGTGAGAAAATCAAGGATGTGAAAGGTGGAGGAAAACTCAAAGACTTTCTTTTAACACTCTTTATAAAAACTTCCCTTTAGATAGGAAATATTTGCTCTCTATTTTGTGGAGAAAACTCTTCTAAAAGTCTGGAAAAAACTGGCTCTAAGAGACTCCAAAATCTTCTTACAAAACAATGACAAGACCCCCCAATTTATAGGCCAGAAAAATATAGCCGTTGGGATCTGTCAGTACTGTCGGTCGACCGGCCGGTCGACCGCCAATGGTCGGATTTCTGACCGTTGGAGCTACGGTCGACCGGTGCGGTCGACCGAACTTTCCATAGAGCACAGCTCTCTGCAGCGGTCGACCGGCACGGTCGACCGTTCAACAGTACACACAGGCGTGCACGTCTGTGCACGTCGGTCGACCGGCCCGGTCGACCGACTTCAGGTATAGTCGACTAGTTAGGTCGACTAGTCGACTTGGCTGAAGCCTGAAACAGTTTTCTGGGATTTAAAACATGGTCTTTTTGGCTTAAATAAAATCCCATAAAATACATAAAAATCTACAAAAATAGTTTTAACCAATATATTTGATAAACAAACATGCTTGCACAAAATCAAGGCATGTTATAAAAGATTGGACTATTTTTGTAACTTGGAAATATTTGGCCCATGATAAAAACTGTATTTTTCTAAAACAATATTTTTCAAAACATATTTTTCCAAATCTTCATTAAATACAAAAACAAGATATACTTTTAAAGCATAGTGTGTATGGATATGATCCACTACACAATCATAATGAAATATCTATGTTTTTGTCATAAAGCTCTAAACTTGGTTTTGGATAAAAGATATATATATATGAAAATACCAAAATCCAAATAGTATTTTGTCACAAAGAAAAATCTTTTCTAACTACAAAATCTTTTATGAAAAGACAAGTAAATCAAGAGTGTGTGTGCATGGTATACTTGAGCAATCCACCAACTATCTATCCTTTACATTTTTAACTAAAAACAAAAACAAAATCTTATACCTAGACACAAGTCTTCATCTTCTTGAAGTCTTCCCTTAAAGTCTTCTCATCTTCTTGACTTGGTCCAAGCTTGATCCAAAAGCTCCTTGGATCACACCGTGCTAGCTCCAAATCTTGATATTTTATCCTTTGTTGAGCTATGCACCTACTAAGATCTTGATAATGAATCTGTCACTAATTAAACACAAGATCATTAGTAAATATAACTTCATGAGTTGATCATCATCAAACTAGGGTGATAGGCCTTTGGGCCAACAAAAACAAAATATAAATCAACATGAAAAACATAAACATGATCATTATGTAAATTCACATGTTATTAAACCTATGATAAACATGATAGCTAAACATATACGAGAACACAAAAAATAGTCCATATTAAACATGGGTGTCTCAAAGGCTATACATGCATGTCAAGGATCTAATAATCATGGCATTCTCATAATAATCAATAAACAATAAAGCATGCTATAAACAATGATTATAAAAAGCATGTAAATATAAACATGGGAGTTAGAGATCGATACCAAAACCAATGAGGGCACCCTCTAGTTCTCCAAACCAAGGTGGTCTTCCCACCAAACATCCCTTGAAAGTGATGCATCCAAATGATCTCCTTTAAGCTCGGAACGCATCCACCTCAAGGTACCGATACTCTCACGTCATGCGAGAGCCCACACCTACATCATAAACAATAGGGGTGGTCTTTGGTACCCATATCCTTTTGGGTCCATGGGGGGTTAGCATCATTCCTAACCCAAACAGATTTATTTGCTAAATTTGAAACATGTATTCTATCATAGCAAAATTTAACAAGGTGGCCCTTACGTCCACAATGTGTAGAAGTGTACACATGAGCATACAAGTGATGATGGTGTCCGTGAGGAGCATGTGTATGCCGTGGAGGGTGTGCATGCATAATAGATGGAATTTGTTTCTTTCGAAACAAAGATTCTAAACGTGTATGGCTAGAAACACAATGGCTCAAAGTGGAGCCCAAACAATTCATGTTCTTCTTTAATACATTTATATCTTTTTCAATAGTAGAAGAAATGGAGCATGCAATAGGTGATGTAGATGGAACTACCTTAGCATGGCAAACATGAGAATCAATATTATTTTTCAAAGAAATATTTTTCTTTAAACAAATATCTAATTCTTTTGAAATAAAATTAATTTCATTTTTAAAGAATCGTTATCGTTTAAAATAAAATCTAATTTTGAAGATAAAAACTTATTTTTCTTCAACACATCATCACAATCATTTTTATTTTTCAAAAATTCAATTTCTTTAAGGGCAAAATCAAGTCTAGATTTCAATGAATCCCTTTCATTAGAAATCTCTACCTTTTCATGCAAAACCAAGTCAAATCTAGAAATCAAATCTTTATTTTCATTATTAAGACCTAAACTTTTCTTTTTCAAAATATTATATTTTTCTATTAATTTTTCACAAACTATAGATAGTTCTTCATTTAAAGTGTTGGGATCAACATAGTCATTACAAGAAGAACTAGCATCATCACTATCTAGTTGAGATTCCGAATGTACCTCAAGGGAGTCATTCCCTTGGACCATGAAGTATTGAGAATCGGATTCTCCACTAGATTTCTCCTCTTGTTGGATTGGCATTTGAAGCTCGGAGGTGGTGGTTGTGGTCAACTTGTTCCACACTACAAAAGCGGAATCAAGGTTAGAAACATGCATAAGATAATCTTTTGAAAGCGTGCTTCTAATAGCCTCAAGGGCTTGTGCATTAGCCCCTATATGATTGCTATTACCAAGATAGCATTTCTTGGTAGCGGCAAGAAAAACATGCAAACCTAGGGTTTGTAAATAGATGGACATCCTAATCTTCCAAACAACAATGTTGGAAGCATCAAACATAGGTGGGGTCATGACGTCCATGGGTGTGCAAACTAAATGTGTGCAAACAAATATATGCAAATGCAAATGGTAGATTAGCAAGCAAGGATCTCACTCCTAGGTGGTTAAACCTAAAGTATCAGGAGCGTAGGCTCTGATACCAATTGAAATCACCTAGAGGGGGGGTGAATAGGTGATATAGCTAATCTAGAAAATAAATGCGGAAGCTAAAAACAATTTGCAACACACTTAATACAACCAACGAGTGTAGCCGAATTCCCCGTGAAGGGCTCTGGACTAACTCCTCTTGATTCCCCTAGATAAGGGTTGAGGTGCTATATGAAGCTCTCGTGGTTAAGTACAAGTGAGGCACACACAAACAACCAAGCATATAAACGATATAGCAATATGAAATAATGTAAGGCACTAACACAAGCAAATATGATATGAAATGAATGATGCTATGCACAACACAAATAAAGGAGAGAGAGTTTAGAGGCAATGGATCAAACGCAAACAACAAGTTGTGTTTCAAGGTTCGAGCCCCTAGCTCTACGTCCCCGCCTTCACCGAGAAGGATTTCTAATCCACTAGGAGTACCGAACTCCTCTCTCAACCTTACAATGCCACCGAGGCAATACAACCACAATCCACCTCTACCGAAGAGGGATAGGCCCGTAGCCAAACAACCAAACTCCACCTCACCAAGAGGGAGTAAACAACAATCTCCACCTCTACCAAAGAGGGAGCCAAACACCAACAACCTCAACCTCTACCAAAGAGGGAGCCAAACACCAACAACTCAACCTCTACCAAAGAGGGAGCAACCCAACAATGAAAGGGTTTACAACAAGGTGATCCAAAAGGACCACAAACTCAATCTCTTTTCCACAAACAAAAGATCTTAAATAGATTAGGATAGAAGATATACCTCAAGTGGAAAAACAAGGTGTTTGGAAAACAAAAGCTCAAAGAAATAATCTTGGGAAAACTCTAGAAGATAATGGAAATGAAGAACAAACACAAATCTTTCAAAATTCTATTTCCTTTGATTTTTCCAAAAATCTAAAACAATATAAAGATAAATCTTTTAAAGCTCTAAACACTTTTGAAAAGTTGTTTTAAACACTAAAGAAACTCTGAAATTTTTCTTGTCAAAAGTCTTATCAAAAGCCCAAAGAGATGGGGCTTAAATAGGCCTCTCCAACAAACTAGTTGTTGGCTGGTTTTTCAGCCAGCACGGCTGGCGATCGACCGCCCGGTCGACCGCCAAACGGTCATAAATATGACCGTTGGAGGAACCCGGTCGACCGGCCCGGTCGACCGCCCAAAAATAGAGAGCAAAGCTCTCTGGCCGGTAGACCGGTCCGGTCAACCGTGCCCTGTGCCTGGCCAACGTGCACAGGTCTGTGCACGTCGGTCGACCGACCGGTCGACCGACTCTGGAACACGGTCAACCGGCCCGGTCGACCGCCAGAGCCTGGCAGGCAGTAGTTTGGGTCAGAAAAACTTGTTTAAAAATATTCTAATAAATCCCATAAATCTTCTAAAATTCCATAAAAATAGTTTTATCATTTTGTATTGAAATACAAACATGTGATAAAAATTTCAAGACACATATCAAACATTTTGAATCATTTTTGTGTCTTATCAATTTAGTCAAAAACCAAAACCTGTATTTTTCCAAACTTAGATTTTTCTCAATAAGAATTCTGATTTTTCTTAAAACTCATGAATAGACATATCAAATTAAGTTTGTTTAAGATATGAAGAATGTATGTATATTGAACACATCTAATATACATAAAAACCATTTAAACTTGTTTTGCTCTAAACTATTCATGAAAATCAAAATCCATAAAACGTGTGTGTTGTGCACTTGAGCATATCAACTATTCTAAACTTTACAAATGGATCTAAAACACTACACTAAACTAGGATACCTTAGTCTTCTTGACGATCTTCTATCTTAAAGATGACTCGATCCAAAACGTGATCCACGAGCTAGACTCCAACGAGTGTAATGTATGATCTTGATGCTCGGGCTCTGGAATCACCATGTGAAAGGCTTCAAAACCATCTTATTGAAGCAATCACCAACTAATATCTTGCTAAATGATCTGAAACTAAAACCACAAGATTATTAGTAAACATAACTACATGAGTTAATCATCATCAAAACTAGAGTGGAAGGCCTCTGGGCCAACAATTATCACTCACTTGCAACTCAATTACCTCTCAGTTACAGCCCAGTTACAGTTAATTTTGTGGTCATGCAAATTTGTATTATTTTTTTTTGTTAATATTAATTTTTTTTAATATTTAGCAATTTTAATATTTATTTGCAATATTAAAACTTTTTAAATCACCATATAGTTAATTTTGTGGTCAACTTTTTCACTTACGACTTACACATTACGACAACCAAACATCGTAAAACACAATACACTTTTCCACTTACAACTTTATATTACTAATCAAACACCATAAAGCTTACATGCATGTAACTCATTTACAACTGTAAAAGACTTTACCAATTACCACTTACGAATTATGGCCAGTTACGACAACCAAACAGGAACTGTTGAAGATGATATAGTAAGGCTTGTAGAAACATAGACATCTATTTTGAGGTGCTATAAGTTTTATATATATATATATTTTTACAAGCAGTGACTATGCTATTTTATTTGTCTATATGCACACTATATTATGGAAACCTAGATAAAAAGCATACAACTATTTAGAAATTTATAAACATATTTAATGTTCCAAGTAACGCTTGGAGAAATATGTAGACACCTATTTTTGGATGCTGGGAGCTTTATTTAGTCTTGTGTCACATGCGGAGAACTAGGTGTTAGATTTATTTGGATTAGAGTTTAAATTAATTTGGGCCCACACAAGTCTAATTGGATTTATATACCCCCCTCTATAAACCTATGTTGTTGGATCTAATAAAAAATTAATTAAGCCTAATAGTTTGGGTCTAGACACGTCAATTACACTTAGCCATAAGTGTATTCAAATTAAGATGTGAGACTCGTCTATATATATGTAGAAGTCGTGTTATCAATCAAGGGTCTAAATTTATGATGAGTTGAACTAGGTTTGTTTGATACTATATATATATCATGAGTAGAATTCCATCTCCACCACCATCTACTATGACATAATCTCTCACTTGGAGGCATTTCATCTCCTCTAAAGATCAAGAAGAGAACTTGGTGGCTAGAGAGAAGAATCTCCTCCCTCAACTCTGGCATCCTCGAGATCGTGCAACTTTCAGTATCCCTTTCGTGATGGAATCAGGTATATCTAAATCCTCTTTCCTTTGATATTGATAAAGAAACTTTTAGTTTATGTGTGGATCTTGTATGGAATAATTATTAGATCTAATAATTGTATCAGAGCCTCCTCTTTAACGGATCTTCGGGATCTATAAATTTTTTTGGCTTGATCTATTAAAATTACAGTCAAGTTCTTTATTTAATTCAATAAAGAATTAATTTTTTGTCTCAAATAATAAAATTAAATTGAGATTATTATACTGAATTTTGTATATATTTTCTAAAATTTTACTGTGTGTTATTCTGTTTTTAATTAAACAAAAAAATCCAAAAAAAAGGAAAAAGGAAAAGATTGCATGCATGCATGGCATGCATGCTTGATGCATGCATGCATGCGTGTTCTTGTGGCTCGCGGCAGTCGCCGGCCACCATGGGCCGGCGGTGGCGATTAAAGCGGCAAAATGGTTTTAAAAAATTAATTAATTTGAATTCTTAATTCAGTAGGATTATGAGATTAATTAGGATTAGAAAATTTAGAGATATTCTATAAGGAAACCTACTCCTAATTAATCTCATATTAAATTTTAATTGAGATTGTTGAGATTGATTTGGGTTTTAAGATTGAGATAGAATTCTAGTTTATTAAGTGAATTTTGGGTAGAATTCTTATCAAATAAAGAGACTTATCCCAATTAATCTCATATTAAGTTAATCGGATTTTATTCAGTTTATTAAACCTGATCCATTAAGAAAACTCATAACTTAACCATAGCAGGTCAAGTTTGATCCAGATCCGATAAGCACCGCAGACCTGTTTTGCCAATAAAAATTTCAATTAGCCGTTACAGGCTCATCCGACCTCTGTTTTGGGCATGTAAATAGCCATTTCGAAGCTCTTGACGAGCACTACAGTGTTACAGGTACTAGACATGATAAAACAGTAATTAATTGACACAAAGAAGACACTGAAATATTTCTTTATCATGATAATATGTACAATGTTAGCATAAAGAGACACAACTTGTTTTGAAAGTTTAACTGGCAGTTCTATCAATCAGACTGGTTACATTTTCTGAAATTCAATTTTATGGCTATTACAGTATAATTTTATTAAATGCAATATTTATGTTAAATTGATGAGTTTGTATGCTTATGTAGTTTAAATTGAATGGTACAAATTTTAAGCAGTGGTAAAACCACGTAAAAGATCGTTCTTGGATTCATGGACTTAGACTACACGTTAAGAACTGATGAACCCCTACTATCACTAACAAAAGTTCAGTTAAAGAAAAAGGTCAATTATGATAAGTGGGAGAGGTCCAATAGGATGTGTCTACTGGTCATAACATATTTTATTCCTATAACTATTAGGGGTTTTATACCTAGTAAAGTTAGTGTTAAGAGTTTTCTTACTGAAGTAGTCGACCGATTTATTAAATCGGATAAAGTTGAGGCCAGCACACATCTTAGCAAGTTGATAAATATGCGCTACAATTACAAAAAAAATAAGGGGATGCATTATGAAAATATTAAACTAAAAGTACTGAAATTGGAACTCTCTGAAGAGATTCTAGTGCATTTCATTATGATATCTTTTCTTACACTATATAACCCTTTTCAAGATTATTTATAATACTCAAAGGAAAAAGTGGAGTCTCCTTGGGCTCATTAGTCACTGTGTCCGAGAAGAAGAGAGATTGAAAAAAGAAAAGAGTGAAAGTGCTCACTTAGCATACATGGTAACACCTCTAATAAGAAAAAGAAAAATATAACTAAAGGGAGGAATATAAACACCACTACAGTTAATGATCCTAAGTGAAAGTGAAGGAGAAGAAGCCTAAGGTCATTGCATGTTTCTTTTACAAGAAAGTAGGCCACCTCAAGAAGGATTGCATAAAGTATCAGAAATAGCTAATTAAAAAGGGCATATCTCATATTTATATTTCTTCTGAAATTAATTTAGCTTTAGTGTCACTTCATGCATAGTGGATAGATAATTCACATAAGCGATTCAATATGAAAATTTTCAAACCCAAGAGAGTCCCAGCTCAGCTGAGCGATATATATATACATGGGAATGGAAAATAAACTGCAGTTGAAGCTATTGGAGTTTGTAGGTTTAAATTAAATTATAGTTATATTTTAGATTTAGATGAGACTTTATATGTACCATTTTTAGGCGGAATCTTATTTCTATTTCATTGTTAGACAGATCTGATTTTTATTGTCACTTTTGGTAATAAAATGGTTAGTCTGTTTTCTATATCTAAAATTATTAGTACTGAAATCTTAATTGACGGCTTAAATAAATTGAATCTTCATGCTTCATATTTTGAATTTTTATATGTGAATAGGCTAGGCACTAAGCGAACATTAATTAAAGAATCATTAGGAAGTTTGATATTAGAAGGAGTTCAGGTGTCTTGGATTTGGTGTATGCAGACATTTGTGGTCAATTCTCTACAGCTTATTGGAATGATCACAGATACTTTATCACTTTTACAGACGATTACTCTCGTTATGAGTACCTATGCTTGATTCATGAGAAACCTCAATCGCTAGACATGTTTAAAATCTATAAAGCTGAAGTTGAAAATCAACAGAATAGAAAGATTAAAGTAGTTAGATCTGATCGTGATAGTGAGTACTATGGCAGATACGACGGATCAGATAGATGTCCAGGATCTTTTGAAAATTTTATGGAAGAGTGTGGTATTGTAGCCCAGTACACCATGCTAGAGACACTTTGTCAAAATGATGTTGCTGAGAGACGAAATACACACTAAAGAACATAATTAGGAGTATGATAGCTCATACTATTCTACTAGAGTAATTATGAAGTGAAACCTTAAAGACGGTTGTTTACCTCCTTACTAGAGTACTTAGCAACACAATAACTAAAACTCCATATGAGTTATAGATTGGGAAATTTCTCAGCATTAGGCACATCATGTTCGGGGTTGTCCAGCTAAAGCTCGGTCATATGCTACATGAGAAGAAGCTGGACTCAAGGACAATTAGCTATTCATTCGTAGGGTATTCTGAGAGGCATAGAGCCTTTAGGTTTTATTGTCCCTTCACTAAAAACATAATAGAGATGGATAATGCTAAATTTTTTGAGGATATTTAGAACAGTGAGAGTCAACTATATAAGGATTTCACATTTGAGGAGAACATATTGTTATACTCATGACAATCGTTTCAAATGATGAAGTAGTTATTTCACTTCAGTATGAAAATACAGTTGTGCCTATACATGGTACAAATATAGTTCATCCTGAAGTAGATCATGCTGATGAGTTGAAACCTGAAAATTCTCAACCACAAGTGCTTAGGAGATCAACTAGAAAGAAGAGATCAGCCATTACAAATGACTATATAGTTTATCTCCAAGAGAATGGGTTTGACATAGGACTAGGGATGATCTCACATCTTTGAATGAGGCCAAACTCAACATTCACTCCACTAAGTGGTCAAATGCCATGAAAGATGAGTTAAAATTCATGAAGAACAACGATATTTGAGATTTAGTAGAGTTGCCTAAAGGAAAGAAATCGATTGGTTGTAAATGAGTGTTCAAAATCAAGCGGGATTTGAAGGCAATGTTGAAAGGTATAAGACACGTCTTGTCGCAAAGGGATGCACTCAAACAGAGGACATTGACTATAAGGAGACTTTCTCTCCGTTTTTCATGAAGGATTCTTTTAGAATTATCACGACACTAGTGACCCACTTCGACCTGGAGTTACACCAAATGGATATTAAGACTCTCTTACTTAATGGTAACATCGGGGAAGATCTATATGGTGCAACCAGACAATTTTGAAGCCAAAGGTTCGTAATATTTGCTTTGCAAATTAAAGAAATATGTTTATGGTCTAAAGCAAGCATTCCGTCAATGATATTTGAAATTTGATTAAGTAATATTCAATTTTTTAAGGAGAATGTAGATGATCAATGCATTTACTATAAATTCCTATAAATTGAAAGAGAGTAGACTTATATTTCTTGTGCTATATGTAGATGACATTTTACTGACAAGTAATGATATGGCTCTTTTTATTTGAGACCAATAAATTTTTTCTCAAAGAATTTTAAGATGAAAGATCTCAGAGACATTTCTTTTGTGATAGATATCCAGATTTAACGTGACAAGACATGTGAAATATTAGGTTTATTACAAAAGGCGATTAGGGGCTAGATAGATGTGGCATGATGAATTGCTCGGGAAGATAAGTTGAGTCTACTCCAATGCCCCAAAAACGATCTCCAGATAGAGCAAATGAAAAACATTCCATATGCATCGGCAGTTGAAAGTGTAATGTATGCTCAAGTTTGTACCCATCCAGATATAGAATGTGTCGTTGAGAAACTTGGCAGATACTCAATCAACCTGGGATTGATCACTAGAAGATTGCCAAAAAGGTAATGTGATACCTACAGAGAACCAAGGACTACATGTTTATATACAGAAACTCTAATCAATTGCAGCTGATTGGATATACAGATTCAGATTAATATTGAATGTATCGACAGTAGAAAATTCACTTTAGGTTACATTTTTCTGATTACAAGAAGATGGTAGATTTAGTCGAGAGGCCATTACAACTACATTGTGACAATAGAGCTATAGAGCTTTACTATAAAAGTGACAATAGTTCAGCAAAAGTCAAGACACATCGACATCAAGTTTCTTGTCATTAAAGATAGAATTCAGATTCACATTGTGGTTATTGATAGTGATATTTTTATCTTTAACATTACAAATCCACTCACTAAAAGACTGCCATCTAAAGTCTTCTTAAAACATAATTGCTCATATGGGGATAGCTAGTAATGATGATATCCTAGTTTAGTGAGAGTGGATACTTTTATGTATCAGACATTATTTTTAAGTGCATTTTATGTATATTTGTTGATTCTGATAATAAAGTAATAACTGCTTTCTTTAAATTTCTTTTGAGATTAATTTGCACATTTGAGTTTGTTAGCAGTTAAACTCATTGGAATCATAAAGTTGGACTCGGAGTCATAAACTAAGACTCCTTGGAGTCATAAGGTTAGACTCGATGGAGTCATAAAGATAAACTCGTTCAAATCATAAGGTTAGACTCGTTGAAGTCATGAAGTGGAAACCAGTTGGAATTGTATCTTATTTGATCAAAGAATAATTTCATGCCACATGTCCAATTCTAATCTTGGGTTCTGAAACTTGTGATGTGCAAGGTCCTACCTCGATTATACAGAAGGTAACGACCACCATGTTCGGTAACAGAACACTTAATGGATTAGATTGTTTTGAAACGTGGTTCATTGACCGTTAAAGTTTTGGTACCATAAAGTTATGTATAACATCCTTCCAGCATGACTTGTTTGGCCCAAGTGAGAGATTGTTAGAGTTATTTGGATTATAATCTAAATTATTTGGCCATACACAAGTCTAATTGAATTTATACACTCGTCTCTATAAATCTATGTTGTTGGACCCAATAAAGAATTGATCAAGCCTAATGGTTTGGGCCTAAACACGTTTCAATTACACTTAGACATGAGTGTATTTAAATTAAGATGTGGGACTCATTTACACGTGTGAAACTAGTGTTATCAATCAAGAGTATAGATCTATGATGAGTGCTAGGATTTCTTGATGCTATATATCATGGGTAGGATTCCCCCTCCACCACCATCTATTATGACTTAATCTCTCTCTTGGAGGCCTCTCATCTCTTCTACGGATCAAGAAGAAAACTTGGTGGTTGAAGAGAAGAATCGCCTCCCTCAACTCCGGCTTCCTCGAGATCATGCAACCTTCAGTATCTCTTTCGTGATGGAATCAGGTACGCTTAAACTCTCCTTCCCTTTGATCTTGATAAAGAGCCTTTTAGTATATGCGTGGATCTTATATGAAATAATTATTAGATCTAACACTAGGTTGTTTATTTATTCATGTATACATTACACCATGAAACCCCAAAAGGTGCAACTATTTAGTTTGAAAAATATTCAGTATTATTCCAAGCAACAAGGTCACTCTCACATATTTTAGGTTGAGACAATCTACCAACGACATCACCAAAGCATAAGATCTAGAACAATTCGGCCTTCTCCCAAAATATATTTTGGTGAGAGGTGGACAATTTGGAGGTGATCAAGATGACAGTTCCATACAAAAACCTCGTTATTGAAGGATAGGCTTTGGTGCAGCCTTTGCCTTGTTCTCATCTCTATGTTATATGTCATCTAAGAGTACAGTTGGTGAAGCTTTTGTGTTCCTAAATTTAAAACACCCAACCCCACATTCTGCAATTTCTCAGTGTTGTCCTCTCGAACATATGCTTTTAGGGAATGAGCTAGGTGATTGGAGGAATGACTAATTTTGATCAAGTGAAATGGACAAAGACAGAACAAAACTAGTGTTAGATCAAATTATGCTATCCATTTTAGGCTAACCAATGGCATACTTACGTTGATACAATGAGTCATACATTTCAGTGAATACATTTAATTAACCTATAGTAAAATAGTTGTCTATGGGCTCTGTTTGTTTCTCCGAAATGAGGCCGGAAATCAACTGTTCATGAGCAGCACATGGGGCCACGTCAGTTTCCCATGAAGTATTATTTGGTTGTCTGTAAAGAAAAGGTAATGATTATAGTGTGCCCGCAAAAATCCTATGTCACCACTCTGCTAGTTTCCGTGCACTAAGTCTGAAAAGACTCAAAAAATTACTATTTATGAGCTCACTTGACTCTTTTTTTTTTTTTAAAAAATAAAAATCGATAACTTGAACCTCACTTGAATTTTCTGCGTCTCATTTTTTAGAGTCAAACATGCCTTGTGTCCAAATCCAGAGACCGGGGCATTCATCAAGATGAAATTGTAAAAAACGAAAATGACACAACTATAATAATTTTGGGGTGCCTCATCAAATCTGTTGGGGTGGAAATATCCGTTCCCATAAGATTCGGTTTCAGATATCCGAATTTGATTGCATATTTGACTAGAAGCATAGTGGGTCATTAGTTAGTTAATTACTTTTCGAACAAGGTCACTCAACAAGTTAACAATAATAGTAATAATATTATAATACAAAACAGTCTAATTTGTTGTTAACAAACCACACTTACAGGTGGGCCCAACAGCAGCTCTGTCATCCACTCGCATGTCCCGAAGCCCAAAGTCTCCGCCGCGATGGTGGGCCCCAGCCCATCTGCCTGCAGGCAAGGAGATGCTCCTCGGCCTGCCACATAGTTCCTTCCGCCGGTCTCCGCTCCGCTCTCGTGTCCGATCTGATATTGATATCATACGACTTCATCCGAAAGAGGGGAAAAGATAAAAGAAATCTGTTTGTTTATCGAGTATTTTATTGATCTCCGTCGAAATCAAGAAGAGAGAGAGAGAAAACAAGAGCAAAGATTTCAATTTTGAGCAGCGGAAGAAGCGGCAGCAGCAGGGGAGAGCGAGAGCGAGGTGGAGGAGGAGTCGTCTATGGCTGTCCATGCTGTGACTCCATTGATCAATGGATTCTTCGGTCTGAGCCGCCCGAGACTTGGGACAAATTTCCCTTCTTCTAATTCTTCTTCTTCTTCTTCTGGGGCATGTTTGAAAGGGTACAGAGGAGGTCGATTTGTGAGAGCGGCTAATTCTTCTCCATCTTCATCATTCTCTTCTCCGCGTTGCAGCAGATTTCAAGGTTTGTTTCCTGACCCAAGAAAAATATTTCAATTTCATGCAACAATGAGTTCAATTGTATGATCTGATTGAGTAACAGGAAATGCTTGCTTGCAAATTTATAGTAGGCCACTCAACGAGAAAAAAAGGTATCAGCCACTATAATTGGCAAGAAAGATGGAATATTGGCTGAAAGAATAAATACACCAAGAAGGATAAAAGTGAAAGTGGGTTTGAGAAATGCACCAACCAAACAAGCTAAAGTTCTGTAGAACAAAATGAATATGATTCGTTTTTCTTTTTACTTTTTCTCTGTTGGTTACTTGCCTAATAATCCCTTTTGTTGATTTTTGATTTTGATCATAGCCAATGGAAAAGTACATTCGAGCAACAATGGTTCGATTGAGACGAGTGATTCTCCACTTGTGGTGTGCTTTGGGGAAATGTTGATTGATTTTGTCCCGACAATTAGTGGGTTATCATTGGCCAGTGCCCCTGCGTTCAAGAAAGCTCCTGGGGGAGCACCGGCTAATGTTGCTGTTGGAATTGCTCGCCTTGGTGGTTCATCAGCCTTTATTGGGAAGGTAACATTTAATGTCTAATTGCGGTTTCCATAGTTTATTTGCTATAGAGTTAAAGATATCCCTTGCTTAGGGGAGAAACATTTCTCATAGTTCTGAAATTCTTTTCATTTGCCAAGATAATAAAAATATATATTTTTTATAATCTTCCTTATTATATATAACCAAGCCTATCTATGATGCCCATTGTCAAAAGTATAACTTTAGGATGTTCTTTTTTTTATGGATAAATTGCAGTTAACACCTCTGTACTACCCATAGAGGGTAGATCAACACATATTTCGTACACCAAGTATTGATTTTGCACCAATTTTCAAAGCTTTCAAATGGTGGAATCTGCCTATAACTTGCATCCATCATATTTGAAACACTTAAAAACATATGGTGAAACATTGGATCACCTCAATTCGCTCGATTCTCCAACCCAACCTCCAATCAACCTCAATTGTTGATCAAAGAATGATTCTTATCTGTTTTTCAAATCTCTTTACTGGTGGTTGTTATTTTACCTCACAGAAAATTATGCACCAGAGTTGTATTTCTCCTAACATGAAGCAGTAACACATGAGCTTCAGTTCTGTTTTTTATTTGGCGTTTGACTGACTGACACCGCAAACTTTCTACTTTCTACTTTCCTGGAGTCACCGCAAACAAATCCACCAATGAGCAAACCTGACTGGCAGTCACTTTTTGTTGCATCACTGCCACTTTCTGCAATTCCGTCTCAGAACCTTACACATACACTTCCTTGACCACTGCACATGCTACTGCTATTTTTACAACAAACCATTGTTCACCGACCACGTGCACACCGGTGTTGTTGCTGCACATCACCATGCAGCCACTTGTGTGCCCCAGCATGCCTTTCGCAGCTCACTTAAACGCCTCTCTGTCGCCTCGAGCACCACCACCTCTCGCTACACCATCAGCTTCGATTGTTGGCATGCACCCCAACTGTCAAGATCGTCCATTTTCTTTGATACATCTTCAGAGTTCATTGATCCACTAATCAATAGATCAATCTCTTCAAATTTGGATTTGACCGCTATATCTATTCTCCATGCCATCACCAATCATCGACTCTGCATAACTGCTATCTTGTGAATTTGATCCTAGATTTATTGCCAGCTCTGATGCCACTTTTAGGGATGGAGATTCACCATTCTGATCTTACCATGCCGCAAGGTCAATGAAGAGACAAGCACGCAAGATGAACAAACACAACCAAGATAATGAACATGATTTACATGGATCGACTAACTTTGGACTTTAATAAAGTTCATGCCACTACACTAAAGCTTCAAACTTTTCGTGAGGGTTAAGGGTAATATTTTTTATATTCTAACAATTTACATCCATGGGGCACCAGTATGAGGATTTCACTATGAATCGAGAACAAGCTTACAAGAGAACCAATCATTTTTCTGTTCTCTCACTCTCTTGCTGATATAACTCTCACGTCATGTCCCTCTCACACCGTGTGTGAGAGACCTAAAGCGAAGCCATCTCTCACTCTCATAGTCACAAGTCATAAGAGGTATCTACATAGTTTACAAGAAACCTTAGCACAAACCATCACTAATAGTAGCTCAGATCACTAAAAGATCTTGGTCAAAATAGCCTAAACCTAATAAAAATTCCCACAATCCAACCGGCTGCAACTAGACAAAAAGTCCCCAGACACAATGTCACCCGACATAAAGCCAACTATATAGTTGAATTGGATGCGAGACACAACCCAACACGTAGCTTGTTTCTTAATCGAGTGCTTGTGTGGATTGGCCTATGCTTCCATTTCCCCCTGTGACTTACTTACCTTCTTTGCAGATAATTCAACGCTTACTTCTCACTAAATTGTTGTTGCTAATCCTTTCTTGGTTCCTTTGTGAAAGCCGTTTTTATTCCACTCATCATATTTCCCCATCTATCATATCTTAAGATTTCGATAATCAAATCCGAGAATGTGGCTTGCTAAGGTTGATCATTAACTATTCAAGATGTATATTCCTACTAGATTTTTTTTCTCTTTCATTTGTATGGATCATGCTCCGGGCAATATCTATAACTCAACCTATACTTATAAGCTAATATCAGCAATGTATCTGACAACTTATATGGGGATGCTTGTAGTGATCAGAATCTGACCGCTCCTCAAGATCGCGACACGTGTCCCGTCACACTAAGAGTGTCACAAGTGGACGACGAACTCAAGATATCAGTTGCATCAAATTCAACCCCGAGGAGAGGACCTCGGGCCTTGCCCTGACATCACACTCAACTCCGAGGAGAGAAACTTGGGCGTTGCCCCGACATCACACTCAACCCGAGGAGAGAGCCTCGGGTTTTGTCCCGAGTTCACATTTAACCCTGAGGAGAGGACCTCCGACCCTTTCTTTCCCCGATATTCGCAACACCAGATCTCTCCGCAGAGACTCCTGCTTCCACTGGACACAGCTTAGCAGCAGGGATTCTCGGATCGCGAAGGTAGTTACGCTGTCATTATATCCCCATGTTCTAAATACTTTTCAATTTCAGTGGGGATAGTTATGGATAATGGTGGATATCTCGGCATGCCAATCCCAACAATAAAGCACCACAGTTCGAGCAGTTATGAAAATCCCTCCATCAACCAACGATCAGCCGCACGCCACCGAGGACACGGGCTTCTCATCATGACATGAGCCAGCGCCAGCATCCAGCCCTTACAGCAGCGCGAAGACCAACTCTTTCAGACGCTCTATGAGATGAGAGAACAGATGGAGCAACGGGCGCAATCAGACCTTGTTTGAATGGCTTTCAATTGCGAGGATATCCTCCAGGAGCAAGAGAAGTTGAGGTTGCTCAACCAACAACTCCTCAACTCGGCCCAAGTCCCAGCCCTCCAGAACAACCAATGCAAATGGAGACCGACCCCGAGAGCTGTAGGTCTCCTGACCTTCGCGCTCTCGACGAACTGATCCAGAAACAAATCGGGGAGGCCAGACCACTGGATCACCCGACTACAACCACCAAGATCCATGAGTCTCCTCTCTCCAAAGAAATCTAGGAGTACGAGTTCCCGAAGAAATTCTCCACTCCGACATTCAAATCTACTCCGGAGTAAGTGATCCAGTACAACATGTCCGTCACTTTCGGGACAAAATGGTGATTTATTCTCGTAATGATCCAATCATGTGCCTTAGCTTTCCTGCCAGCCTGAAAGGCGTGGCCTCAGACTGATTCTACTCTCACCCAAGCACGCTTAATTGTGGAGTTTTGATAGGATCTGGTGCACTAGTGCTGGTATGATCACACCCAGTACGCCTCCCGCAAAGAGGCCAAGAAGAATATCCACCGCACCTTCTCTCTGTCAGAATGAGGAAGGAGATAGCCTCAAGTCATGCATCAACTTCTTCCATGTAGAGAGGGCAAAAACAGGAGATATAGTTTTTTAACTCTATGATAGGACTTCAGTCGACCGGGCGGTCGATCGACATGCACAAGGATTGGATTGGTCAACCACTCGTCGACCGAAGATGATAGAAAGGAAAGAAACCCATTTGGTCGGTCGACCAACAAATCCAGTAAGTTCTGCAATCTTGCAGGACTTTGCGCAATTGACCGAGCTGTCGACCGCACACTTGGGTTGATCGATCAGCCGGTCGACCGATAGTCGGGTCAGAGGTGATTCTGGATCCGAATTTCTGTGGATTTAGGAGTTTCTTCTCCTCCCTATAAATAGAGAATCTAACCCATTTTGTGAAAAATAGAGAGAAAAGTGAGTTCTTGGTTCTAGAGAACCAATTGTAAATTCTCTTATAACTTGTGTAAACCAAATATAGATCTATCTCTTCTGCCCCGGGATGTAGACAATCTTGCTGAATCTCATAAGTCTCTCTCTCTTTGTGTGTGTGTTTGTGCATTTAGGGTTGTGTTCTTGGCTGATCCAGGTTCAACAAGTGGTATCATAGCTCTAGAAAACGCTTGGGCTTTGTTTGGTGGAGTGGATCTTGATTTGGACCTTAGTTCTTGGAAATCTCAAGCTTTAAAGTGGATAAAAATCGGATTTTTATTGTATTGGATCTCATCTTCTGCTTTTAGGCAGAGAAATCAATTGAAAACTCTTCTTAGGGCTTCAATTGAAGGTAAAAATACTATCTTTATATCGTAGATCATTCCGTTATTGTTATACTTGCTTGGTTGGTTGAATTTGGAGTAGAAATAGCCGAAGAAACATCCGATAATACTGGTTCTTTTGTTGTGGAGGACATAAAAAACTATCACCACATGAAAATTGATGTGGTGAATTTGATGGAACAAACAATTTCGGATTATGGAGGTGTGAGGTATTGGATGTGATAAATGCGTAAAACTTGGAGGATGCTCTCGAATTACAAGAGAGGCCGAGAGAGATGGAGGAGAATGTTTGGAAGAAAATGAATAGAACTGTGTGTAGAGTGATTAGGTCGTGTCTATCACAAAACCTAAAATACAATGTGATGAATGAGACTTCTACAAAAAAGATTTGGGAGACCCTTGCGAGCAAATATTTGACAAAGAGTGTCGAAAATCACTTGCATTTGAAGAGGAGACTGTATCGTTTCCAGTTGAAGAGGGGTTTCTATTACTGATCATATCAACACTTACACGAAGCATCTCGCCGACTTAGCGAATGTGGATGTGGTGATTGAGGAGGAAGACAAAGCCTTGATATTGTTGAGCTCTCTCCCTGATGAGGGATATGAAACCTTTGTCCTCACCCTGATAAATGGAAGAACATCACTGAAATATTCTGAGGTCACTACTGCCCTTGTGAATCTCGAGTTGAAATGAAAGGATAAGGAGTCCTTAGGTGGTACATCGACGGAGACATTGACCGTGAAAGGAAGGAATCCAAACTAAAGAGGAGGAAATCGTTGTAGATTGAAATCAAAATCACGATATGGCATCCGTAGTTTGACTCGTGATCAATGTGCATTTTGTAAATAAGCTGGTCATTGGAAGAAAGATTGTCCCGAGCTTAAGAAGAAGAATAAGCTGAATGAAAAGTAAGTGAATGTCGCCAAGTCAGATGGGAATAAATTTGATTCTTCTGCTTTCGCACTCTCTATCACACTATTGATATGTTACTCAGATGCTTCGGAGTGGCTATTAGACATGGGGGCTACTTATCATATGTCCCAGGAATGAATGGTTCTCTAGTTTAGAGAAGTTGGACAATGGCATAGTAATCATGGGAAATGACGTCGCATGCCAGATGGTTGGCTATGTACTGTTCGAATTAAGATGTTCGATGGTGTGGTTAGGGATTTGACGGATGTGAGATATGTTTTTCAGGTGAAGAACATCATCTCAATTGGAGCTGTGGAGTCGAAAGGGCTTAAGGTGACGTTAGAGAATGGATTTCTCAAGGTCACAAAGGGGTCCTTGTTTGTGATGAAGGGGATCAGAGACATGACTTATATTACTTAAAGGGTAGTACATTCACAAGTTTTTTGACAGCTTCAATGGTTTATGCTACTCAGTTATGGCATATAAGACCTGGTCACGCAGGTGAGAAGTCTATGCAAGCTTGGCGAAGCAAGGCTTATTGAAGGGTGCAAAGACCTGCAAATTGAAATTCTGTGAGCACTGCGTATTGGCCAAGAAGACTAAGGTGAAGTTTGACATCGCTATTCACCAAATGAGGGGAGTTCTCAATTATGTGCATACAGATGTTTGGGGTCCCGCTAAGAATGCATCTCTTGGAGGAAACACTATTTTGTCTCTTTTGTGGATGATTACTCTAGGCAGAATTGGGTGTACACCATGTGGCATAAAAGCGAAGTCCTAGGTATCTTTGTAGAGTGAAGAAGGAGAATAGAGTTGCAGACCGGCATGAAGATCAAGATACTCAGGTCCGTAATGGAGGAGAGTACAAGAGTGATCCGTTTCTGCAGTTGTGCCATGATGAAGGCATTGAGAGACACTTCACAGTTAGGAAAACTCCACAACAAAATAGGGTGACAGAAAGATTTAACCGTACCTTACTGGAGAAGATATAGTGCTTGTTGTCAAACAATGGGCTAAACAAGTCCTTCTGGGCAGAAGCAATGACTTATGCGAGCCATCTCATAAATAGGTTGCCATCATCTGTGATAGGGGGAAGACTTCGATGAAAATGTGGTCGTGCAAAGTTGCTACAGATTATGATATGCTCAGAGTATTTGGGTGTTCAGCTTATTTTCATGTTAGTGATGGAAAGTAGGATCCTCGAGCAAGAAAGGCCGTGTTTTTAGGGTTCAAAAAAGGAGTAAAGGCTACAAGTTATGAGACTCTGAAGACCTGAAGATAGTTCTGAGCAGAGATGTCACTTTTAATGAGTCTTCTATGGTGAAGACTTCAAGCTCTCAACAGGTGGAGAGAGGCCAGACCAAAGGGATATCGCAGTGGGTGGAGAGAGATGCGTCTTCATCGTTTTCAGATAGCACTGTATCATTTAGGGTGCCGTCTGTTGTGACACAGTACGAGCATCATGTACAAGAAGAAGAAGATACAGATGATGTGATTGAGGACCCGGAGCCAGAGGGTCAGGTCTAGGATTCTATTACAGCACACAAGCCCAAAAGGAATATAAGAAACTAGCTCGGTTTTCCGATATGGTGGTGGCCTATGCACTTCCAATAGAGGTCGTGGAGATTAGTGTTCCAAGTTCATTTAGAGAAGTAGAGTTAAGCTCTGAGTTTGAATTGTGGAGGGAGGCTATGGTGGAGAAGATTGAGTCCCTTCATGTCAACGACACTTAGGAACTTGCTGAGTTGCCCAAAGGAAAGAAGGCCATTGGATGCAAATGGATTTTTGTGAAGAAGGATGGATCTCCAGATGGTACTGTCTGTTACAAGGCCAGGTTAGTAGCAAAGGGCTATGCTTAGAGGGAAGGTATAGATTACAATGAGGTGTTCTCGCCTGTTGTAAAGCACTCTTCCATTCATATACTGTTGGCACTTGCATCACAGTGTGCTATGAGTTGGATCAGCTCGATGTGAAGACCTTCTTCCTGCATGACGATCTTGAGGAGGAGATCTACATGACACAACCATTGGGGTTTAAAGTTGCAGGAAAGGAGAAGTTAGTGTATAAACTTGAGAAGTCATTATATGGACTAAAGCAGTCGCTTAGACAGTGGTACAAGCGCTTCGACAAGTTTATGAGTGGTCATGAATACACCAGGAGCTTATATAACCCATGCGTTACTTTCGTAAGCTACCGAGTGGTCAGTATATCTATCTACTCTTGTACGCAGATGATATGCTAATAGCTTCTAAGAACAGATTATCGATAGTAAGTTGAAAGTATAATTATCTTCTGAGTTCAAAATGAAAGATCTGAAAGAAGTTAGGAGGATATTGGGTATGAAAATTGAAAGAGACAGAGTGAAAGGGATAGTGAGTCTGACTCAGAAAGCTTACTTACAGAAGGTGCTTTAGAAGTTTCTTATTGGTGATGAAGCTAAGTTTGTGAGTAGTCTGTTGGCCTCTCACTTCAAGCGTTCAGCTCGAATGTCTCCGAAGACTGTAGATGATCGTCAGTACATGTCTCACGTTCCATATGTCAGTGCAGTTGGTAATCTTATATATGCTATAGTGTGCACGGGCCAGATTTGTCACAAGCCGTGAGCATGATATCTAGATACATGCATGATCTCAGTAGGGATCATTAGGAGCTGCGAGATGGATTCTACGGTATATCAAAGATACCGTAGATGTTGGGTTGGTGTTTGAGAAGGTTGTTAGAGGCAAGCAAGAGTGCACAGGTTATGTGGACTCTGATTATGTGATCTTGACAAGTGCCGGTCCACTATAGGGTATGTCTTTACCTTGTCGCAGGCACATGTGAGTTGGCGCTGTACTTTACAGTCTACAGTGGTTCTGTCGATGATAGAAGCAGAGTACATGGCTTTGATAGAGTTTGTAAAGGAAGCAATTTGGCTTCAAGGCTTGATGGATGACTTGTGGATCGAACAAGACTTCTTGCGGGTCCATTATAATAGCATGAGTGCTATCTACCTAGCGAAAGACCAAGTCTTAGCATGCGAGGATGAATCATATTGATGTTAAGTACCACTTTGTGCAGGATGTTCTTGAAGATGGAGATATCAAGGTGAAGAAGATTCAGACCAAAGACATTCATGCAGACATGTTTACAAAGGTGGTTCCTGGATCATTGCAAAAACTTGACTTGAATCCTTCTATTTGCTTGAGCTTGATGAAGCTCATTTGGATGAACTACGTATGGCTTGATCCCCCGGGCAGGGGGTACGTAGGTAGCCGTAATGGTACAACCTGATCGCTGAAGACAAGATGGTGTGTCGAGTTCGCAAGGATCACTAAAGTCGAGATCGTGTGTCGATTTCGTCGAGACCGTGTGTCGATTTCTCCCGGGTAGCTTAAGCCGAGATCGTGTGTCGATTTCTCCCAGAATTTATTGGAGTTCGACTCTGATTTGGAAAATCTTCACCGAGGTGGAGAATGTAGAGAGAGGGCAAGAACAAGAGATAAAGTTTTTTAACTCTATGACGGGACTTCGGTCGACCGGGCGGTCGACCGACAATGCACAAGGCTTGAATCGGTCGACCACTAAGTCGATCGAAGATGATAGAGAGGAGAGAAACCCATTTGGTTGGTTGACCGGCTGGTCGATCGACAAATCCAGTAAGTTCTGCAAAGTCGACCGCGCATTTGGGTCGGTTGATCGGCGGTCGATCGACAGTTGGGTCAGAGGTGATTCTAGACTCGAATTGCTGTGGATTTGAGGGTTTTTTTCTTCTCCTTATAAATAAAGGATGTAACCTATTTTGTGAAAAATAGAGAGAAAAGTGAGTTCTTGAGAGAATCAATTGTAAATCCTTTTTTAATCTTGTGTAAATTAAATATAACTCTCTCTTTTGCCCCCGAGGATATAGGCAATCTTGCTGAACCTCGTAAATCTCTGTCTCCCTCTCTTTATGTGTGTGTTTGTGCATTTAGTGTTGTGTTCTTGGGCTGGTCCAGGTTCAACATTCCAGAATCAACTCACTAAAGTCTCCAATTATGGGAAGGAAGTTGTCACTTTCGCATTTATCAGCGGGCTGCAAGTTGCTCATCCCCTGTACAAACACCTTTCCCAAGCTCACCCTTACATCTAGCTTGAAGAGGCGACGAAGGCTTCATCCAACCACTCCGCAAAACCGGGTGATGCTGGAGGGATGTCGAAGTCTCCTCGTGAAGCTCCCGACCATGCTCAAGATCGACATCGGAGGCAGCCCGCTTGCAAGAAGTAAGCGCTCTCCTGTCCTCGAGTTCGCTCCGAGGCGACAAATCGATGGAAATGCTTCACTCTGTTGAAGCTCTTGGAATCAACGAAATCTTCAGCACTATTAAAGATCAACTATGGGTCAGATGCCTGAGACCACTCCAACATAAGCCTTCGTTCCCCGCGTTGGAGGAATACCGCTCTTACCACGAAGGCAAGGGATACCGACCATCTAATGCTGGGCCCTTCAGAAGTACCTGGAGGAGTTTGTAAAACAAGGCTTCCTTAAAGAGTATATCCTCACTCCTGAGGCCACATCCGGACATTCGAACACTCAATCTTCACAGGAACAACATATGATCACCCAATATATAAGACGATCGACTGACTCTCCGAATCCTGAACACACGAGATGTGCTTCCTTTCAATTTTCAACTTCATATATTCCATTTTTGAATAAAATATTATTTTATTCTCCTAACCGAGACTGCGACTGTGAACCATATGCCTCACAGATGGGATATCCCCACTCGGAGGTGGTAACAAAATTCTCTGCTGCTGGGATTTCCCCCACTTAATGTTTGTACACTGATGGATTTTCCCCACTCGGAGACATCAATGCACACATATCCATGGGCTTTTTCTCGATCGTCCTACGGGAGTCGAAACCCTACGCTATGGGATTTTTCCCACTCAGAGTCTCTTACTCTGCTGCAGGGATTTTTCCCTCTCAGAGCCCCCGTTTGATGCTCCGCTAATGGGATTTGCTCCACTCGGAACACAAACAGTAGCCTAAGGCTCCCCTCGTCTGAACTTACGGGCAACTGGATGCATACATATATTCATATTCCGCAGATGAGATTTCTCCCACTCGGGAGAGCTCCGATGTGGGATATCCTAAAAAATACACCTAGAGGGGGGTGAATAGGTGTATGACTAATCTAATGACAAATGATGCGGAATTAAAACTAATTGCAACACACTAAGTGTAAACAAATAGTGTAGCCGAATCCCGGTGAAGGAAGGGCTCTGGACTATCTCTTCTAAATTCCTCTAAATAAGAGTTGATGTGCTATGTGAAGCTCTCTTGGTTTAACACTAGTGAGGCACACAATCAAAACCAAACATATATATGATAAGAACAATATGATGCAATGTAATATATAAAAGAGAGAGAGAGAGAGTTAAGAGATAGTAGATCAAACGCAAACACCAAGATATGTTTCGAGGTTCGAACCACTGCTCTACGTCCCCGCCTTCACACAGAAGGATTTTCACTATGTTCACACATGACCTCCCACACAGGGAACCTCCACCGAGGAATTTGCAAGTACAAAGTAAGGAGTACACAACTCCTCTCTCCAACAACAACCACCTCTACACAAGAGGTAAGGCATAAAGCCAAAACAACAATCACCTCTACACAAGAGGGATGAGCACAAAGCCAAACAACAATCACCTCTACACAAAGAGGATAAGACACTAAGACAAACTACAACCACAATCACCTCTATACAAAGAATAGGCACTAAACCAAATCACAATCACCTCTACACTAGAGGGATGAACACAAACCCAAAGCAAAGGAAGGATTATAATCTTGGCATCTCAAAGACCACAAACAACCTTGGTGATCACAATAGACCACAAACATATTTCCCACAAAAACAAGATCTTATAGATAGGATAAATATGATAACTCAAGTGTGAGAAAACAAGGTGTTTGAAAAACAAATCACAAAGGAAAATACTTGAGAAAAATATTAGATGAAGACAGAAATGAAGATCAAAACCAAATTCCCAAAGACTATTTTTTCTTAATTTTTCAACCCTTGAAAACAAATAAAGATAAATCTTTTAATCACAAAAACTCTTTAAAACCTACTGCTAAAACACTTGTATAAAGGGGAAAATAAGCTCTTGAAATTCTTGTTAAAATTAACCCAAGAGGGGTCCTATTTATAGGCCCTCAAAAAATCTGCCCGTTGGCAGCTGGAAAGGCAGAATGTCCTTCGGTTGACCGCCCGGTCGACCGGGCCAAGCCTATCGGTCGACCGCCCGGTCGACCGGCTGCACCCGAGAGCTGGGTGCTTTCAGTCGATCGACCGCCCAGTCGACCGGCCTACTTGGCTGGCTTATGCACGTCTCTCGTGCACATCGGTCGAAGCCGGTCGACCGATCCCTGGTCCGGTCGATCGTCCGGTCGACCGCCAGCAGAGTCTGGCTGGGATTTTCAGGTCTGAAAACTTGGTTAATTTAATACCAATTAAATCCCATAAATACACATAAATTCCATAAAATTTGTTCTTGTAAGATATTTGAATAACAAATATGTGTGACCAAAAATCAACATATATAACAAACTATTTGAACCATTTTTGTGATATGAAATATTTAGCCTAAAACAAAAACGGTATTTTCCAAAAACCAACTTTGAAATGAAATCCGATTTTTCAAAACTTGTATAAATACAAAACAAGATATTTAAACTCTTTTTGAAGCATATTGTATACGTATAGAATTCAATACACATGTAATTGATATCTCTATGTTTTTGACATGAAATCAAAAATAAGTTTTGTTTAAATATAAAACTCCAAACAATGAATGAGATTATCAAAATAAGTTTTTCTGAGTATATGAAGCATATATGTATATAGATGAAATCTAATATACATTTAAATCATGTAAACTTATTTGATTCTATCTATTCATGAAAATCATATATATGTCTAGTTGAAATCCAAAATCGATTAAACCGAAAACCAAACATATTAAACTTGTATGTGTGTGAGAACTTGAGCATATCAATACTATCTATCTTTACACAAGATCTAAACTAAACACAAACCGAAGTCTTCTTGTTAATCCTCCTCTTTAAGACGACCCGATTCCAACACGATCCAACGAGCTTGACTCCATATGAGTGTTAGATGCGATCTTGACGCGCGAGCTCTTGAATCAACATGTGTAGCTCCCAAAACTCCTTTGTTCAAGCTAAACACGTACTAATATCTTGATCAAAAACTGAAGCTGTATAAACATAAGATCATTAGTAAACTAACCTTCATAAGTTAGTCATCATCAAAACTAAGGTGAAAGGCCACTGGCTAACATTCTCCCCTTTTTGATGATGACAAAACTTATGAGGTTATATATATGCATCCATTAAGGATAGGCTTCCTAAAAGCTCCCCTTTAATATATGCATAATCGATAAACATATAAAGATTGCAATGATGCTTCAAGATACCAATAAAACAAGATATATGCATAACACATAGTAAAACATGCATATATAAACCTGAAATTTTCTTTCCCTTTTTGTCACTCATCAACAAAGGGGTGAAGACAAATAAACAATAAACATATTTTAAAATAAATTTTTGATGCCAATAAACACAATCAATAGAAAGAACCTATTGAAAGAAACAATCTTTTTTTTTTTTTGAATTGATACCAATAAAAGAACATGATATCAATTGAAATTAAATACCAATTTTTAGGTAAACACTATATTTTGCGATAAGGATACCAATTTGAAAATAATACCAATTTAAAATATTGATACCAATATTGAAAATGTAAGCATATACCAAAGCAAAATATTTTTCATTATAAAAAGTGGGAGTAAGATACCAATGAAAAGTAAAACCAATTGAAAGATAAAATAAGAATTTTTCTTCCCCTTTATGAAATACCAATAAAAATAATGCATAAGCTTGTATATGATACCAATTGAAAAATAATTGTCATTAAAGACCAAATCAAGCTTAGCAAGAAAAATCATGAGTATACAATATGAATTTTTCATTTTAAAAATCATGTATATCTCATACTTAAGAAATATTTGATACCAATTGAAATATATTGTAAATTTTTGATACTAATTGAAAGGTAAAATATGAAGTATATTTTGAAAAAAATACCAATTGATATACCAATTGAAAATAACGCATAAGCTTATTATGAAACCAAATAACATAAAAATTAAGTCAAGATTTAACATAAACATAGTTTGTGTTTTAAGATGTAAAGATATTGGAAGCACAATCAAATCATATATATGTATGTATGAAATGGATATACCAATTGAAATTGATACTATTTGAAATTTGAAGTATACATATATAAGAAACACATATGAGTATACAAAAATAGAGTATTCATTAAAATCATGTATATCTCATAGCTACCTCCCTTTCATGCACATGACAAAAGATATTCATTTAGGTATACAAGACATGGTTGCCCATCCAACCGCCCTTGGAAGGTAGGGGTTATCAAAAATAAGATTTGAAAACTTTAATATAATTTGAAACATTCTACCAAAATGAAGAATAACGCAACTAGTTTTATGATAATTTTGTAAACTAGTACGAAGTCCTTCAAGTAAGGAATAAAACATGAAATGAATTATGAAAACATGAAAATCACACGATATCGACACTCAAATAACAATAAAGCTCATATGAAATTCCTTTGTAAACATGAAAAACATAAAAATTTAATTTGCATCAAAATAATATAAATTTCAAGGCATATGTATGTTTTGTCTAAACTAGAAGTATACATACATATCCCAAACACAAGTGAGTCCATAATAATATTGCATGAAAAGCAAGTGACTCTAGGATAGACATGTATATCTAAAGTTTTGAACAAAATTTACATATACATGAAGATAAATACATTTTTATGAAAACATATACAAAATAGGGAATACAAGTTAAAATGCAAGAATCATCAAAACTAGGCTATACAAGTACATCTAATGGGTACAAATTGTATAAGTATAAATATAAGTTTTAATAAAAATTATATTTAAACAAGTAATCAAAAACATGAAGTGTAAAAGCATAAACAAACATGATCATTAAGGTAAATGCACATGCTTTAGAGTTTGGATATACACAATAGCTAAATAATAGTGAGAACACAAAATATGAATCCATATGAACATGGGTGTATCTCAAATACTACATATGTATATCACAAGTCTAATTAACATAGCATTTAACATAATAATCATGAAAAACAAAAGCATGCTAAAAATCATCAATTTCAAAAGCATGTAAACTAAAATAGGAGTTAGCGATAGTTACCAAAACCAATAGGGCAAATCTTTAGGCCTCCAAACCATGGTGGTCCTCCCATCAAACTTCCTTAAAAGTGATGCATCTAAAATTGTCACCATTTAGCTCGAAAAGCATCCACCATCAAGGCACCACCACTCTCACATCAAGTGAGAGCCCATATCTATATCAAATACAATATGGGTGGATTTGGTACCCATACCTTATTGGGTCCATGGGGGTTAGCACCTTTCCTAACCCAAACAAATTTGTTTGCAAAATTTGAAGTATTTAATCTGTCATAACAAAATTTTGTAAGGTGGCCCTTACGTCCTCAATGTGTCCAAGTGTACACATGAGCATACATAGAATCATGTGTGTGAGCATGATGAATATGTGTATGTCGTGGTTTGTGTGCATGCATATAAGGAGCATGTTTCTTGCGAAACATGGATTCCGAACGTGTGTGTTCATGACACATTGGCTCAAAGTGGAGTCTAAATAATTAACACTCTTCTTTAACATAATTATATCATTTTCAATATTAGAAGAAAAGTGGAGCATGCAATAAAAGCACTAGATGGTGACGCTATAGTAGCATGACAAATATGAGAAGATAAATCATTTTTCAAAGATTTATTTCTTTTGAAACAAATTCCAATTCTTTTGAAATTAAATCAATTTTATTTTTCAAATAATTGTTCTCTTTTAAAACAATATCAAGTTTTGAAGACAAAACCTCATTTTTCTTCAAAACATCATCACAATCATTTTTATTCTTTAAAATTTTGTTTTCATTTAGGGCAAAGTCAAGTTGAAATTTCAAGGAGTCCCTTTCACTTGAAATCTCATCCCTCTCTTGCAAAACCAAATCAAGTTTTGAAAATAAATTTTTATTTTCTTCTTTTAATTCAAAGCTTTTCTTTTTCAAAACTTTGTACTTTGCTATCAAGTATTCACAAACAATAAATAGTTCTTCATTTAATGCATCGGCATTCATAATGTCATCACCTGAAGAACTAGCACAATCATCTAGTTAAGCGTCCGAGTTTACCTCAAGGGAGTCATTCCCTTGGACCTGTTGCAAGCATCATCAGACTCATCTCTACTAGATTCTTTCTCTATAAAGTTTGTCGTTTGAAGCTCGGGAGATGTCAATGTGTTCCACACTGCAAAAGCGGAATCACAATGAGAAATCATAGAAAGATAATTTTTACTAAGTGTGCGCCTAAGTGCCTCTAAGGCTTGTGCATTAGCTTCTATATGCTTGTTATTATCAAGACAAGGTTTCTTGGTAGTAGCAAGGTAAACATGCATTCCTAGGGTTTTAAATAGGCACTCATTCTAAGCTTCCATATATCGATGTTGGAAACATCAAACATAGGAGGGGCAAGGTGATTCATAAGTGTATAAACAATGTGTGCAAATGCAAATGTAGATTAGCAATCCAATATCTCACTCTTAGGTGGTTAAACCTAATATCAGGAGCGTAGGCTCTGATACTAATTGAAAAATACACCTAGAGGGGGGTGGATAGGTGTATGACTAATCTAATGACAAATGATGCGGAATTAAAACTAATTATAACACACTAAGTGTAACCAAAGAGTGTAGCTGTATTCCCGGTGAAGAGCTCAGACTATCTCCTCTAAATTCCTCTAAATAAGAGTTGAGGTACTATGTGAAGCTCTCTTAGTTCAACACTAGTGAGGCACACAATCAATACCAACATGTATATGATATGAACAATATGATGCAATGCAAGATATAAAAGAGAGAGTTAAGAGATAGTGGATCAAACGCAAACACCAAGATATGTTTCGAGGTTCGAGCCACTGCTCTTCGTCCCCACCTTCACACAGAAGGATTTTTACTATGTCCACACAGGACCTCCCACACAGGGAACCTTCACCGAGAAATTTGCAAGTACAAAGTAAGGAGTACACAACTCCTCTCTCCAACAACAACCACCTCTACACAAGAGGCAAGGCAGAAAGTCAAAACAACAATCATCTCTACACAAGAGGATAAGGCACTAAGCCAAACTCAACCACAATCACCTCTACACAAAGAGGGATAATTACAAGCCCAAAGTACAACCTCCTCTATACTTAGAGGGATAGGCACAAACCCAAAGGCAAAGAAAGATGACAACTTGTGATCTCAAAGACCACAAACAACCTTGGTGATCACAATAGACCACAAACTATAATTCTCACAAAAACAAGATCCTATAGATAGGATAGAGATGATAGCTCAAGTGTGAGAAAACAAGATGTTTGAAAAATAAATTGCAAAGAAAAATATTTGAGAAAAATACTAGATGAAGATAGAAATGAAGATCAAAATCAAATTCTCAAAGAGACTATTTGTTCTTGATTTTCTAACCCTTGAAAACAAATAAAGATAAATCTTTTAACCACAAAAACTCTTTAAAACTTGCTGCTAAAACACTTGTATAGATGGGAAAATAAGCTCTTGAATTCTTATTAAAATCAGCCCAAGAGGGGTCCTATTTATAGGCCCTCAAAAAATCTGCCCTTTGGCAGCTGGAAAGGGCAAAATGCCCTTCCGGTCGACCGGCCCAACGGTCATTTTTCTGATAGTTGTGCCCAAGCCTGTCGGTCGACCGCCGGTCGACTGGCCGCACCTGAGAGCTAGGTGCTTTCAATCGGTCGACCGCCCGGTCGATCGGCCTACTTGGCTGGCCTGTGCACGTCTCTCGTGCACATCGGTTGACCGGCCGGTCGACCGACCCCTGGTCCGATCGACCGTCCGGTCGACCGCCAGCAGAGTCTGGCTGGGATTTTTAGGTCTGAAAACTTGGTTAATTTAATACCAATTAAATCCCATAAATACACATAAATTCCACAAAAATATGTTCTTGTAAGATCTTTGAATAACAAATATGTGTGACCAAAAATCAACACATATAACAAACTATTTGAACCATTTTTGTGATATGAAATATTTAGCCTAAAACAAAAACGGTATTTTCCAAAAACCAACTTTGAAATGGAAATCCGATTTTCCAAAACTTGTATGAATACAAAAATAAGATATTTAAACTCTTTTTGAAGCATATTGTATACGTATAGAATTCAATACACATGTAATTGATATTTCTATGTTTTTGACATGAAATCTAAAATAAGTTTTGTTTAAATACAAAACTCCAAACAATGAATAGGATTATCAAAATAAGTTTTTCTAAGTATATGAAGCATATATGTATATAGATGAAATCTAATATACATTTAAACCATGTAAACTTATTTGATTCTATCTATTCATGAAAACCATATATATGTCTAGTTGAAATCCAAAAACCGGTTAAATCGAAAACCAAACATATTAAACTTGTGTGTGTGTGAGAACTTGAGCATATCAATACTATCTATCTTTACACAAGATCTAAACTAAACACAAACCGAAGTCTTTCTTGTCGATCCTCATTTTCAAGACGACCCGATTCCAAACACGATCCAACGAGCTTGACTCCATATGAGTGCTAGATGCGATCTTGACGCGCGAGCTCTTGAATCAACACGTGTTAGCTCCTAAAAACTCATTTGTTGAAGCTAAACACCTACTAATATCTTGATTAAAAACTGAAGCTGTATAAACATAAGATCATTAGTAAACTAACCTTCATAAGTTAGTCATCATTAAAACTAAGGTGAAAGGCCTCTGGGCTAACATATCCCCCACACGAAGGATAACTTCGATGCTGGGTTTACTTTTACTTGGAGGTATCAGATCGTCACTATGGGCAGGGACCCTTATCCAGAGAACGCATCTAATCTGTCATTGGGTTGTACCCCACTTCAGGCTATTCTTATGCAGGTTCCGATGAGGATACGACCACATGTGTCTAGGTATATTTATGAGGGTTTTCTTGATTAGATTATCCCCTTGTACCAATCCTGTGTGGACGTACTCTAATTGCTCCCCGAGGACAAAAGCGACATGTATCTTGTTTTCAATTTGTCAGTATCTGACAATTAAGCATTTACCATTTTTATTTAAATATCTCATTGTATGCTTGTGTGCGCATGTTAACTGCTACGTCCAATCCCTGGTTTATGTGCCCCCAGATGGGATTGACCCAACTCGGAGGCAGCGACAGGCCATTCTACAAACATTCCAGCCACTTCACAGTGGGATTTACGCCACTCGGGGTCCGAGCTCCGCTGTAGGAATTTTTCCCTCTTGGAGCCCCGACAACGTAGCTCCGTAGATGGGATATTCCTTACTTGGAAGCAAATGCGAACCCAACTCCACAGTCGGGATTTCTCCCTCTCGAAGGAATTACTTGCAGGTACCGCCGATGGATTTTTCCTACTCGGGAACTGCGCCATCCTCCTTCCATATCATTCCAGAGTACTTCTAGGACAACTCCTGCAGAGCTGGTCAACATTCTATTGAGACAACCAATTTCAAACAAAAGTAATGACAAAATAATCATGCAAGATTCAAACAACCTTCCATTTCAAAAATTACTACTTTTATACAAGTTTTCCGATTATATCCATCCTAATACAAACTTGGTTAAATCTAATAAGAGTAATACAATGCCTATCACATGCTTGTCTTTGCCTTTTTTCTTTGAAAGGAAAAACTGATACCAATGTTTAAAACAATGTTTAAAATAACGATAACGTAACAATAACGTTTTTCCTTTGTTATATAACATATGTTATAACGTAACGCATAACGTAGGTTACGCGATTTAATATTTATTTAATAAAAATAAACATATATACTATATTTAAAATTTTTATAAATAGAAAAATAATTTTAAAATATCTTAAAAAATATCAAAACAATATATAATACATTTAGCAAGTCTCGCAATAAATTTTAGCGAGCATCGAGGAATTAAGGTGCTTCGATGTCGTGTGGTTCCTCGTCAATTGAAGAGAGATCGACGACGAGTTCCTTATCAATTGAAGAGTTGTGCTTTTTTATTTTTGGAGCATTACAATCATAGAATGACAAGTTTCTCGTCAAATAAAGAAAGATCAACGAGAGACGAATCGGGGTGCTTCGATGCTCGCTGATGAGAGAGAAATGAAATTGAAGAGGAACTGTAGAGAAAGGAGGAGGTTACACGAGAGAATCACCGTCGTCGCCATCGACTGCAGAGAGAGGAGGAACTTGGGTGCTTCTATGCTTCGCTCGCCGTCGCCAATTTAGAGTTTCACGTAGATTTGGTCTTGAGAGAAATCGCTTCGCTATTTTATATTTGCAATTTATGTAAATAACGTGAGTTACGAACATTATGTTATTTTCATAACGTAACGTTCATAACGCTCCAAAAAACGCTCGTTATTGGGACCTGCGTTTTTTACGAGTGTTATATAACGGATGAGTGTCGTTATGTTCTGTAACGAGTTATAACGAGTTACATAACGGGTTTTTTAAAACATTGGTTTAAAATAACGATAACGTAATGATGATATTTTTCTTCTGTTATATTAACATAGGTTATAACATAACACATAACGTAGGTTACATGATTTAATATTTATTTAATAAAAATAAATATATATACTATATTTAAGATTTTTTATAAATAGAAAAATAATTTTAAAAATTTAAAAAAATATCAAAACAATATATGGCACATTATCAAGTCTCATAATAATTTTTAGTAAGTATCACAACATTTTTCACATCCACAATTTATAATTCATAATTATATCTACATAAACAACAATACAATCCGCATATTTCATTATAATTCATATTTTTTAGCCATGCTATTCAATCTATATAAAGATTCATAATTCAATTTTAATCTACAATAATTCATAATTCAGTCATAATTCATAATTCTTTAGTCATGCTATTTATTATAATTCATAATTCAATTTACAATATGCTATTCAATTATACACCCCGTGTCTTTACTCTCTCTGATATTTTACCCCCGATCTCTCTCTGCTCCTCCCCCCTCTTCTATCTCTCTTTCCCCTCCCATCTCTCTCGACTTTCTTTCCCGATCTCTCTCTGCTCTCTCTCCCTGAGAGCAGAGAGAGATCGGGAGAGGGAGAGAGAGAGCAGATAGAGACCGTGAGGGAGAGAGATCCGACAGGAGCCTGAAGAAAGAGAGATCAGGGGTGAGAGCTTACATGTGCTTGGAGACGGAGAACCACCGCTTGGAGATGACGCCGACGAGAACCACCACGACAGAGAACCACCAGAGTAGTTCTTCTTTTGCTGTCGATCAGAAAGAGGTGCGTCTTTTTCTTTCTTCTCGGCGCCGAACGAGGTGACGACGAGGTTGCAGAGAAAACGACGAGCGAGAGAATTTGGGGAGATTTTTTTTGCCATAAACTGGGAGAATATGAGGAGGTTTATAAAAAGTCGACTTGCATTGTAATGTAAGTTTCGGTGCATTATGTTAATAACGTAACGTTATATAAGTTGTGGGCAAAATAACCATAATTATCAAACATTGCGTTTTTTAGACATGTTACATGACGATTGGTCGACGTTACATTATATAACGAGTTATAACGGGTATAATTTTTAAAACACTGACTGATACACTTTCTGTCACAACATCCATGACAACATCCACGTGACAACTCCCAAACAAACAATCCACCATTCTCAAAATGCTGATGATACTGAGAACTGCTAGGAAGGTGCCCGATACCAAGGATCACGTCTCAAGTTGCAGATAAAGCCTGCAAGACAGTGATTATATCACCGCCAAACTTCTCGCTTTGAGGATGAAGTCAAAGCTGAGGAAGAGGAGGCGATTTTTCAGCAGAGATCCCGGGGAATACCCCTACACTTCCCTCCACTTGCTTGCCGCAAAGAAAGAATTCTCGCAGACAAAGCAACAATCAATAGGAGTGAAGACGTCCAAACACATGCCATGATGACAGGACTGAAACTGACATCAAACATGCCCAGCTCGGCTCCCATTCCTGCCTTCTACGCGCTATCAGGAAAGAGAAGCATTGAGTCCCAACTACAGACTGGACCGATCTGATTGAAGACCAGATGACCAGATCAGGCTGAAGCAAGAACCCTACTATCAATTCTAACAATCGGGCCTCGTCACAAAAATGACGTTTCTCGACGAGCCCATCAAGAAGTATGACATTTCCCGACAACTGGACTCCTGAATGTCAAGAGCGCAACAACCACCTTCATCCTCTTTCTTTCCTCCACCGCATGAAGAAGGAAGACATCGCGGTCCGCCAGAACAAGAATTTTGAAAGCAAGAAGTTTTCAGAAGATAAGCGGGTTTTCTTTCGAGGATTTACCCTATTTATAAATGGGGAAGAAGCCAGACTGCCTTCCGTTCAAATTTTCTATCCCCAAGAAATCGGTCCACGTCTCGAGATTTTCGACACTTCAGATCATCAAGATATCAAGCACCGCTGCCACACGATCTCATCCATCATAACAGAGGAATTCGAAAAGACGCCAGTTTGGAGGCCAGCTATCCCCGAATCAAATCTTAAAGATATGCATTAATTGACAATCCAGATGTTCTTCAATGAGTCACATCCCCACGAAGATAAGCAATGATAAGCCAGATTCTCAGGTAAACTTCATAAAAGTTCAGACCACTTAAGGGCTTCTACCGACTTCGCTCTTCTGATTCCCCTCCCATGACCCCGTCAATCACAAGAGCGGGGGGGGGGGGGGATCTGTAGTGGTCAGAATCTGACCACTTCTCAAGATCGTGACACGTATCCCGCTACACCAGGAGTGTCACAAGTGGACGACGACTCGAGATACCAGTTGCACCACATTTAACCCCGAGGAGAAGACCCTGGCCTTGCCCTGACATCATATTCGACCTCGAGGAGAGGACCTCGAGCCTTGCCTCGACATCACACTCAACCCTGAGGAGAGAGCCTCGGGCCTTGTCCCGAGTTAACATTCAACCCCGAGGAGAAGACCTCAGGCCCTTTCTTTCTCCGACATCCGCAACTATCAGATCTCTCTGCAGAGACTCTCGCTTCCACTGAACACAACTCAGCAGCAGAGAGAGACTCTCGCTTCGACTGAACACAACTCAGCAGCAGAAATTTCCGGATCGCGAAGGTAGTTATGCTGCCATTATATTCCCACGTTCTAAGTACTTTTTTATTTCAGTGGGGGGCAATTATGGATAGTGACAGATATCTCGGCATGCCAATCTCAACAATAAAACACAGCAATACGAGCAGCTATGGAAAATCCCAACAAGCAAATCGTGCAGATATGGAGATCTGAGAAATCGGCGCCATAGGTTACGCCTTTACAAAGTACCTATAAACCTGGAGATCCATGAAGAAGGGGGGCTGGCCGACGGAGATCAAAGAAATTGTAAACACAAGAATACTCCATTGAATTTATTGTAATCTCTCAAAATATAGTGAATCTTTCTCTCCTCCCCGTGGGTTTTCCCAATTTGGGTTTCCACGTAAAAATCTTCTGTCTCTGCTTTTTTACTGTGTTGAAATCTAAAGTTCCACTCCCAATTTAGACAGACCCTCTTTCATTTGTGGTGCGAGATTGACCATTCGATCAATCACATTGGAAAATCTCCACCACGATGCTAGATCAACCAAATAACTCCAAATGAATCATAATTCCAAGTTAAAGCTTCTAGTTAATAATCTTAAATGTATATACATCTCAAAATCTCTTACAAGTCTGAGTCCCAAACTTCTATCACACAGACTTACTATCAAATCTATATACATAACAATAAACAACACCAAGTCTCAACAAATTCATATGTATATGCATTTATAGGCACAAAATGAAATATTAGCTTATAAGTATGAACACATGGATTTAGTGATACGCTTGTACCATTCTTTGAAATTTTGTCCCTCTTGACGTAAACAATCTAAAATTTGAAAATATTAATAATGAATGGGATGAGTTCACCACTCAGTAAGCAACGCCTCAAATCCATAGCATTTAGGTTCTTATATAACATGAAGAAAACTAAATTATTGTGTAAGAGTTAAACCACTTTATTAGCTACATATTGTCACGATAGAAAAATATTAGTTACATTTAATTTAATTATGGGGCAACAATAGCATTTTAAATAATATTCGATAATCTTTCCCTATTATTGTAATGCCCCGATCTCGCAGGTATGGGGACGCTACTGCGACGTACATATGCAGGACGGGAAATACCCATTTATATGTACGCTAAGCATACATGAGTCAGAGTACGAAAATACGTGGTATTATACATTCTAACAGAAAAATACAAGTATTCAGTTATCACAGACTGTGACATTATATGACATGAATATTACATCACCAAGAGGCATAAAATAATAAATTACAAGGTATGAACAGTACAAAAAATGCTCCGAGCTACAAAAGGGAACTCGAGATCCAGGCAAAAGGAGACATGTCAGGAAGGATGAGAGCTACAACTAATCAGGTCGGGAAGGATCCACTACGCTTCCCCTGCGCCACTCTGATAGCCTGATCCTCAGCTGAATGGTTTGTTACAAATCCGAGCTTCCGGATCTGGACATGCAGGTCTAGGGATTGTCACAAAGCAACCCAACGAGTACGTAAAATGAAGCCAAGTGGCGTTTACAGACAAACACACGTGTACATGACTAAAGTGATGTGGTTCAGTCATGTAAGTACAAGCAAGTCACACAGAGCGATATAAAAGTAAATAAATCCAAGAGAACAGAAATCAGGAATTCAGTACAGAACACAGAGGCAAGGTATCATGCAAGAGGCGAGCAATGCACTTTAATAACACAATAATAATAACCATCAATGTCGTTTATTATTTTAGTTATTTCCTTCCAGTGTCCCATCCCACGGACAGTTCATACCGGAGTCCGTACTCCAGTAGAGCCCATCCGAACCATGGTACCCGATACCTTATCCGAATGAGGAAATGACCGAATAATATATGTTCCTGACATCATCATTGTTATGTTATTAAATGCATCAGGTACTGGGGAATGTGTTGGGTATTCAAGCATGCAAGTATAAGTCAGTAAATAAGAGAGTGACGAAATCCAGTATAGTAGCTTGGAAAATCATGCATAGTAAATCAAAGTGTTCAGTACGAATCATATAACATGGATTGATGAACTATAATACCAGGGCAAGCCATATACATGAGTAAATTAAAGTGTTGTATTTTAAGTTATCCAATAATAATCAGTACCGTCTGACATTTTAATCACCCATGCCAGTGTCTCATACCACTGACAGTCCACACTAGAGCTCACACTCCAGTAGAACTCATTCAGACCTGATATATGAGTACCAGTACCCGAATGAAGGAGTGACCAAATATCGCACATTCTTAATATTATTATTGTTTGGTTATTATGTTGTTACTATTATTAATCTTATTAATCATCTGATTCATATATTTTGATGTGTCCTAGCATTTTAGCACACATACATCCACTTATGAATAAGACGACTGCTTTTGAAAACTGATATGGTTATCAACGAACTATGTTTAAAGTGGGTCCCGTACATACTCGGGACAATGGCCCAGGGTGTTCCGGTGCTGAGTTGGAACCTGTCGCGAGGCAAACAGAAGGGGAGGGTCATATTTATATGCCCATTCAGGAAGTATACATATAAGTAGGGGTGCCAGTACACTCACGGAACACTGGAAGCCCTCAGGTAGAACCGAAAGATTTTAGTTGTACAACATTCCTATACCATTGTAAACACGAACACATATTGATATCTATCAGTTTTCCCATCCAAGTGTAAGTTGTCTTGTTATTACAGACTTGTTATGATTATCGGTTTATAGGAAGTAATAGGAATATCATAGCAGGAATAACGCGAGTAATACATGAGTACAGGATGGCAAGAATATAACATGATAATATGTCAAGTTCCCGTAAAAGAGATAATCATGAGGCAGGCAAGTAACCAGTCAGGTGACAAGTGATTAAGTGTCGGGTGGAGTACATCAATATAAGCAGTTACATGATTACCAGAACAATTTAAGAAAACATAACAACATGCCAGAATAATATAAGAAAACAAAATCAACATGTGAGACTAATAAAAGAAGCATTTCAAACTCTATACAATCATAATATTAACAATTATAAATTAAACTATCAAGCAAGCAAGCATGCAAGCGGGGCTACGCAGGGCTGGAGCATAGCTAAGTCGTGTCAGCAGTATATAACGCTAGTCACATGGCGAAACTAGACTCTTGGTGAAGCTAACATACAACGCTAGGTGCCAAGCCGCACGACGAAGCTAGCGCTCGCGACGTAGCTGGCATATGAATGCACACCAACACTCACGACGAAGCCACACTTGTGACGAAGAGAGTGTATGAATATATGCTAATGCACATGGCGAAGCCACTCTCGTGGCAAAGCTAGACGCACGCAACGAAGCGAGCGTATGAATGCTATACTGTCGCACGCAGCGTAGCTACTCTCGCGACAGAGCTAGCTATAAAAGTTCTTAGCTCGCCTACCGGCGGAGCTAGAGAAACCCGGAGGGTTTAAGCCCGAAAGCTGGATAATAGCCCGGAGGCTAACACTCACGATGAGTGGACAAGAGTACCTGCACAAACGTTAGTATAAGCACATGCATATATACAAGTATCGCCTACACTATTACAAACATTCATCACACAGATACATATACACGCCTGCATAATTACAAGTCAGCTTACAGAAATACAGGTACCACCTACCCAATTACAACAATTGGTACACATAACGACATACACCCACAATTACACATATACCCACACAACCACAAATAACCAAGAATTCGAACCCAAAGGTCGGTACTTGCCTAGAATAGCTTAGGCACGGTGCTAGACTCCGAGGAACGCCGATGGCGTTAACACACGGGGTGCGTTTAGAGAGAGAAATGTGTGTTAGAGAGAGAAAGTAGAAGAGAGAAAGAATAGAAGAAAGAGAAAGAGAAGGGAGAGAGAGTTAGAGAAATAGTGAGAGGGAGGAGGGAGGGAGGGCCTGTCAAGATTGGCTGGTCCAGCCACCGGCCTGGGGAGGGTGGCCGACGGTGAGAAGAGGGGGAAAAGAAAGGTGAGTGAGAGGGGGTGCGGCTAGAGTAGGGAGGGGAGAGAAGAGAGGCAGAGAAAAAGGAAGAAAGAGAGGATAGAAATTGAGGGATGAGCAATAAGAGAGGGGGATGCGCTAGGGGAGGGGGTGGCCGGAGTTGGCCACGGCCAGGGGGTGGCTGTGGGTGGCGTGGCCCAATGGAGGAGGCCGACAGTGAAGGTAGTGGCGGTAAGGGTGGAGGAGGTGGTGGAGGTGGTGGTGGAGATGGATGTTGGTGGTGGTGATGGAGAAGAGAGGTTGGGTGGTGAAGTTGGCCGGCGGTTAGGAATGGCCGTGGCTTGGCCGGCAGTGGGAGGTGACCTGCGGTCGGAGTGAGAAGGGGTAGTAGTTTGTGGAGAGAGAGAGAGAGAAGACATAGAGAGAGCAGAGTTAGAGTGAAAGGGGTGAAAGAGGAAGATTGGAGAGAGAGGGAGGAGGGGAGATGACGACGTGGGTGGGAGGGCCGCCGGAGTGGTCGTCGGTGTTGGGGACCGACGGTGGGTGGAGAGGAGAGGGGATGATAGAGAGAGATTGAGAGAAGGTGGTGGAGTGGGGGTGTTGGCCGGAGTAGGTCTGTCGCGGCCAAGGGCCGCCATCGGGGAGGTGGCGCCGTAGCTGAGGCCGCTATGGGTCAGCCGGAGGGAGGCTGGGGCCAGCTATGTGGGGAAGGGAGAGAGTGAGATTGTTACTGAGAAAGGGAGTGCACAGAGAGAGGAATTTTAGAGAGAGAAAGAGAAGAGAGAGGGAAGGGGGTCGGCTGAAATGGGGAGAGAGGAGGAGAGAAAAGAAGAAGAAAGAAGAAGAAGAAAGGAGAAGTTGGTGGAAGGCGCTAGAAGAAAAAAGAAAAAAAAAAGAAAAGGAAAAGATAAAAGGAAAAAAAGGAAAGAAAAAGGAGGAAAAAAAGAAATAACCCCGGGGGAAATACTGGGGTCAGGCTCTAGGCCCGAGCTGGGCTCAGGGTCCGGGATCGGGCTGGGTCCTGGTCCATAGAATCGGGCCAGAACTGAAAATAACTACGGAAAAATAGAATAATATGAGCAAAAAAATTGGGACACGTAGCTGGGTATGTATTCTAGGATCAAGGTGTTACAGTTATTCTCTTATAAGATCAATAACACCAGGAAATAAATTATACGTGCGCACTTGGTGATACCAAAATTTATTATTGCCAAGCGACACATGTTGCTTACATGAAATCAATCCGTTCTTCAAATAACTAAGTAGAAAACAATTTATAAGTTTCTAATGATATCGATAAACAATAACAATTCCATCAAAGTTCAGTATAACAAATATGACAAAACAGTTAATACTACGTCGATAAACACGAATAACTCGAAATAGATTTGTGTCATTCTGGAAGGATTCGAGGCTGAATCTTTCCCACTCAAATACAACCCTATGACATCTGAATACAAGATTTATTCTGTTGAAGTTGATCTGTATTATTTCAAGTAACTAAAAATCAAAAATCATGTATTTTGAATACTTTTTGCTCATCCATCAAGTAGGCACAAATTGGGCTGCTGAAAATAGCATATTGCTTAGATCTCTTTAAACATACAAATTCTCAATCCGACCATTTCATCATGATCTAAACACTTAAAAACCCTCACGCACTATTTTTTTTAGTTTTCAAATGTTCTACACCTTAAACTAACCAATTCACTATTTCGGTCGTCCATTTTGTGCCTACTTGATGGATGAGCAAAAAGTATTTAAAATACATGATTTTTTTATTTTTAGTTACTTTAAATAATGTAAATCAATTTTAACGGAGTGGATCTTGCATGCAGATGTCGTAGGGTTGTGTTTGAGTGAGAATGATTCGGCCTCGAATCCTTCCGGAATGACACTAGTCTATCTCCGAATAACTCTATCAAAGTTCAACGTTTAAGGTTTGATTTGAAAACATGATAAAACAGTTCATTTACCATATCAAGAAGCAATAACTCTTTAAAGTTCACTGAATGAATGTGATAAATCACGTGAGATACAATATCAATGCTTCTAATCTTTCATAATTTGTATTATTAGTTTGACGAATCCATATACCGATTAGCCAACGGTATAAATAACGTTGTTGGTTTTACCCAAACTAGTTCAGTACAATAATTTGTGACTGGATAAATCCAAATAGGTCTAACAAATCTCGCGAGTCCAATATGCCTCCATTAATGTTTAAATATCAGATATCAGTGATATATCGGTCGACAAAATTATATATCAGACACTGGATATATCGCGATATCATACTAAATACCAAACGTCATATTGGATGAAGAACATACATGTGATTGCCTACATAAATCATATAAATTACTTAAAGCAAGTTATGATCATAAACTCATAGGGGATATTTGCTTTTTATAAAAGCCCCTCAAATGTGTTCTTAGAAAATCATAAGCTTGTAATTTGAAAACAAACAATTATGAACAAGTGAACTTAGTGAAGGGACAAATAGTTCTTTGTTTTCACATAGAATCAATCCAGAGACATATTAGTTCAAATAAAAACCACAAATAAACTTTATTTCTCTGTTGTTTTTGTTGTTCATAAAGTCATTTGAATGATTATAATTCTCATTTTATTTTAGATCTGCCTTTTCTTCAGCATATTAAAGCTTCACATAATCAAATGCAACTGATTTTCACTTGTAAACAAACGTTGCAAGGAGATTTGATCCAGTACAAGTTACAGAATGAAGAAAATCATTTTCTAGCTAATCTGACGATTTATGCTTAGAAACTTGCTTCAACTTAGGACCAATGTTTAAAATAACGATAACGTAATGATAACATTTTTCTTTTGTTATGTTAATATAGATTATAACGTAACGCATAACGTAGGTTACGCGATTTAATATTTAATTAATAAAAATAAATATATATACTATATTTTAGATTTTTATAAATAAGAAAATAATTTTAAAAAAATCTAAAAAAAATATCAAAGCATTAGCAAGTCTCACAACAATTTTTAGCAAGTATCAGAATAATTTCACATTCACAAGTTATAATTCATATTTCATCTACACAAATAACAATATGATTCACATATTTCATTATATTTCATAATTTTAACCAGGCTATTCAATCTACACAGACTCATAATTCAATTTACAACAATTCATGATTCAATCATAATTCATAATTTTTAGTTATGTTATTCATTATAATTCATAATTCAATCTATAATATGCTATTCAATTAAACCCCCCGTGTCCTTCACTCTCTCCGATATTTATCCCTGATCTCTCTGCTTTCTCTCTCTCCGATCTCTCTCTGCTCTCTCCCCTTCCTGATCTCTCTCTGCTTTCTCTTCCCCTCCCGATCTCTCTGCTCTCTCTCTCTCTCTCTCGATCTCAGAGAGGGTAATCGGGGCGAGAAAGCAGAGAGAGATCGGGGAGAGAGAGAGATTGAGGGAGAGAGAGCTTACCTGTGCTTGGAGATGGAGAACCACCGCTTGAAGACGACGCCAGCGAGAACCACTACGACGGATATCCATCAGAGGTAGGTCTTTTTCTTTTGCTGTCGATCGGAGGTATGTCTTCTTCTCAGCGCCGACGAGGACACGACGACAATGTTGCAGAGAGGACAAGCGAGCGAGCGAATTTGGTGGAATTTTTTTGCCCTAGACCGAGAGAATATGAGGTTATAAAAAGTCGACTTGCACCGTAACGTAAGTTTCGATGCGTTACATTAATAACGTAACGTAACGTAAGTTACGAGCAAAATAACCATAGTTATCAAACATTGCGTTTTTTAGACCTGTTACATAACGATTGGTCAACGTTATGTTATATAACGAGTTATAACGGGTTATAAAACGGGTTTTTTAAAACACTGCTTAGGACATAAAATAAACCCATCATCGTCCTCTCTGTCGCTCTCTCGGTAGAGCCTCTCTCAGAGAGAGAGAGAGAGAGAGAGAGAGAGAGCAGGGGGTAAGAACCTCACCGATGGGAGATGATAATGAGATGGAACTCATCGTCGTAAAGTATCACATGCTTCTGTTACTTCTCTTCTCTTCCATGTAAGGACAACATCAGCATTACTAGAGATAATAAATGTCAGTCTTTGTTGCAATATGTTTTATACCTATACAAGTCAATGGTTTTCAACACTTCTCTGTTTCCATATGGGATGTCTTACTGTCATCATGATTGTCTCTTTCCGAGCAGAAGGGCATGGCTTTTCTCTTCTATCGTGCTTGCTTGAAAGATCGTTGGACTATTGCCAATCACATTTAGCTTGTTTATTAGCTTTGTCTTGATTCTGGTTGCAGTTGTTGCCACTTTCACATTGTCTTATACTAGACTAAGGGGGCTCTGTATTTGCCATGGTTGAGAGCATTATTAAGATCATTTTATTTTGTCATTTGTTTCAAGGCATTTGAGAATTTGCTTTCCTGCTCAAGCTTCACAATAAATTTGAAACCGTTCATATAACCATCAGTTGCCGCAATTTCTAGCATCAGTTGAAGAGGAATGTCTCTCAAGTAAAATTACATTCCCGGAAACCCAACATGGTTGAACAGAGGAAGTTCACCCACTGGATCCCCTATTTGCATGTTTAATCTGATCCTGTGAGGACAATTAGGTTGTTTAGAACTATAACAAGTCAACATAAACCCATGATGTTCCTCAATTTAAGCTCCGTGCTTCAGTGCATATGCTACCAAGATGCAAGGTTCATAGGTCTTATTTCATACGTACCTCACATCAAGTCAAGGTGAAAGGGGTGTGTTTTGCCTTGCCTTGCGAATATAAGTTGCACTGGAGGAGTGCATATGACAATTCTCCATCAGCAAGTTCCACATATGCTTTCTAGCTTCCGTGATGTATCTCGTTTAACGAGGAATCAATAAGATTTTTAAGCTCAAAATGCTCGCTGAGAATGTATTCTCCTTGGCTCCTGGCTTCACATAGAGTTGAACCCAATTCCCTATAGCAAATGTCATTTTTACCCTTTTATAGAGTCTAGACCTTTTTTGGTTTATGAGAATTTGGAGGATGCCAATTGGTCTTTAGGATTATGGGAAGCCTTTCTTGTTCATAGTTTACTTGTCAAGAATTTATGGGAATATATTTATATGCTAACACGATCCCGCAGGTCGAGCGCCCTTTTGTGGGCCAAAACCTAGGCTTTTTGCGCAACAGTATTCTTGTTTTTAAATCCTCTTTTCTAAATGTGCGACTAGGGTAGGTGAGAATTGAACTTGGGTTAGCTGTAATACCATATCAAAGTCCCTGTCACTACACCTAAACTTCGAAGTTGAGGTGAGCGTTAAGAGAATATATTTATATTCTAACAATTTCCATTCTTGTATTGGGCATATGTGCATATTAGTGTACATATACACATTTTTATGTCCTCTTTTTTTTATGTCAATCTGAGAACTGTATTTGAATAATCTCACTACCAATTTTGAAGCCCCCAATCTTTTGTTGGGAGAGATGGGTCATGACACAATTTGAAACTCTTGTTCACCCAATGACATGCACAGGTTGGTGAAGATGAGTTTGGATATATGCTGGCTGATATTTTAAAGGAAAATAATGTAAACAACCAGGGAATGCGCTTTGATCCTGGTGCTAGAACCGCTTTGGCTTTTGTCACATTGAGAAGTGATGGCGAACGTGAATTCATGTTTTATCGTAATCCGAGTGCTGATATGTTGCTTCAAGAAGAAGAGCTTGACCTTGATATCATAAGGAAGGTACACACGAGTGGAAATAATGAATTTGCTTCATGGGACAAACATTTGTAGTTTTTGAGACACTTTTTTCATTCAACTTTCCTAGTCTTAACATCTATGCCAGGCAAAAATCTTTCACTATGGATCTATAAGTCTTATCACAGAACCATGTAAGTCAGCACATATTGCAGCAGCTAAAGCTGCTAAGGATGCTGGAGTTCTCTTGTCTTATGATCCAAATCTGCGACTTCCACTATGGCCATCTGCTGAGAGTGCTAGAGAAGGAATCTTAAGCATATGGGATTTCGCTGACATAATCAAGGTAGCTAGCATGTTTTAAGTTTACCATGTTCCACATAGCATCCTGGGATTGTTTTTCCCCTAATCTAAAACCACTGTTATAGTACTGAAACTAGAGATGAGAATATTTGGCTTATTTTCTGTAAATCTATAAAACAGATAAGCGAAGAAGAAATTTCCTTCTTAACAAATGGTGAAGATCCATATGATGATAATGTTGTCCGTAACTTTTACATCCAAACCTGAAGTTACTCCTTGTTACTGAAGGCCCCGATGGTTGCAGATATTATTCTAAGGTATGCTAATGTTTTTGTTTATCCTACATGCTGTTAGATAACTAGTTTACAATTTCCATAGTGCATAACTTGTACCAGTTGTATTACACATTGTTTGTTCATTATATATACTTGAGTCATGCACACTTGCTCTAGCACGCAAACACATGCATATATACACTTTACCATATTCATAGCAGAAATTCTTACTTTATTACAACCTTGGAGTTTCTTTTTTTGCACCGTTTTCTGTTATGTTATATGTTTCACAAGAAGTTTGTTGGGCCCCACTCCTTTGGCCTGTTTGGATCTTGCATCTATGGTCCACATCATCACATCATTACTGCTTTTTATGTCCATTTATTTATTCTCTCTTTCTGAGACACCGAGACTATCTTAAACTTAACAATTCTGAGTTATTGTTTATACCACCATGCATTCACCATAGCACAGTATTTGTTCTATAAGCGCGTTGAGTTTTGAATTATCTCATCAGGCCCAAGCTCATCTTACACAAGCAAAGCCACTTTCATGGTATTTTATAAAATTTGTTGTAAGGTGTGCAGTAGAATTGGGAGATTATGCAATATTCAAGAAGTATAACCAGTGTTTTAAATGTCAGATTGCGGGGCCATGGTGGATGGAAAAATCCCATTTTGGATTGCAGATATCAAAGTCACATAAGGGATATTTAGTAAATGTCGGGTGTTATATCGGGTGGTAGATATATCATGTACATTATGTCCTAGATGCAATAGCTATGTAGCACGAACACTCTTATCATGAAGCCGTGTCGTGTCCAAAATGTGTCCAACACGCCTGTTGGACACACGTATCGTGTGTATTTTTAAGAAGTTGTCACGTCCGCGTGTCGTGTCCATTTCAATATTGTTGTGCCCGTGCAACATAGTTCAATAGTATGAAACAAGGCAATACTTATATAAATCATGTAAAACTAAGGTTCTAAATGGCAGTTGTCAGATACATGGCGGCCAAAGTGGATCCATATCGGGTAACATATATCGAGTAACATAATAGTTAAGTAAATAGTAGACGGTATACTGGGTGAAAGATATATATGCTTCTCATGTATAAAAATATTGACAAATTTAATATAAGTAATATTGACATTTTGGTAAACCTATCATCAAACTCCTTTTCACCAAAATGTTGTTGGCTATGAGCATGACTCCAAGTAAAAAAAAGTTCCACAAATGAATTGGTCTAATTTGATAACTGTCTCGAAAACAGATGTCAACCTTCTATGAATTGGTACAGAATTCCTTCACAAAGCAAGTGGGACAAGAGAAGATTTTACCATAAAACTTTGAAATCCATTTGGCCTGCCTTAAGCACACAAAATAAAAGACCTACCTCCATATTCCTCCAGAGTACCGAAGAGTCTAGATGAAGAGTTAATAGTTTTAAGACTTGCTTCGTTGATGTGAGGTAGGCTTAAATGGAACCCAATTCCCATGGTTGCTGAAGGAATTGTATTCCCATGGTTGCCAGTTACTGAAATGTGATCATGTTGTTAATGTAAGTTCCCTGTGGCAGCATCCCTGGAATTGTAACATCCATCTCAGCAAGGAGACTTAACTTCTACTTGTGAACACTTGAAAAATCATATAGTGCTAGCTATGCGCTTGCGACGACCTGCGATTCATTATTCTCAACTCCAAAACTGATGAACGAGAATCAGCAAGTTTGGTTAGTTGGTGCATGTGGCATGAGCTACATGCTACTGAAATTTGAGACAGGAAGTGCATCATTACCTGGCACTTCAGCATCATGTTGCGAGAACATTCTGGTTTTGATCTTACCAACTGGAATCCAGGAGAAGGTTTCAGATTTGAAGTGGAAATAGATGGAGTAGAGGATGATCATCGAATAATACCATCAACAGATGAATTCTTGTATAACTTAACTGTGTCCAGGGTCATGGTGCGTAATCAGGGTGCGAAGTCTCGGCCGAGTCGTCTCCGACTCGATGGGAGACGATATGAGTCCGAGACCCGAATCGTACTTTTGGGCAGAATCGACCTGACTCGGGGCCGACTCGGCCGAATCAGCCGAGTCTCGAGATGACTCGGGACAACTCGGTCGAGTCGGCCCCACTGTTCACCCGTAATCGAGGCCGGTTAAAAGCGAAAAAATCAGATCGAGATCCGATCTACTCTTCCTTTCATCGTCGTCGCCGTTCGCCTCAAACATCACGCCGTCGTGAGCCCCCACCGCCGCCGCCGTCGCCACCCCCTAGGTCTGTCCCTCCGATCTCTCCCTCCCTCTGATCTATCCCTCTCTGCCTTTTTTCCTCTCTCTGTTTCTCTCTCTCTCTCGCTTCTTCCTCCTCTCTCCTGTCTCTCCCTCCTTGTCCCTCTCCCTATCCCTCTCTGACTCGATCTCTCTCTCTCTCTCTCTCTCAGACTGAGAGAGATCGTGAGAGAGAGGGGGAGAGAGGGTAAGGGAGAGAGTGAGAGACTGAAAGAGAGATCGGGATAGAGAGAGAAAGAGAGGGAGAGAGTGAGTGGGGGAGAGGGTGAGGGAGGGAGAGGGATAGCGACATAGGAGAGAGAGAGATCAGGTGAGGGAGAGAGACAGAGAGAGAAATATTAGAGGGACGGAGAGGGAGCGAGAGAGAGATTGGTCTCTCTCTGTTTCTTATCTTTTCGTTTTTTAACTTTTGGGGTTCTCATATCTACCCCTCAAATCTTTCATATTTCTAAATTTACCCCACGTATCACCATATTTCTTAAATTTACCCTCCCAAATCATCATATTTTTTCAATTTTCTCTGAAAACAAGCTTAGTTTGGACATGTGATACATGAATATGTCTACATTTTTTAAAGATTTATCATGATTTTTTGAGATTTCTATAGCGTTTTGTGCGTATAACCCGAGACTGATCCGAGTCACCGCGACCGGCCCGTCTCAGTGCCCGTCCAGTCGGCGGCCGAGACCGCGACTTTGGACCATGTGCATAATACAAGGATATCTATTATACATTACATAATTAGGTATTCAACACCATGATGTAAAACATCACATCACAGTCCAGTTTGGATAAGTTTAATAAGTCAATACATGGCTTCCTACATTGCATAGATATGGTATCCGAGCTTCCGCAAATCAAGCCATTTTGCTTCACAATGTTTGGTTTTCTAAGTTATACCAACTGGAATGAAGACATGGTTTACACATACTGAGATCTAGAAAAGGAACTTCATTGTATTGGCAACCTCTTTCATCCAAACATTGCATTGAAGCAGAGAAGCCCCAGATTACGTACGTAAATGACAAAATGTGTATTGATGGATCTTCACCGTTCTCTGATAAAAATTTCAATTTACACAATTGGAAACTTGGTAAAATGTTCTGTCGTGAGTTAATCAACTAATTATGTGAGAGTTACCACCACATCTCAGCTTGGTCCGCTTCAACCATAGGAAGATAAAAAATATTGAGTGGTGAAGCACAGGACTAGCCAAAAACCTTACAAATGTGTAGGAGGCTGTGTTAGTAAAGGCGCCCCAGGGGAGCAATTGGATTACCTCCAAACTACCAGAACTTTCTGTTTTCAATGTTTCTTAACTTTCTTTGCAGGACTCTTTCCAGCATGGTGTATTAAGCTTGTGATCTATTAAAAATATGCTCACTACAAGTCTTGTACCAATTCTCAAATGACGCGCAAGTGAAGTAAAAAGTTACCATTACTTCACAGCTAAAATCTGAAGTTGCGACATTTTTCATTCCTCAAAAAAATATATATAACTTTTAGGTGAATACATATTTTTAGAATGTACAAATATTAACCTCAACCCTCACAACAATTTCAGAGTTTTAGCGAGTGGCAGGACTTTAAAATGATATTTGAGCAAATCTAACCAGGGGCACATTTAAAAAGAAGATTAAAAAAACTGCAGCATAGACGATCAAGTTTCAGCCCCATGAAAACGGCTCTCAACCTGTGAGTACATGTTAGAATATAGAAATATTACCTTCAACCCTCACATTAACTTCAAAGTTTAGGCACAGTGACAAAGGACTTTAGAAGGATTTAGTTGAAAAACTCTGATAGTTTGGAACTATGCATATACAATAGGTCTAGCTGCCTAAGAATACAAAGTGCTATGATGATTATATACATAGATACCAGTCATTACCCATCAAAGCTCACAATTAACTTGAGAAACTTGCCATATCAAGGTTTCACTTGTTCAAGTAGATCTGAAACTCCCAGGAATGGTTCGGTTTTTTCGCTTCCTTGTAGAAGGGATGATGTTTTCTTTTTTCATCCTTTTTTCCATTAGCATTTGATGACTTTCGGCTGCAGGAATTCCATGGGAGGGTTAGTGGCTTAAAGGTGGATCAAGTAGATGCAACCGGTGCTGGGGATGCATTTGTTGCTGGAATATTATCTCGATTAGCCGGTGACATTTCCTTGCTTCAGGTAGACTGTCAGATTCTTGCGCAGGATTATTTGTTTCAATCTCCATGGCATATTTACGAATTATTTTTCTGTATATTTTAAATTCTCATCATCTCTGAGTTATATGATTAATGCGGAAATAAACGGAACTAGTTGATGGTTCGATCAAACGCTAAATCAGTTATATAATTGTTTCATTCAGAAGAATCAGTTTAATTTGTGGCCTGAAACAGAGACATCATGGGTTTGAAAAGCATGCATAACATTACTGCTCCATAGTTTAGCTTCTATAACTGACAGAGTGGTCGCCTTGCTTATGAGTTTAAATGTTAACATTGTTTCTCTCTTCATTATGTTAATAAGCTATTTTTCCAGAACGTTCCTTGCTTGGCTCTTAGCTTCATTTGTGCCTTAGTGTTAAATATAATCCTCTATAGCAAACATATCATCTTTCCCCTTCTAGACTTTTCCCCAGTCTAGGAGAATTTGGCGGATCTTTTTTCCAACTGGTATTTTAAGATTATGTCATCAATATTTTCCTCAGCCAGGAATTTGACACTAAATAAAAGATGGTTGACTTCAAGTTGAGTCACTTATAAAATTTTGTCAAATCTTCCATAGAGCCCTGTATTCATAGCAAACCCTTCTATGGGAAAAGTCTAGATGATTGATTATGACGAACGACGACGATGATGATGTTAAAGTGTAATTTATCTTATTGCGGACTTCAGTGGACTGATGGTCATTATCTGAAAAAGCTACTTGGTCGCCATCATCATTATTTTCCATCGATATAGAACATCATCTTTGCCTTTTCCCATCGATATGAGGTCACAACAGAAACAACTTACCGTGAAGATTGATCAGAACTTTGGCTGTCAACCTGACATAAATCCTGTATGGTGTAACTGAGTTCTGATACAGAAGTAATAAATTCTAACTATGTATAAGATATCCACAACTCTGCATTTTCCATGTGGAGAAATAACTAATGAATTCGTACTCACCTTTATTTCTTTGGAAGGATTTGGAAAAAAAATTCCATTAAAATTTTCAAGTCACACATTTCACTATTGCCATCAGATTTTTCACCCTAAGTAATATGAATTCCCAGAACTTGTTCCATATATTATTATACATGAGAAGGCTAGCACTTGGACATTCATGATGTAGTCTTGAGGATCTGGCATAACCAAGTAACACACATTTCCTAGCCTCCCTCAGATATCTTTTCCTTTTTTCCCCCTCATTTCTATCAGCCATGATGATCAAAATACATGGCAGGATGCAGATGAGCCTCCTCTTTTATTTTTTATTTTCAGTAGACCTCCCAGCTCAAGCTATGTTTACTTCTGTTCTTCTATTATGCAACTTTAGGGGATTCAAGAAGTTGCATTGATCGAAAATGGGTGTTGAAAAATGTTTGGTTTGTAGGTCAACCCACTCTTCCTGACTGGAAGATGTATTTTTTTATTTAAAGCAACAATTATACAAATTATGAAAGTACGGCATTTCAAAATTGCGTTAATCTTTTGCGAGTGACATAGTATTGTAGAAGACAGTGAAGTGGTCTTGTTATCTTCTGAACCTCCCTTATTTTGATCTTCTCGACTTTTACTCTACATCTATTGTGCGAGTTTGCTTTAGGGTAAAGATTCTATTGTAGGAGCTACTGTTGCACTTCTGTCCAACAACATGAGGAAGAAATCAGGTTTGTTCAAAATTATAAGCGAATGAATTGGTTGAAAAAGGCCAGAACAATAGAAACCGAGGGAGGTCCAAATCAAAGAGAGAAGGTGTAACAACTCATGATTTTTCAGGAAAGAGGAAACATGAAGCTGGATTTTCGGACAAAGAAAGGAGAAGCAAATTTTCAATATACCATATGGCATATAGTTTGTTTTCAATGTTCAGAATGCAACAATTTTGGTTTCTGGATGTTCCTTTCACATGTCATCTAAAAAAGTTATCTAACAGAACTTTTTTTGCACGTGATTGGTCATTCTCTTGAGGAACAGTGTTTATGGATAATAATGTATCTTGCAGGAAAGTAAGGGTAGGTTACAATTAGGATCATGGTACATGAGGGGGGTGGGGCTCTATGGCTTGACGTGTTGCTTGAAGATGTGGAGTTATGAAAAGCCTTAGCGCTTGCTAAGAAAGGTGACAAAGTTGGGAGATAAATATTACTCAGAGGAACACAGAGATGAAAGAAATCGTGGTAGTGTCTATATCTGCCAGATAATGATTGAACTCAACATGGTTGTGGCATGTATGATAATTTCATGTGCATGAACGAGGTCGAAGGAATGAAGATTTTATATGGGAGCCAACAGATGAAGTTTTCTACAGCATCAATTGCATGAGGATACTTTGAATAATGTGCATGCAGATGTGTGTGGGAACACATGTTCCTGGCAATGCAAGAGATTTCCAGTATGCCAGTTCCATTGATGATTTTCCAAAGAATGCTTCTGTCTACTCATTGCAGTTTGAATCAAATGTATCTGTTAAGTTATGACAATATATAAGTGTTGCTTGAACACGAGATAGGCATGGGCATCAAGCATCTGAGTGTCATGAAGTGTCCAATGCCGCAACCTTGTACAGGGACACAGTGATGCAGAACTAAATAAGAGAAGAGGGAAAAAGGGGAAAAGAATTAGGGTTTATAGAAATTGAGAAAAGATAAGGGAATAAAAATTAATGTAGGCCTCGACACCCAGGGGATCTCTCTTCCACTCTGCACATCACCATGCAAGAGATTTAATTTGAAAATCACACTATCATTTTAATCTGAATTTCATTAATTCAAATCATCATAGTCTGAGTAAACAACTACATGTCTCAACCTTTTATAGGCCCATACAAAGATTGCTCTAGTAGTCTTTTTTTAGTTGTTTTGTTTTATTTAGTTGTATTTTTAGTCCCACATCGGTTATGATGGGTAGTTATCTTTGTATGGGCCTATAAAGGCTGAGACATGTAGTTATTTATTCTGACTATGATAATTTAAATTAATGAAACCCAGATTAGCAACTGATGTGCTTTTCAAATTGAATCTCTTGCATGGTGATTTGCGGAGTGCGAGAGAGATCTCCAGGGTGCCGATGCCCAAATTGTTCTTTATCCCTTTATTTTCTCTAATTTCTACCAACTTTAATTCTTTTTCTCTCTTCTCTTATTTAGTTCTGCATCAAATTGGTATCAGAGCTAAAATTTCTGCTCATTTCTTCATCGACAAAAAAACCGTAGCCTCTTCTACAAAACTCTAGCCTCCATTTCCACAAAATTTTCTTCCCTTCCACAAAATCAGCAAACCCTAGATCTAGGATTTCCTCCATCTTCCTCCAGATTTTCATTTAGTTTTGAAAAAAAGAAAAGGAAATAAAAATGAGAGAAAAAAATATCACTGTTCATTCGTCTTCAAGCTGCAGTAACCTAGTGGGTTTTCCATGTGGAAGCGTCGCCTTTGCCTCCCTCCGGCTTCGAACACCATCGCCGATCTCTGCCGCCTTCTCCAGCACTCCACTGACCACGTTGCCCACGCCGGTCTGCATCCATCAACGTCGACAACTCCGCAAGCCTCTTCGTCATCTTCTTCTACCACCATTCATCGTCGTTTTCCCTCGAAGCGCCACCACCCACACCCTTTCCAACCTCGCCGCTGAGCATCACCCCCTTGTCATCACAGGATTCCATTGACGAGCCTACTGTAAGGACTCGGGGCACCATCCCAAAAAGACTAGACTTTTAGGTGGAGTAGCCCAAAATCCTTATATACCCAAGGCCATCCTCATAGCCGATGTGGGACTACTATTTGTTCGACCCAAATCCCAACAATCCCCCTTTTTATTCAACTAGATTTACAAGGACTTTATTGTGCCTAACACAGAGTCTCCCTGTAAGCTGGGAGATATATGCTTATCGAGGTTACTTTCCTTCACTGCGTTTGCTCATACACGCCTTACGTGAAGCACTAGAGAACCTAAACTTTTTTCCCTCGAGAGCTCAATCTATTATAGATCCTGCTTAACAGGGCCCCACTGTGTCTTATGCTGTGCCCCTTGGGGATCGAACATCACCCACACACACGACTAAGCTCGGAGCATAGCTCTGATACCATTTGTAATGCAGATGGATTGGAGTTCTATCTGCTGAGTTCTTATTGCTCAAAATTATTCAAGGATATTTACTATTTTTGTGTATTTTTAGAAATTTGTTAAAAGTCTTGATCACATATACAAAAATGTCTTATAGTCGACTAACCCCTTTATATAGTCGACTAACATATCCTATAGTCGACTTGCTTTGTTATATAGTTGACTAAGTGTCTTTACAAAAAATATATCCGTTCTCTGTTTGTTGGCTGTAACCAACATTAGTCGACTTACCCTCTCTGCTAGTAGACTAAGTTTAGTTTTCAGAGACTTATCATTCTGTGTCAGTCTTCATATAGTCGACTTGATATCTTGGCTAGTCGACTAACCCAGTCAAAATTTCTTATACTAGTCGACTAGTCCCTTACCTTAGTCGACTAACTATAGTTTCTGACTGTTATTCAGTTTTGATTTTCTGGTGTTTTATCCAACGTTCTGATTTTCAAATTTGAGTTGATAACTTCCCTAACTGATCATAGATTTCACCTATAAATAGGGATGTTATCTTTGGATGTAATCACCAATTCAAAACATTAGTTTTCTGTCCAGAACTCTGTTGAAAATTCTGTTTTCCAGAAAACTAGTTTACACTTTCATTTCTTCACACAATTTCAATTCCATTGTGAAGAATTCTGATAGTCCTATAAGATAGCTTGTTCACGATCACATACAAGCTTCAAGGCTTATAGGATACTTTGTAATCATTCAAAGAAGAGTTATACAAGAGTGTCTTATTGGTGTATAGTAGAGTTGTACAAGAAAGTGTCTTCTTAGTATAGAGAAGAGTTGCACAGATTTGACAAAGGGTATTTTGTCAAGTGGTATATAAGGAGTTGATTTTAGGGTGTATCAAAATCAGGATAAGAAAAATCTCAAGCGGGTTGCTTGGGTACTGGATGTAGTTCACGAGGACCGAACCAGGATAAATCTCTCGTGTTTGCGGTTGTATTTTTTCTGAGATTTATTCTATGCATTTTTCTTTTCTTGCAAGTATTTTTATTTAAACGCTATTCATTTTTGTTTTAGTGTTTGTGTTGCCATTGTTTATAGATCCTACATTTAGTATCAGAGCCAAGCTACAGAGTTCAAGGATGGCAACAGAGTTTTCTTCATCACAATTCAAGGAAGGACATTCTACACAACGTCCACCATTATTTGATGGATCAAAGTACAACTACTGGAAGTGTAGAATAAAGATCTACTGCAATCACTCAACTATGAACTATGAAACATAGTAGAAGCACCATACACCAAGCCGACCACCAATTACAATGCATGGAGTGAAGAACAAAAGAAGTATGCAAATCTTGATGCCAAAATAATGAATGCGCTTTTTTGTGCTTTGAACAAAGAAGAATTCAATCGTGTGTCAACGGCCAGATCTGCAAATCAAATATGGCAGATTTTATAGGTAACACATGAAGGTACTAATAAAGTTAAAGAATTTAAAATTTCTGTTCTTGTTCACATGTTTGAACTCTTCAAAATGAAGGAGAACGAAACCATTACATAAATGTTTACAAGGTTCACCGACATTACAAATTCCTTAGTAGCCCTTGGAAAGGAACACTCAAGTTGAAAAAGTTAGAAAGATTCTTCGTGCACTCACATCAGATTGGGAGAAGAAAATCACTGCAATAGAAGAAGCAAATGATCTTTCAACAATGTTATTAGAAAACCTTATTGGTAATTTAATGGCATATGAAGTTCAACTTGAAGATAAGAAAAAAGATGAACAATAACCTCAATCTAAGAAGAAAGTACTTGCCTTCCATACATCCTCAGATATGGACAATTCATCAGATGATGAAGAGGAGATAGCAATGCTCTCAAGAAAATTTAGAAAGTTCTTAAAATAAGGTATGTTAAAAAGAATAAAGATACTAATGATAATCCTATTTGTTTTAAGTGTAACAAAACATATCACATAAAGAAGGATTGCCCATTGCTAAAATACAAAGGGAACTTCAAGTTCAAAAAGTTTAACAAAAAGAAAGATTATCAGGCAACTTAGGAGAATAGTGTATGGTACCAATCATGAAAACCTGTGTGCACAAAAACTCCCCCTACAGAGAATAAGTTCCCCCTGACGAGAATAGGTTATAACAAATATAGATAACAAGTGTTCTCCCCTGCAAAAAATATATCATGGCATACATATATGACATTATATTCAAGGTTATAAATATCGGATATCGGGTTCGTATCGGATGTGGGTTTTTTCATATTGGATATCGGATATCGGATATCAGGGGAGATATCGGGGATACGCGCGCATATTGGGTGTTCATATCAGACACTATATATAATAAAATATTGATAATTAAAAGTTGATTTAGAGTCATAGATATCATCTACCTAATAAAAATAATGTAATATGCTTACAAAACATTAAAAAATAATGTACATTTGCACACAGTCATGCAATAAATAAGTTATTTCATATCGGGTGATATATCGGGCGATTTATCGGCCGATATTTCAAATATCGGCCATTTTTTGCTGCAAACGATATGGCGAATGATTTTCCTATATCGTATTGGCAGCAGACAAAAAAGGAGAATCAGATGTATCTCGGCCGACTCGGCCGATATTTAAAACAGGGATATATTATGAATTATATGCTTGAAATAATTTTCTATCATCAAGAGATCACCTTTTTTTATAACGTACCTAAAAGATAAAAATTTTGTATGATACCAATCATGAAAAGGTCAAAACATTAGCCTTTTGGAACCCGAACCTAATTTGAATTTGGTTTCTATTTGTTAGCATAAACATAATCACAAGAATACATACATGATGTATATATGATGCAATATAATATAAGCATTTTTTCCATAATACTTAAATTTTTAGGAATTCACATATATTTGTTCCTAATTCTTTTTGAAATAGTATCAGTATTTCTTTTCACAAAAGAATTATGTGGATTATGATTCTTTTCATAAACATGTGTAAATTCCATACTTATCTTTTGAAAATTCAAGACCAAAATGATTATTTGACATTTTGATAAGACAATAAATCATTTAAATTTTTTCCTTATTAAATTTTGTTACATTTTTGAAAATTTCTTCATATTTAATCTTGAAACTTGACATTTCTTTATCTAAAATAAAAATTGTAGAATTTAAAGAAATAGTTTCTCTTTTAAGCAAAGCATTTCTTTTAAGAAATCCTCATTATTTTTTTTAAAGATGAAATAACTTTTTCAAAATTAACTTTTTGAGAATTTAAAGAAGACATTTGAGAAAATAAAATTGAATTTTCATTGTTGAGTCTTTCATTTTCCTTTGTTAAAACTTTATTTTTAATCTTTTCATTCTTGAGATCATCATATAATTCATGAAATGCATCTAATAATTCAGCATATTCTTGTACCTTATCTTCTTGAGTCAAAAACAAACATTGGTAGTTTCAGTGGCTTCTTCGTCTGAGAAAGATGAATCACTATTCTCTCAAGTTGCCTGATAATATTTCTTCTTTTTGTTGAACTTTTTGAAATTGAAGTCCCTTGTATTTTAGCAATGGGCAATCCTTCTTTATGTGACCTGGTTTGTTACGCTTAAAATAAATAGGTTTATCATTAGTATCTTTATTCTTTTTAAACTTAGCTTATTTTGAGAACTTTCTGAATTTCTTGAGAGCATTGCCATCTCCTCTCATCATCATCTGAATTGTCCATATCTGAGAATGTATGGAAGACAAGTACTTTCTTCTTGAATTGAGGTTGTTCATTCTTTTTCTTATCTTCAAGTTGAACTTTATATGCCATTAAATTACCAATAAGGTTTTCTAATAACATTGTTGAAGATCATTTGCTTCTTCTATTGCAGTGATTTTCTTCTCCCAATCTGATATGAGTGTACGAAAAATCTTTCTAACTTCTTCAACTTGAGTTTATTCTTTTCAAGGGCTACTAAGGAATTTGTGATGTCGGTGAACCTTGTAAACATTTTTGCAATAATTTTGTTCTCCTTCATTTTGAAGAGTTCAAACCTATGAGTAAGAACAAAATTTTAGATTCTTTAACTTTATTAATACCTTCATGCGTTACCTGTAAAATCTGTCATATTTGATTTGTAGATCTGGCCGTTGATACACGATTGAATTCTTCTTTATTCAAGGCACAAAAAGCGCATTCATTGCTTTGGCATAAAGATTTGCAGAGTTCTTTTGTTCTTCACTCCACGCATTGTAATTGGTGGTCGGCTTGGTGTATGGTGCTTCTACTATGTTCCATAGTTCATAGTTGAGTGATTGTAAGTAGATCTTCATTTTATACTTCCGGTGGTTGTAGTTTGATCCATCTAATAATGGTGGACGTTGTGTAGAATGTCCTTCCTTGAATTGTGATGAAGGAAACTCCGTTGCCATCCTTGAACTCTGTAACTTGTCTCTAATACTAAATGTAGATCTATAAATAATGGCAATACAAACACTAAAATAAAGATGAATAGCGTTTAATAACAAATACTTGCAAGAAAAAGAAAATGCACAGGATAAATCTCAGAAAAATGCAAACGCAAACACGAGAGATTATCTTGGTTCGGTCCTCGTGACCAGTCTCCAAGCAACCCGCTTGAGATTTCCTTATCTTGATTTTGATACATCCTAAAATCAATTCCTTATACACCACTTGACAAAACACCCTTTGTCAAATCTGTGAACTCTTATTTACACCAAGAAGACACTTTCTTATATAACTCTTCTATACACCAATAAGACACTCTTGTACAACTCTTCTTTGAATGATTACAAAGTCCTATAAGTCTTGAAAACTGGTATGTGATCGTAAACAAGATATCTTATTGGAGGACTCTCAGAATTCTTCACAATGGAATTGGAATTGTGTGAAGAAATGAAAGTGAAAACTAGTTTTCTGAAAAATAAAATTTTCAACAGAGTTTTGGATAGAAAATTAATGTTTTGAATTGGTGATTACATCCAAGGACATCCCTATTTATAGATGAAATCTATAGTCACAGTTAGGAAAGTTATTAACTCAAATTGAAAATTAGAATTTTGGATAAAACACCAGAAAGTCAAACTGAATAACAGTCAGAAATTGTAGTTAGTCGACTAGTATAAGAAATTTTGACTGGGTTAGTCGACTAGCCAATATATCAAGTCGACTATATGAAAACTGACACAGAATGATAAGTCTCTGAAAACTAAACTTAGTCTAATAGCTGAGAGGGTAAGTCGACTAATGTTGGTTACAGTCAACAAACAGAGAACAGATATATTTTTTGTGAAGACACTTAGTCGACTATATAAGAAAGCAAGTCGACTATAGGATATGTTAGTCGACTATAAGACTATTTTATGTGTGTGATCAAGGCTTTTAATAAATTTCTAAAAGTACACAAAAATGGTAAATATTCTTGAACAATTAGAACTCAGCACTAGCTTTTGAGATAGAGGTCTAATGCATTTGCATCACAAATGTTATCATCAAATTTAAGTTCTGACACCTACCACCGCCCTCCTCGTCCCCGTCAAACCCATTTAGGGTTTTCAGCCATTGCCATTTTTGTTGCCCTCCATCCCCTCTCTCCGTCGTCTCTGCCTCATCTCCTCACTGGTCCTTCAATCACCGCCGCGTCAACTCTCTGCAACTTTATCTCCACTGCCACTCCGATATTGCCGATGTCTTCATCTCGATCTCGCCTTCGTCTTCGTCGAGATCTCGCCTCGTCACCACCACCACGACATGCCCTCGTCGTCCCGTCTTCGCTGGAGCTCTTCGTCGCCGACCTGCTGCCGCCGCCATCATCAACCTATCACTGCAAAGGCCTCCAACAACTTTGAGAAGTAGATCGGGTTCAGATTGGGCTTATTTGGGTTAGATTGAGCTGGGTCCTCTTCAAGTGCAACCCGAACCCGATCCGGCAAGTAAAGACCTAGATCCATTTTGAGCTTAACTCGACCCACATCAAATCGGACCGAGTTGACCAAGACGATTTGAGTCGACCATACTGAGTTGATTTAGACCTGACTTGGACCTGGCTCAGTGTCGTCTCAACATAGTCAATTTGAAGCTATTTTGAGTCCGATTCGAGCCCAATTCGGGTCATTCTCGAGGCAAGTCTTCTCCCAGCTTGTAGTACCACTGTTCTAGGATCTCATTGGTGACTTTCAGCTCTCCGGTGTGGATGCTCCTCGAGGAATATTAAAAGAATTCTGTATTTGGGTATGAGCCGCTTACCCCTCAGGTGACTCTTAACTTGAGCTGATTTGTCGATTATTAATGTCCTAGCAATTAATATTGGATAGCTAAAATTTACTAGCTAAATTGTTATTTGCTTTCTTCTAGTGATTGTATCAATATTTGTCATTTATCATCATTTTAGGTTTGCATCCTGTGCATGTAGACTTGAGCTTTAGGAAGTTTTAATTTTCTTTATTGTAGTACATGCATATCGTGTTATTCGAGTGTAGGATCCTCTTTTGCATGTGACTGTTTATGTGATCTTGCATTTTATGTCGTAAATTGGTGTGATCAACATGAGTTATCTCTATAGGAAGCCCACTAGAGGGGACTATGAGGATACCTATCAGCTTAGTAATGACAATGATGATTCTTTGTAGAATCATAATAGAAGATTCCATATTCAATGGTTTCCCTAACCCTCTAGCGTTCAATGACTGGTTAAGTAGCCTGAATTATTACTTTGATCTGTATAGATTTTTCGAAAGAGGTAGAGTCAATTTGCTAGGAGAAAATTAGTACGTTCAGTTAGGATTTACTGGGATACGCTTGAGAGAGATTGCACGAGGTGTAAGGTTCCTATAGAGACTTAGGATGAAATGAAGGACAAACTTAAAGAGATATTTTTCTGAGTCATATAGGCACCGCCTCCTAGATGAACTGCACCGCCTTCGTTAGGGAACATGTCGGTCCAAGTTTACACAACTGCATTTGATAACCTAACTTTACGATGTCGTGTTACAAGAAGACCCCATCAAACCATATCCAGGTTTCGTTCTGGGTTGTGAACAGACATTTAGTGGGCCATGATTATTCATCCCAAACTATAAAGACCCTTGCTTAGGCCAGCCAGCCAGCTCAAGATATAGAGATTTCCCTGGATCCTCTTCGGAACACTGATTCGTCCCAAAAGTCGGGGAGCAGTATAGTGTGCTTAACGATACTATTGTTAATTCGAAATTGTTGAGGATGTTTATGTTTCTCCTGAGGTCACTAGTGTTATGGACCCTACAGTACTTGAGTCTTGTACTCCATGAATTTTCTGAGGGGATTTGTGGTGATGTAGATATGAGTCGAGTCTAGCACACTTATACCTACTGATGTCCATACTCGTGATAATGATACTAGTGATACTGAGCGTGAGTCAGGGGTTCAATCTACAGTGATGACTCTTAACGATCCTCTTTCTAATCTGTCTTTGGAGTTCTTTAGTATGATCCATTGGGTAGTTTCTGGCTTTTCTTCTTTTAGTGAGTTTTAGAGATTTGTCTTGAGTCTAACATCCTACTATCAGAGTTTGTTGCATGTCTCACTAGGCATCTTACATGTCCCATTTTTGCTTTATTAGAAGTCATGCATAGAATGTCTATTGCATTGCATTTGCCTGTTGCATATGACGATATCATTGGACAGTTGGCAAATGACAATGATAACTATAAATTTTTACATGCCCATAGAGTATATTGCAAGAGTTTGCAGTTGAGAATGAGGTGATAGTTATAACCAACCTTAAGATTGAGAGGGAGTTGCTCGTTCGATGTACATGTTCCTCTAAAGTTCTGAAGAGTTTGCTTTCATCACCGGCGGTTGGACGTCCCATGAGATCCTGATATCAGATCAGCTTTCAGCAGGAATTCACCTCTGGTTGCAGCTTGTGCTTTACTCAAGCCTTCGTCACTTGCAACCGGTTCATCACGGAGACCAGCTCCACCACTATGATTTCGATGTGATTCTCTAGTATTGGTGGTGCGATCACCACCTTGGCCTGATTGATAAGATTCATGCGAGATGTGATTCAGTTTTATCTGGTCGCGCCTGCTATCCATGGTTCACAGTCGCGGTCTCGGCCGCCGACTCGGCGGGCACTGAGACGGATCGGTATCGGCGACTCGGATCGGTATCGGGTGATACGCGCAAAACGCTACATAGAAAGCTCAAAAAATTCTGAAAAAATCACGACAAATCTTTAAAAAATGTAGATATCCACATTTATGTATTACATGTCCAAAATATATCACCTAGCATACTAAACATAAAGCGAAATCATAAATACACGCGTCGTCAGTAGAAGCATATCAAAATACATGTACAATATAGTAAATTGCATAAACTACATTCATAAATATATGCTAATGTAGTTATTTTCACATTGAATTGCGATGAGGCACAAAATCATCATCATAATGCCGAGTCGACCGAGTCAACCCCAATTCTCGGCTGAGTCGGTCTCCTCTGAGTTGAGTCGACCGACTCGTGACTCGGACTCGTCTCGGAGTGGGCCGAGACGGATACGACTCGGCGACTCGTCTCCGACTCGGCCGAGTCTTTGAACCATGCTGCTATCTATTATCACTGCATTCACTAAAATGAATGCTTTTAAGCTAGGGAGAATGATAGAGATTGCTCTAGTAGTCGTTTTTTAATCGTTTTGTTTTATTTAGTTGTATTTTTAGTCTCACATCGGTTATAATGGGGAAGTTATCTTTGTATATGTAAGGACCCAAAGTTTTGCACACCAACTGCAGTTTGGATATGAACTTTTGAGACGTTATAATATGACAAATATACTAAAGAGAGAACAATGCAGACATATCTAACATATGGAGGGAACTTAGAAACTGCACGACATATATACAAAGTAAATCCCACTAGGAGTAAAGGTGTCAAGTCTCAAATACAAGGAGTCCAAACATAGGGATGCAGAGTCTAAAACTGAATATATACATCAATATGTGAATAGATATACAAAATGAATATCTACGGAGCACTCTATCTACCTATCAAAATAAAAGACAACAACTACTCGAGCCTCCGTCACTCAGAGCCTTTCTGGTCGCCTTGCGAAAGACCTGAAAAGATGTAAATTAATGGGCATCAAACACCAGCAAGTTAACCCAAAAAGGTTATCCTCCGACCACGATTCTGAGGCTGACTCAGTACTAGGTCAAGGAAACAAATGATAAATATTATTAACATAAAGGAAACAGATAAATGAATACATGAATGGTAGTAGACTTAATACATAACATTAGTGTGCATAATCATGATGAATGTGTCCGTGCATGATACATGATACACAACTAATCGATAATGAAGATAAAAATATAATAAGCACCATCGATCAAGTGTCAAACTAAGGACCCTCAGTGGATATACCATTCTATAAATAATAAATACAAACATGGAAATACTCCTAAATCACAAGCTAGTTGCCATCCAAACTACATTGCCTTCATTGGTGATTCAATCAATACGAGAGAGTAATATCTCAAGGCTAGTAATGTACTAGCACCGTCACTTTCAGGTGAATCTGACCAATACGAGAGAATGAAATCTCAAAGCTAGTGGCATACTAGCACCGTCACCCTCAGGTGAATTCGAACGAAATGAGAGAATGAAATCTCAAGGCTAATGGCGTACTAGCGCCGCCACCCTCAGAGGAATTCGACCGATACGAGAGAATGAAATCTCAAGGCTAGTGGCATACTAGCGTCGTCACTCGGGTAAATTCGACCGTTTACGTACAAACACTAACACTTTCATACATATATCACCATGTTACGAATGTGTAAATATGAATCATATATCAATACTTAAAGAAAAACATAACAATTAAGTTAAATCACACGCGCCAATACACGTGTTCGCACATACGTGCTCAGTGCACGTTCAAGCCCACGCGTTTATGCACGTATCACAAGTAACTACACATGCACAATAGACACTCAAATCCACGCATGTTCACACATGCAAAGCTCACGTAGTTATCCCACACGTCTTATGCATGCGACAAATGAAACAAAATGAATCCATTTCAATATCAATTTAAGACCTATTAGGTTTCACTTATCGTTATGATCGGTTTGTGATTCAAATCAATATGCAATGGCTCAATCCAGTCATGAGAGTAAGATCTAAAGCCCAAACACAATAAAATCATATGTTTATTTATCTTCTAATAAAAGTCTACATGAACAAGAATTTAACAAACTAGATTTAACAAATTTCATATTCTTATTACTCCATTCTAGTTATAATTAATATGTGAACAAGTTAATGACATTAGCATGGAGATCTAATTTAATTAGCAAGATCAAATAACACATCAAAATAAAAATCATATTTCTATTACTATGGATTCCTAGATCTCATAAAATTCACATTTTATTGAATCCAATTAACTCATTATACATGTGGGGGCAACCTAATAATCAAATGATAAACATATAATTAACTTAATCAAATCCAGGCATATTAACAAATAAAAATTCACATTTTTAATCACCCATGCCCTAGATCTCATAAAAATCATATGTTTATATATGCGAATCAATTCAAACTCATATGGTTTCAAGTTACTAATCTATTAATGAACATATATTAAACTCAATTAAATCTAAACATGTTATCAAGATAAAAATCATATTTTTAGTTTTCTCTTTTCTAGATCTCATAAAAATCATATTTTTATGCATGTGATCTACTTTAAATTTATGTGGGGACAAACTCAACAAGAGATACACATATTATTAACTTACATGATTCTAAACATATTAATAAACTAAAAATCATATTTTTAATTACATATTTTAGTGATAAAAATCATGTTTTTACTCATCCAAACTACTTCAAATTCTTATTAATACTATATATTAATTAAAGCATGAACATATAATAAACTCACATGAGTCTAACCACTTTAACATACAAAACTTACATTTTTAATTTCATGGGGTCACCTTAAGCATTAAGAACATGGGAAAATTAACCAAGAGGGGTGAACTTGCCTTTACAAGCTAAGAGGGAGATGATCCAGTGAATGGATTCTTGATGAAAGGCTTCTTCTTACTAATCTTGCACCAAGAGAAAATCCCAAGCTTCTTCTCTCTCTAAATCTCAATTTAAATGAAGAATCAACTCTAAGGGGTACATGTAAGGTGGGTTAATGGGTCTCTCAAGTTCTCTTATTGGGTCATGACCCAAGGCTAAAACATAAACTCAAACCCATCAAGCACAAATATCCAAGTTAGAAGAAGAAAAAACCAACTCGACTTCTTAAAAAGTCAAATTCTGAAAAAAAAAATGTCCTCAGCTGTCGACAACAGGACACGTTGTTGATAGACTGAGTCACTCTGAGGTATTTGTTGAGATAACTGTCGAGCACTTATCGAAAGTATCTTCGACAACAGTGTGTCAACCGTCGACAGTTACATATGGTTGTCGACAGACTGAGACAGTCTTCAGTCTCTATTGGCTCGCAGTCAATCCGACTGTCGACTGCCCTGACTCTGCTGTCGACAACTGATATCAGCTGTCGACAGGCAACCTGTACATGCCCTGTGCACGACTCTGGTTGCTGAATTTTCTTTACCTTGTTGTGTAGACTTATCCAATAGATGTGAGGCACCTAAAATTTTTCTCATACTTGGACATAACAATACATACATGAATAGTCGAATAAAATAGTTTAAAAATTTTCAAGGTGTTACAGTATGGGCCTTTAAAAGGCTGAGACTTGTAATTGTTTATTTAGTCTATGATGATTTGAATTAATGAAATTCATATTAGCATGTTGATGTGCTTTTCAAATTGAAGCTCTTGCATGGTGATATGCAGAGTGGGAGAAAGATCTCCTGGGTGTCGAGTGCCAAATTAATCGTTATCTTCTTATTTTCTCCCAATTTCTACAAACCTAATTCTTTTATCCTCTTCTCCTCCTCTTATTTGTTTTGCATCTCATAGCTATATTTCATAGATGTGTGTGCAAACATGTACATAGCCATGTATGTAACATGCAATCAACTGAATCACTCGAGTTAGTGTTCCACAAAGTAACTTTAGAGGATTATCAGATACAATCTAATACTAGAGTTATATATATATATATATATATATATATATATATATATATATATATATATATATATATAGAGAGAGAGAGAGAGAGAGAGAGAGAGATTTGGGTACATGCGGAAGGATTCGAGTCGAATCTTTCCCACTCAAACTCAATCCCACGACCTTCATACAGAAGATCCACTCTGTTCATTGTTTAAAGTAACTAAAAATTATAAATTAAGTATTTGAATACTTTTTGTCCATCCATCAAGTAGGCGCAAAATGGACATCGAAAATAGCATTTTACTTAGATTTATGACTTTAGACATATAAATTCCCGATTTTTAACCATTTGATCATAATCTACACATTTAAAAAATCTCACACACCAAATTTTTTTAGGTTTCAAATATTATACACTGTTAAATTAACCAACTCACTATTTCGGACACTCATTTTGCGCCTACTTGATGGATGGGTAAAAACTATTCAAAATATTTGATTTTTGATTTTTAGTTACTTTAAACAATGTAGATCAATTTCAACGTAGTGGATCTTGCATTTGAATGTCGTAGGATTGAGTTTGAGTGGGAAGAATTTGGGCTCGAATCCTTCCGCACGAACCCAAGTCTATCTCTCTTTATACACACAAACACACAAAAGACGCTTTAATACTCTCAGGACATAAGTAACTTAATTATGCCCACATATAAAGACCATATATAAGGATACATATTGTGCAACGAAATTAAAATATCTATTCTGTTGATCTTAACTTACATATCTTGAAAGCTCTATAAACAAAAAAGTTATGCATTTTGAAGTTCATTTACTTATATTTTAAGTGATAACAAAATGAACCAATTTCTAACAATTAGAAATTGTTCATTTTACAATAGCTTGACGCATGACAAATGGGTGTTCAGAGTTTATAAATTTTTATTTATAAAACTTTTAGAACATCTTGATCAAGATGAATGTAGTGGATCATCTACTTTCTTTGCATACCATATAATTTTATAAGTGGGCATAACTAAGATCGTTACACCCTAGGAGTATTAAAGCCTATATATAATATATATATATATATATATATATATATATATATATATATATATATATATATATATATATATATAGGGGGAGAGAGAGACTTGCGTCATTCCGGAAGGATTCGGGTCGAATCCTTCCCACTCAAATACAACCCGACGACATCCGAATGCAAGATTCATTCTGTTGAAGTTGATCTACATTATTTCAAGTAACTAAAAATTAAAAATCATGTATTTTGAATATTTCATGTAGGCGTAAAATAACGACCAAAAATAGCATATTGCTTAGGTCTACATCTTTAGACATACAAATTCTCGATCTGACTATTTCATCATGATATAAACACTTAAAAATCCTCACACTAATTTTTTTTAGATTTCAAATATTCTACACCATTAAACTAACCAACTCACTATTTCGCCATCCATTTTGCGTCTATTTGATGGATGGACAAAAAATATTCAAAATACATGATTTTTTTATTTTTAATTACTTGAAATAATGTAGATCAACTTCAACGCAGTGAATCTTGTATTCGGATGTCGATGGTTGTATTTGAGTGGGAAGGATTCGAACTCGAATTCTTCCAGAATGACACAAGTCTCTCTCTCTCTCTCTCTCTCTCTCTCTCTCTCTCTATATATATATATATATATATATATATATATATATATATATATATATATATATTGATGCGGACATCAAGGCACCATGATTTGGCGTATCTTCATCATTGGAGAATACGCGACACCTTAACATGGATCCAGTAGTTCTATGAGTATTAGGATTATTAGTTTTTATTTCTTGTATTTTTTGTTCTTAGTAATTAGAGTTGTAGTAGTTTTCTTTTCATGTATTTTCTTTCTTTTAAAATTTTTGATTTCTTTTAGGACTAATATTTCTATTCCTAATGTAACTATGAGTACAATTTCGTTTGGTTTATAAAAGACCCATTATGTATTCAATTTTAAAAATGAAACCAATGAACTTGTGAAAATTTCTCAAAATTGTATGAGCGATGATCTCTCCTAATTTCTTTCTTAGTGGTGGGAAAGCCTAGGAAATTTTAGTTTAGAGTGTGAAATCCTAACTAAACCCAATAAGAGTGTGAAACCCTAATTGTTTATCTCCTCTTATTTAGAAACCATAGTTTCTAAATAATCCCTCTATCTCTCCACAATTTTTTTCTCTACGCAAAATCCTTTCTTCTCAATTACCGAACAACCCAACAATTTCCTCACGGCTTTCTCCCTCTCGTCTGCTACAATACCTACCCGTTGCTATAATATCCGCCCGCTGCTACAGTACCACCCCGCTGCTACAGTACCACTCCGCTATTACAGTACCCGACAGACCAGTTAAACACTAGAAGATTCATTTTCGGACCTATCTCTCTCATTTGGAGTCCAAATCACATATTTTTTTGAAGCATTGTGTTCGTGAAGGAAAGAGCTACACAACTATAGCAATTCAGAACACATTTCATGCACAATTCACAAGTTTTCAGAGGTACAATTTCAATTTACAATTTTTATTTATAAGTTTAGATACATCGCCATTCTATTATATGTTCATGTCCACATCAAAAGTAAGTGAGCGAATCTGTTTTTTTCCTTGTAGTTGCTTGACTTCTTTATTGCACATAAAACTTGTTACATGCATAATTATGAATCTAATTAGTATTTTGAGATTTGAATGATCTAATACATGTATGTTAAAGAAACATGTTAATATTAACTGTTTGTCTGTTCCTATCAACAATCATTTCATGTTGGTGAAGCGTGATTGAGTATTTTATTGCTGATTTCTCGTACACGCATACACGTTCCATATCAGTTTGGTATCAGAGCACGGTTATGGTAGGATTTCCATCTAGGCATGTGTTAGAAATTTTACCATTTTCCTGCATTTAAAAAATTGCATTTATGAATTCTTCCAACATTCATTTAGGTCTTTGTTTAGTGTGTCCCCCAATAACCACTATAGGTGTCGATTTTTTATGGTCGTCTAGACTATTTTGGTAATTTAAGTAATCTTCAAGTTTTTCTTGATTGGATACACGACTCGCTCTCTGAAATAGAGAAAGTCAGGTTCGCTATCACAAAACAGACTGGACAAGCGAGCCAATACTGAGAAGATATGAAAAGAAGCAAGAAAGTTCGATGTCAAACACCGATTGAGACTTGGAAATATATGAATAACGAATCCATAGGTAAATACATGCCACCATTTTATATCGCTAATCTTCTTGACAAATGACATCGAATTACCTAAGACAACATATCTGCCAAGGAGTATGTTATCGAATTCGACGAGTTTCTCACTCGCTATAATATTTGAGGCATGCACAATAACCTCCAAATATTTTCTCAATTTAGAGATGAACTTAAAGTAGACGTAGAAAATGAGTTGTGGAATCGTAGAATCATTGAGCTTAAAAAGGCTTGTGCCATGGTCCTAGATTTAGATGCTCTCAAGTTAGATTATACGTTTAGAAGTCAGGATCTCCGAACTCCAGCGTTTAAATCCACTTTACATCAGTACCCACACCGAGTTAATTCATAAACACAAACAAACAAGGCAGACACTAAAGATAAAGGCATTGAAAGTAACACTAAAAATAAGAGTATTGAAAGAGATTTTTTAAAATTAGCCCACAATTAAGTGCTATAAATGACAACGACATGACATGTTGCTGTCAATTGTCTAAGCCCATTTAAGATTGCCATCAATGACAAAGTTCTCACTGAGGCACCTAAGTCTGATAGCACTATTTCTCTGAAAGTCACTCATGTGATTAAAGAGTTTACTATCACTTGCCCTTTTCCTTGTTCGGCTCTACTACCATACCACTTTCTCTACCTCCTGTACTATTGATTCCTACCGTCGTTACCTGTTTGGTCACCAACCCCTTCCTCCTCTATTGCCAACACTATCTCCTTTTCTCTTGTGACTTATGTCAAGTACTAAATCAAAATCAGTGATAAAGTTGCACGAAACAACGCCAACCATGATATGTGAGCTGATGATAGGAACAGATTAAAAACTTTTAATGTTGGTGATGTTATTTTGCATGTTTGTAGTATTAATCCGTTTCAAGATACTAAATAAAAATCAGTGATAAAGTTGCACGAAACAACGCCAACCATGATATGTGAGCTGATGATAAGAACAGATTAAAAACTTTTAATGTTGGTGATATTATTTTGCATGTTTATTGTACTAATCCGTTTCAAATCTTAAAGAAACTGAATTGTGATGCTTATGTTATAAATCTTCTTAAAGATTTTGGTATCAGTTCTATTTTCAATATTGAAGATCTAGTGAATTTCAATGGTCTCTATTTTAATCCTAGCAACTTCTTTATTAATGAGCTATCTCTTGAGCCTATTTTTGAGAGTCCTCCCTTTCATCAATTCCAAATATTTTATCTAATAGAGTAGATCAGATTGATAATATTTTGAATGATGAAGTTATCATGACTAGTAGATATTTGGTTTGATAGAAAAGAAGAGCACCAATAGATGACACGTGGATAAACTGAAGTGCACCACAACAAGTTGGTTTTACTACTATTTTGGAGTCGACAGCGTCGAGCTCTCTCCAACTCGAGGAGTATAATGCGGACGTCAAGACACCAAGGATTTGGTGTATCTATCATCGTTAGAGAATACACGCCACCTCAATATAGATCTTGTAGTTTTAGGAGTATTAGGATTATTAGTTTCTATTTCTTATATTTTTTGTTCTTAGTAATTAGAGTTGTAGTAGGATTACTAGGTTTTTTCATGTATTTTCTTTCTTTTATATTTTCGATTTCTTGTAGGACTAGTATTTCTATTCCAATTATAACTATGAGTATAATTTTGTTTGGTTTATAAAATACCCCTCATGTATTTAATTTTAAAACAATGAATGAAATAAATAAAGTTATGAAAATTCCTCAAAATTGTGAGCGTTGATCTTTTCCAATTTTTTTCTTAGTGGTGGAAAGCCTTAGGAAACTCTAGTTTAGAGTGTGAAACCCTAACTAGCCCTAATTAGAGTTTGAAGCCCTAATTGTTTATCTTCTCTTATTTGAAAACCCTAGTTTCTAAATAATCTCTTTCTCTACACAAAATTCTCTCTTCTCAATTATCGAGCAACCCAACAATTCTCTCAAGGCCTTCTCCCTCTCGTCTGCTACATTACCCACCCATCGCTACAATATCCGCCTGTTGCTCCAGTACTGCCCCACTACTACAGTATCAGACAGATTCGTTAAGCACTTCAAAATTCATTTTCGAGCCATATCTCTCTTATTCGGAGCTCAAATCACACTTTTTGAAGCATTGAGTTCGTGAAGGAAAGAGCTACACAACTACAACAATTCAGAACAAGTTTCATACACAATTTATAAGTTTTCAGAGGTACAATTTCAATCTACAATCTTTATTTACAAGTCTAGTTACACATCACTATTTTATTATCTGTTCTGATCTCTTGTCCACATCAAAAGTGAGTGAGTGAATATGTTTTCCCCTTATAGTTGCTTGATGTTTTTATTGCACGTAGTACGTGTTACCTGCATAATCATGAATCTAACTAGTACTTTGAGATTTGAATTGATCTAATACATGCATGTTAAAGAAATATAGTTAATATTCACCGTTTTAATCTGTTCGTACCAATGATCGTTTCATATTAGTAAAGCGTGATTGAGTGTTTTATTGGTGATTTCTCAAAATGCATACATGTTTCACATCATATATATATATATATATATATATATATATATATATATATATATATATATATATATATATATATATATATATAAGTGCTTATATATATGTGTGTGTGTGTGTGTATATATATGGGTAAAGTTCTTCTAATGTGTCTTCCTAGATAACTTTCTAGGGAGGTGGTCTTAAATCTCACCCCAGACTATTTCTTGATCTTACATGTCTTAAAATGTTTATGTATAAAAAATCACACACTCTTGATATTATTTAAGCATGTATCAAATGATTATAAAATGCACAGTTTTTCAACGGTAGAACAATTGAAACCATTTGATTGACGGTTAAAAAAATCCAAATTATGTAATTTTTTTATCTACAAGCATTGTAGGACATGAGAATCATGATGAGCTGAGTGGATCATTTATAGGGATGGTCCATGATGAGATTTAAGACCGCCTCCCTAGATATTTTTATATATGGATAAAATGCTCCTAGTGTATCTCCTTAGATAATTATATATGAGTAAAGTGCTCCTATTTTGTCTCCTTAGATAATTATCTAGGGAGGTGGCCTTAAATCTTACCCAGACTATTGCTATGAATGATCTACTCTGTTCATTTTGATTTAGATGTCTTAAAATATTTGTGTATAAAAAATTATGCGCTCTTGATATTTTTTTAAGCATGTATCAAATGATCATAAAATGAACAGTTTTTCAATAATAGAAAATTTGAAACCATTTAATTGATGGTTAAAAAATATTTGAATTATGTAATTTTTTTATACACAAGCATTTTAGGACATGAGAATCATGATAAGACGAGTGGATCATTTATAAAGATGGTTTATGATGAGATGTAAGACCGTCTCCCTAGATAGTTATCTAAAGAAGCACACTAGGAACATTTTACCCGCTAGATCATTTATAGGGATGGTCTGGGGTTAGATTTAAGGCCTCACTCCCTAAATAGTTATTTTAGGTGACACACCAGGAGCACTTTACACACACATATGGGTAAAATGGTCCTGGTGTGTCTTCTAAGATAACTATCTAGGGAGGAGGCCTTAAATCTCGCCCCAGACCATCCCTATAAATAATCCACTCTGCTTATTTTGATCTACATGTCTTAAAATGTTTGTGTATAAAAATTCATGATATTTTTTAAGCATGTATCAAATGATTATAAAATGAATGGTTTTTTCAACAATAGAACAATTGAAACCATTTGATTGATGGTTAAAAAATGTTCAAATTTACATCTTATTTTATATACAAGTATTTTAGGAGGATCATTTATAGAGATGGTCCGTGGTGAGATTTAAGGCCGTCTCCTTAGATAACTATCTAAGGGGACACTATGAGCACTTTACCATATATATATATATATATATATATATATATATATATATATAATATATATATATATATATATATATATATATTTGAAAGGTAAAATAATTTTATTGATCACTGATACAATAGTACATAATTACAGCGTGGACTAGGCTATAAGAAACTATTCTTGGACAACTATAGTCTATAGAGAAGGGAGAGGATCATAGTTGTCACCTTCTACTATAGTAAACCAAGTTAATTCCTCAGATTGACCCAAAGTCCAGTGAACTAACAAAATAAAAAACACTCTTAGTGATCTGAACACTTATGAAACAATCAGAATGTTCAAACATGCTCTCCAAGGCTGAACTGATACATGTTCTTCACTAAGCCGAGTAGTTACAATTTGATCCTTGCTACGGCCTGGAAGTGTATCAGTCTGATACAGAAATGATCCAATTTTGCAGTAAACTTGCCTTTGTTACATCTTGATCATCCTCCCATTTGCAGTTTTGAATCAATACTGAGATATCCTGAGTTAGCTGATTGAATGTGTGTATCTTAGTCAATGATTTCTGATTAAAGATCCTCAGATTTCTCTCTTTCCACAAGTGCCATACTGCTGCAGCTAGAACTAGTCTTGCTAGTGCAGTTGCTTTGGACTTTGTCTTGAAAGAGAGATTTAGTAACCTTTCCTCCTCACATAGATCAGATGCTGCAACATTCCCAATTTCAACTTGCATAAAGCCCATATGTACCTAGAGTACTGCACTCAAAGAAAAGATGCTCAATAGATTCAGGTTGGATAGTTAGTTGTCACAGTTTTATCACTTTGTTGTTGGTGTGTTCTTGCCGAAAAACATGAAGTTTGACGTGTCCAGATAACACTAGCATGGCAAAGAAGTTGAATACACTTGTAAGTTGAAGAATGCCAGGCAATGGTGGTCCATACTACAAAATTATGTATTTCGCTGGTGATAAGCATATCCACTCAAAGCAGTCTCCCTTTCTGAAAGAACTTAATTGATGAGCAAACCCAATGAAATTCGCTTAATGCTGGGAAGCAGGAAATTGACCAGGATTATGTGTGGACTGAATCTGCACAAAGTCAAGCAGATCGTGGCAGTAATTTGCACTTCGCGAATTAGAACCACATTCAAACTTTGACTGTTTGTTACTCCCTTTAAGAGATTGAGGCTGGGGTCTAGTCTAAGCTCAAAACCTTGCTTAGGGATGGATATAAAAGCCTAATTAGAATTGTTAAAAAAAACCAAAGGAGTTGCTTCAAGGAGAGAGATTCAGAGCCTTTAAGAGAGGGTTTGCTGAGAGTGTTGGGGGCAGTCTTCCATGATCCTGTAAGTCTATTTTATCTCAATCATGAAAATCTCTTAATTGTTGCTGCTCTTGGACTTCAGTTATATCTTTGATGAACCGCATGACTTGAGTTATTGTTCCTCCTTTCATTCACATGCATGATTGCATGTTTCCCCAATTCTGCATCAATAGGCTACTATGATAGCTGTCACTCATAATTATGAGCCTAAGCTCCGGATGAAAAAGTGAAGAATCCCTGCTTGTTGTAATTTACCCCAGTGACCTGTTCAGTTATGGTTTCTTTTTCTAGTTTCAGCGATATGGCTTATGTTTTCTAACATGTACTTCTTATACAGAAATCAGAAATATAATTTTGACAAATTTCCAACTATTAAAAGCTTCAGTCTGTAGTCTCATTGATAAGAATTCCTTTTTGGGTAGATTATTTAGAACAAGAAAACCAAACTAAGATTTTGTTTCGGGCATTCTTAACTATATTAGGCTTTCAATCAAAGTGTTGTACCATCTAATAATTATAATAATTACCAGACATTTGCTTCATCAACTGACGCAATTAAGTCAATCCCTTAACAATGTGTTACATAGCTTGTAAATGCAGTATATTGTGCCTTATGTATACCTGAATCCCTTAGACTGCTGCTTGGTGAAGGCTATCGAATAATTACATCAAGTGGATGCAGTATCTATTATTTGTTCTTGTATTCATCTTCCTAAATAGTGTAGTAATTTGAGCTTCATCTTCACCTCCTTATTAAAGACAGCTTTATGTTTCCTGAAATTTTCTCAAATACTAAAGTTTGATGTTTGAAGTCTAATTTTATATCAAACTGCGGGTTCTGTAAGGTATAATCTATGACACTTGCTCAGCCCGGCACATTACCATGCTTTGGATTAATCTCTTTTCTTGTTTCAACCCTATCAACAGGATGAAGGTCGACTTAGAGATGCTCTCAAGTTTGCGAATGCATGCGGAGCATTGACAGTGAAAGAGAGAGGAGCCATCCCAGCTCTTCCAACTCGACAAGCTGTCCTTGATGCTTTGGTTAATATAGTTGCTTAGACGAGCTGAGCTGTGTTCTGTTGTTTCTCATTCAACCCGCTCCCTCCACCTGTGGTCGTCCGTGGTGACAGAATGCTGAGGTTTCTGCCTCGTTGAAGTGTTGAAAATAAAAGATGGAGAAATATGTCGTGCATTTTGTCACTGAAGGAACACACAGTGTACTCACATTTTTGGGTCAAGAGATCCTTATTGATTGACTGTTAAGACTAATGACACTGCTACAACTCCCCCTGCCAAGGTTTTGCTTTTGTTTTTGCAAAGGATTCTTGTGCAAACAAAAGATATGGTTACAATATTTCTTGTCTCTGAAACTGATAAAACATTGTGACTGGAAATAGGGGATGAGAAGGCATCTCATATGCAACTCTCCTCTTTTTCCTTACTTTTATACTTGCATGATGTTTCTTATATTCTTGAATTACTCCTTTATAACAATATTTTGCAATGTCGAGTTTAGGTCGCTTCTTCATGGATGATGGTCTCTCTGTTTATGATTTGGTTCACATTACTGTGAGCAAAGAGACAAGGAAGAACCTCTTTTCTATGAACTAGACAATTGGGATCCTTTAGCTTTTGGGTGAAATCTACAAGTTCCATTATGAGTTTACATGGGGCTCCAGAAAAATAAAATAGTTCATTAATTGGTCCCAAGAGGATTAGTTAAGCTGGTTGAATGGTTTAAGAAATGGACGATATTTTTAGAGAAGAGGGTTGTTGATAGATTCAGATGATGAAGGTGAAGAGCTCTTTGTGGTTCTCATTTGGCATGTTTGAGGTACCATGATGTTAATACACAGAAGCACTATTTTTTGTGATCTTGTTGTAAACTCTCAGTTGAATTTGTCATATTATTTTGTGACCTTTGCTTCATATTTGTTATACGCATATTTCAGTTTCTTCGTACTTTCTTATACATTTTCTGCGAGAAGACAGTTCAAACTTGCAGTTTTTATACCTCCGATTCATTTTACTTGGACATTTTGGGGATAGCTCCTCAAATCCAAATATGTAGACAAAAGGCCATTTTTGAGCATATTTCATTGCCAAGCACATTCTTTTCATTTCATTATTTCCAGAATTGTGCTTGCATTGTTAAAAGCTTCAATGTTGAAATGAAAAAGAGAGACAATATGAAGCTCAATAGTAGGCATTTGTACTTGGTGGTCTTCAAATGCATCTTTGTGAGCTCCAGCTGCAGGTTTTGTTGCTCCTTTGACACATTCTTCTCAGAGCATTGGCCTTTTGTTGTTTCCTCCCCATTTGCATATGCAAAGTAATTAGCAAAAGAGTCTTCTCAGCTGACCTGATCCTTTGCAGTGGAGAGCTGATCCCACAGTTGCACTTGTGAAGTCGTTCTCGGCCAAGGAGACTCTGGCTGCAATTGCTGGAAGAGGACATTTCTTGGAGCTTCAAATTTGTAAAGAATTTGAGTCAATTTTAGTTTGTAAACTGTTGGGTGAAATGGGATCTTATAGACCTGGTTTTGACCATACTAGCTGTTGGGAATTGGGCAATTTTTGAATAAATCTTTTTTTTTAAAAAAATTAATTTTGAAAACAGACCCCTTTCAAATTTATTTTTATTCATAAGCTAGCTCAGTGCCATGTAGGTGGTGAGTCGTTTCGCGCTGCCAGCGTGGCGGTCTCCGGACTCTGACAAGTGCTTTCTTTGATCCAGAGTTGCCAACCCCACACCAAGAATCTTTTCTTATTCAGTGATCAAGCTAGGTCCGGGGTTGGCAACCCCGGACCAAGAATGAAGTTCAAGTTTGCGTATAGTTTTATTTTCATTTTGCACACGCAAGCAGCTGTTGGCATATGGGCGTGTGCTTTCCCCTGATTTCTCATGGTTTTTTGGCACCTGTTTGAGAGGATAAATGTGTTGTCTTGGGTTGGCAACTCCAAACCAAGAGTTGAGAGAAGAATGTCTTGGGTTGGCAACTCCAGATCAAGAATGAAGTTAAAACAAAGACACTTGGTTCATAGTTGGAACCCCAAACTTAAAAATGGCACCTGCCTGTGACTAGAGCATGCCACGCTGCAGGGCAAAACGACCTAGCGCCTACGTGGCGCAAAGCTGGCCTGTCAGATGTCATTTTTTGAAAATAAATTTTGAAAAAAAATCAAAATTTGAAATTAAATTATAAAAAATGTTGTAAATATATAAAATAGTGAATGATCACCATACCTCTTCACATTCTTCCTCGTAAATGCATGTATGAATGCATGAGTTAGTAGGTGACCTTTTCACCTTCTCCCTTATAAATACATATTGTGAGTGCATAAGATAGTGGGTGGCCTCTCCATCTTCCTCCTTGTAACCTATACTCTATATGCCTATAAATAGAGGCTATAAAGAAGAATGAAATATATACAAGTTTGAGAACAATTTCTCTTGCTTAGTTTATAATACATTACTAGCACGATACTCTAAGCAATGGAGGATCAAGGGAGGTTCAAGCTAAGGTGCCTGCGTGATTGTGGGTCTTGATCTTGGTATACCTGTTGTTCCCCTAATTTCTTATTTTATTTGATCCAATTATTTTACTAATATTTGAATATACAGACATGACTTGAACTTTATAGTGCTCTAACTGTGCTTGTTTCTAACTTGTAAAGTCTATATCATGGTTTCAAATATCATTTGTTTCCAATATATGTTTAATATTTTTTCCATAAAAGATTAATGTTTCTTTATTCTTATATGAACTTGAAGTTCATAACTTTAAAATTTGAACATGAAGTTCACAACTTAGAGAGTTAAACATGATATTTCTAAAAGATTATAGAATCTGAAGTTCTAAATTGAGACATAATTTTAGAGCCTAAAGCCCTAAATTAATAAACTCGAATCTGTAGTTTCGAGCATATTATTATACATATATTCTTCTATTTGATTTCTAATTTGATTTTCTGAGAACTGATTCTAAATTCAAATTATTACCACTTTTCATGCATCTAATATGCTCCAGCAGCAGCAATACATCAAAGGAGATTTAAGAAATATTCGCAGATGATTTCATGCCTTCCAGTTGCTGAAGAAAATAATGAGCTTTTGATGAAAATCAACAATCTCATCCAACTGGCTCAAACCATTCCTTGAAGTGAATGTGAGTACATCATTTTCTAAAGCGTTATATCATTTCCTGAATTAAATACAAGTAATTTTGGGCGTGATTGTGGTCGTGATCGATTTACTTCTAAAAACTGAGGTAGCCATAATCATGATTCAAACAAGAGAGCCACACCCTACCACCAGAAGGGGATCAACAATGGTGGTGAACCCGAAAAATTATATTTTTGGCTTTGTAAATACTGATTTAGTTTTGTCTAAATCAAATGACATGGTCTGAATAGAATTTCATGAGAAATATCTAATATAAGAGTAAATGTTTGAAGTTAATCATCATTACTATTAGGCCCTTAGTATAAATCTAAATAGTGTGTTTCTTTTTTGGTATCTAGAAGATACATTTAATTTACGAGTTATTTATCTGGATGGTGTAAATCACCTAGAGGGGGGGTGAATAGGTGATGGCTAATCTAATGGTCACAAAATGCGGAATTAAAAACTATTATGACCTAAACATACTATTTAAACTAAACACCACGTATAACACAAGAGTGTAGCCGAATTCCCTGTGAAGGGCTCTGGACTAACTCCTCAAGATTCCTCTAAATAAAAGTTGAGGTGCCGCGTTGGCTCTCTTAGTTGAATACAAGTGTTAGCAAACAAACCCAAGCATATACAATATGAGCACACAATATATCAAGCATATAAATGTAAACACAATAAGAACATGCAAGATATATACAAGAGATAGAGAGAGCGAGAGTGAACAATCGCAAACACAAGGGATTTGTTTCAAGGTTCGAGCACACTTGCTCTACATCCCCGCCTTCGACACACGAAGGATTTCCACTATAATCGATCCCCCGGATCACTCGGTGCCGCAACACCTACAAGCTCTCGGACTCCCTAGTCCGTACACACCGCAAGCCCCACAAGCTCGCCGAGGATGCACCTCAAACACCGAGTCCACACACGACTCGAAACAACCGCGAACACACACGTCCGCCTCCTCAAAGCAAATGATTGAACTTTGGTGATCACAACTCTTGATCACGTAAAATCCTCTCACAACAAAACCCTATAGGTAGATATAGCAATGAATGGCTCAAGTGTTGTGTGAGAAAACAAGGAAAGAGATGGTGGAGGAAAAACTCAAGGAAATCACTTTAAACACTCTTGATAAAACTCCCCTTTTGATTGAAAGTATTAGCTCTCAATTTAGTGGAGAAAACTCTTTTAATGAAGTAGGAAAAACTGGCTCAAAGTCCACTATAAAATCTTGGAGAAAAACAATGTCCAAACCCCCAAATTTATAGGGCTAGAAAACTAGCCGTTAGGGTCTGACAGAACTGTCGGTCGACCGCCCGGTCGACCGGCCAACGGTCATATTTCAGACCGTTGTGCCATCGGTCGACCGGTCGGTCGACTGAGGCCAGGATACAGAGAGCAAGTCTCTCTGTCCGGTCGACCGCCCGGTCGACCGGGGCCTTTCCAGAGAGCAGAGCTCTCTGGACGGTCGACCGGGTCGGTCGACCGGCCCTCCTGCCAGAACTGGCGTGCACGTCTGTGCACGTCGGTCGACCGCCTGAAGGTAGGACAGAACTGTTAAGGGATTTAAAACTTGGTCTTTTTGATTGAAATAAAATCCCATAAAATACTGAAAATCTACAAAAATAGTTTTACCAATATACTTTGATAAACAAACATGCTTGCATAAAATTAAGGCATGTTATAAATGATTTGGACTATTTTTGTAACTTGGAAATATTGATTCAAAACTAACATAGTATTTTTCAAAACTTGATTTTTCCAAAACTTGATTAGAAACAAAAACAAGATATTTAAACTCTTTTTCAAGCATAGTGTGTATGGATATGATCCACTACACAAACATGGTGAAATATCTATGTTTTTGACATTATGCACTAAACATAGTTTTGGATAAAACATGTAAACTTGAAAACCAAAAACCAAACGGTATTTTTCCAAAGTAAAAATTCTTTTCTAAAACAAACTAAATCAAGAGTGTGTGTGTATATATATACTTGAGCAATCCACCAACTATTCTATCCTTTACAATTTAACTAAAAATAAAATCTTCTAAAAACAAACCTAGACTCAAGTCTTCATCTTCTTGAAGTCTTCTCTTGAATCCTTCTTGACTTGGTCCAAACATCGTGCTAGCTCCAAAATATGGCTTTAAATCCTTTGTTGAAGCTATGCACCTACTAAGATCTTAATCATGAATCTGTCACTAATTAAACACAAGATCATTAGTACTATAACTACATGAGTTGATCATCATCAAAACTAGAGTGATGGGCCTTTGGGCCAACAATCTCCCCCTTTTTGATGATGACAAAACTCATGAAGTTATATATGCATGGATTAAAGTAAAGCTCCAAAGAAGCTCCCCCTTAACTCATGCATAACACAAAATAATAAGATATGGAAATGAAGCACATAAACATGCATGCAAATGTATGGAGATAAACATGCTAACAAGCATAAACCAAATTAAATTCTTTTTCTCCTATTTGCAAAACAAAACAAATATACATAAACACAAATACTACTCCCCCTTATGAATAAAGGAAGGAAAACATGCATATAAACCAAAATACTTCTCCCCCTTTTTGTCAATCATCAACAAAGGGGTTAAAGTAAAAACAAAATTAACAAATTTTTCTCCCCCTTTTTGTCATAAATAAAGAGATCAATAAGGGGTTAAATCAAATCGATCAATAAAAGGTTATATGCGATATACATTCATGAAGAGGAAGACGGTAAAGTAACTTCCCTACACATATACATTACATGAAAGAGGGATGACAAGCCCTAATTCACATAATGCATAATATGTAATGCATAAGAGGGGATGTAAAGCTCCCCCTACACACGTGTATCACATAAAGAAGAGTTGTCAAGCTCCTCAATACAAGATACACTCAACATGAATCTATATGTAGAAGAGATGTTAAGCTCTCCTTGCATATAGGCAATACAAATCAAAACATTTTTAACTTTCAAACTTTTGAAATTTTCTTAATAAACAAATTTTGAGATATCTTAGTAAACCAAATTTTAAGATATCATAAAACAAAATTTTAAAGGTATCAGAGCTCTTGTAAAACAATCAATTTTTAAGATACCAAATTGTAAATAATCATTATAAATTTTGTTTTTAATTTTTACTCAAAATAGATAAAACACATTGATACCAATTGAATTTTAACAAATATGAAGTTGAAGCATATTGATACCAATTTTTAAACAGAATGCATAAGCTTATTAAAGTGTCAATTGAGATATCAATTGAAAATAAAGTTTTAAGAACAAGCTTAGCATAAACTAACTATGTGCTTTAAATATGTAAACCAATTGTAAAGCAAGCACATTAAAATCATATATATGTATGAGAAAGAGAATATCAATAGAAATTGATATTATTTGAAATTGAAAGCATACATATATATAACAAAATATGAGTATATACAAAAATATCAATTTAGATACCATTGAAAAGATCCAATGATACCAATTGAAAATAACAATGTAAATCAAGTATATAACTCATAACCTACTACCCTTCATATGCTCAAGATAAAAGATTTTTCAATTAAACTTACAAGGCATACACACCCAGCCATCCGCCGATTAATGGGTAGGAAGGGGTTTTCGAAAATAGGGTTTGAAAACATTTTATAGTGAAAACCACTACCCAATGAAGAATAGTTAACTAGTTAAAGTAATTTTTGAAAAACTAGTTAAAGATCCTTCAAAAACATGAAATCAAAACATATGTATTTCATGAATCATACCAAATACACAAGAGATGACACTCAAAGACTATAAAGCTCAAAATATGTTCATGAAACAAAGTCATGACAAACAAATGAAGTGAGTGTTCAATCGTTATGTAAATAGCATTTTCATGAAAATAGTCAATGAAGCTCAAAATGATCATTTTATAAAACAAATCATGAAAATTTATTTTTCATTAAAAATAAACTTCAAGGTATATGTATGATCTATCCAATCCTAACAATATACATACATATCCCAAACATAAAAGAGTCTATTAAAAATATTTGCATGAAGGCAGGAGACTCATGGGTATACATGTATATTTATTAGATTTAAATTTAAAAATACATATACATGAAGTAAAAACATGAAAATAAGCAAAACAAGTATAAATGAGAGAATCATCAAAACTAGCCTATATATGTGCATATAGTGGGTACAAATGAGCATGAAGTGCAAACATATATGAATCAATTTGTTCTCACTATTTGTACATGTATAAATACAAGTTTTGATAAAAACTACATTTAAACTAGTATTTACCACATGAAGTACAAAACACATAAAAACATGAACATGCTATATCACAAATGAATAAGCATGTAAATAAACTAGGAGTTTAGAAATAGTTACCAACTAAGGAACTATGTTCCAAATCTCCAAACATGGTGGTTGTCCCACCAAAACTCCTTGATAGCGGTGCATCATATGTATGTCCTTCTTGTCCATGCAACCACCACCAAGGCACCAAATCTCTCACGTCTTGTGAGAGCCCTCACCTACATCAAATACAAAAGGTGAGAATTTTGGTACCCATTTTCTTTTGGGTCCACGGGGGTTAGCATCTAATGGAACCCAAACATTAGCAAAATTAATATGATGCATCTTATCAAAACAAAATTTTGCTAAATGGCCTTTGCGGCCACAATGTGTACATTTGTACACCTTAGTATGCATATGAGTGTGAGTGTGAGCATGGCGTGCAAAGTGTGCAAATGCATGATGATGATGTGCATGAACATGTGGAGTTTGTTTCTTTGAAAACAAGGACTCCAATCTAGTGTGGTTAAATGCACATGTGCTCAAAGTTGAGCTCAAACAACTAATCCTATTTTTCAAAACATTTATCTCACTATCATTAATGGTGGCATGTAAAGCATGGTGAGATATAGAATTATTTTTCTTATTCTTTTTAGAAACAAAATCCTTTTCTTTTTCAACAATTTTTCTTTTCAAACAAGAATTTTCTTGAAAAATAATTTCCTTTTGTTTTTCCACCAAAACAATTTTATTTTTCAAATTTGTGTTTCCTTCACAAAGATCACTCAATTTGGAAAGCAAGGAAACATTCTCATTTTTCAAAACCTCTTTTTCTTTTTCAATGCATGCAATCTTATTTCTAAAAGAATCATTTTCTTTTTGCATGCAATCAAAATTCTTTTTCAAAATTTTATTTTCTTTCTTAACCATGTCATATTTCTCAAGAAGTAATTGACAAAATGAAGTGAGCTCATCGTATGACATGTTATCATCTTCTACCTCGGATTCGGTAGTTACCTCAAGGGGGTTATCTCCTTGGACCATATAGCACAAGTTGGAGGTGTCGCTTCCAACATCCGAGTCACTCCCCGCATAGTATTGATCATTTTTGCCAAGGGAGAGGAGGGTGTTCCAAACTACAAAAGCCAAATCAAGATTAGCAACCCTAAATAAATAATCATCATTTAGGGTAGATCTTAAAGCATGTAGGGCTTTTGCATTAGCCTCAATATTCTTACCATTTAAACAATATGCATCATTAGTTGTGGCAAGATAGACATGAATGCCTAGGGCTTTGAGGAATAAAGACATCTTAACTTTCCAAATTTGGATGTTAAGAATGTCAAAAGTGGGTGGTGACATGAAATCCATGGTGTGTGTACAAAAATAGTGATTAGCCTAAAAATGAGGATCTTTAACTCTAGGTTGTAAGACCCAAATCAAGGGCACTTGGCTTTGATACCAAATGTAAATCACCTAGAGGGGGGGTGAATAGGTGATGGCTAATCTAATTGTCACAAAATGCGGAATTAAAAACTATTATGACCTAAACAAACTATTTAAACTAAACACCACGTATAACACAAGAGTGTAGCCGAATCCCCGTGAAGGGCTCTGGACTAACTCCTCAAGATCCTCTAAATAAGAGTTGAGGTGCCGCGTTGGCTCTCTTGGTTGAATACAAGTGTTAGCAAACAAACTCAAGCATATACAATATGAGCACACAATATATCAAGCATATAAATGTAAACACAATAAGAACATGCAAGATATAAACAAGAGATAGAGAGAGTGAGTGAGCAATCGCAAACACAAGGGATTTGTTTCGAGCTTCGAGCACACTTGCTCTACATCCCCGCCTTCGACACACGAAGGATTTTCACTATAATCGATTCCCCGGATCACTCGGTGCCGCAACACCTACAAGCTCTCGGACTCCCTAGTCCGTACACACCGCAAGCCCCACAAGCTCGCTGAGGACGCACCTCAAACACCGAGTCCACACACGACTCGAAACAACCGCGAACACACACGTCCGCCTCCTCAAAGCAAATGATTGAACTTTGGTGATCACAACTCTTGATCACCTAAAATCCTCTCACAACAAAACCCTATAGGTAGATATAGCAATGGATGGCTCAAGTGTTGTGTGAGAAAACAAGGAAAGAGATGGTAGAGGAAAAACTCAAGGAAATCACTTTAAACACTCTTGATAAAACTCCCCTTTTGATTGAAAGTATTAGCTCTCAATTTAGTGGAGAAAACTCTTTTAATGAAGTAGGAAAAACTGGCTCAAAGTCCACTAAAAAATCTTGGAGAAAAATAATGCCCAAACCCCAAATTTATAGGGCTAGAAAAACTAGCCGTTGGGGTCTGACAGAACTGTCGGTCGACCGGCCAACGGTCATATTTCAGACCGTTGTGCCATCGGTCGACCGGTCGGTCGACCGAGGCCAGGATACAGAGAGCAAGTCTCTCTGTCCGGTCGACCGGGGCCTTTCCAGAGAGCAGAGCTCTCTGGACGGTCGACCGGGTCGGTCGACCGGCCCTCCTGCCAGAACTGGCGTGCACGTCTGTGCACGTCGGTCGACCGCCCGGTCGACTGGCTGAAGCTAGGACAGAACTGTTAAGGGATTTAAAACTTGGTCTTTTTGATTGAAATAAAATCCCATAAAATACTGAAAAATCTACAAAAATAGTTTTACCAATATACTTTGATAAACAAACATGCTTGCATAAAATCAAGGCATGTTACAAATGATTTGGACTATTTTTGTAACTTGAAAATATTGATTCAAAACTAACATAGTATTTTCCAAAACTTGATTTTTTCAAAACTTGATTAGAAACAAAAACAAGATATTTAAACTCTTTTTTAAGCATAGTGTGTATGGATATGATCCACTACACAAACATGGTGAAATATCTATGTTTTTGACATTATGCACTAAACATGATTTTGGATAAAACATGTAAACTTGAAAACCAAAAACCAAACGGTATTTTTCCAAAGTAAAAATTCTTTTCTAAAACAAACTAAATCAAGAGTGTGTGTGTGTATATATATACTTGAGCAATCCACCAACTATTCCATCCTTTACAATTTAACTAAAAATAAAATCTTCTAAAAACAAACCTAAACTCAAGTCTTCATCTTCTTGAAGTCTTCTCTTGAAGCCTTCTTGACTTGGTCCAAACATCGTGCTAGCTCCAAAATATGGCTTTAAATCCTTTGTTGAAGCTATGCACCTACTAAGATCTTGATCATGAATCTGTCACTAATTAAACACAAGATCATTAGTATTATAACTACATGAGTTGATCATCATCAAAACTAGAGTGATGGGCTTTTGGGCCAACAAATGGTTCTATGAGAACCCAAACAATGTCTTGACATTTGATTCTTGAAAAATCTTATTATCTAGATTTCATGCTATGGTTATGATCATCAATTTGACATTAGATTCTTGAAAAAGAATTTTCAAACATGTTTCATTATTGTTTTAAATTTTATTAAATGAAATTCATGTTTAGTCAAATTTGATGTATCATTATAGATATAATTTATGGACATCATATTTCTTTTATTCTTTATTTTAGATATATGCATATTATGCACTTTTTGAGAGGTTATTAGATTTCAATAGATTCATTTATTGAATTTAATTATTCATGATCATACTCTAATTATATAGAGCAATTTATTAATATTAAAAAACATGATTCATTTATTAAATTTGAAATATCATGTTTTCAAGTTACATGATTACTTTTCTGTTCTAATAATATGTGTTATCACTCTTACTATAATGATTTGAATAATTATAAAAATGGTAAATATGTAAATATTATTAAAACATGTTTCTTTATAATATATTTGGATATAAGGATATTGTGCATGCTATGATATTTATGATCACGAATTAATATATTTCATGTTAATCCATGATAATTTATATTTGCTTATTATCTTGACATGAAATTCATTTTCGTAGTTTGATATTGATGACTTTAGAGTATGATACTTATAAATATCTCAATCTCCTAGATAACTTTATATGTACCGAGTTTTACTAGTAAATCATAATTTGAAACCCCGGTTGATCATGAAAATTATTCATATGTAAAAATGCAAATAATAGAAACATATCTTTTATGAAATATTTCATATATGCATTGATTAACTAAGAATCATGTAAATATATATTACTTATGATATATTTATGTAAGAGATGGAATTTTATATATATAATTCATTTTATAATTCATGTTTTGCTATTTGATAATGGTTTATATTCATATCATGTCTAAGAAGTATCTTTATTGATTACTTCAGTTATATATGATTGACCAATGTATATCCCAATTGCATCCCTCAATGTACCAAAATGGATATCCAACGAAGGATTGGGATTTTTTTTAAAATAAAAAAATTTAATTGAAGGCTCTGAAAGAGCTAACATCATGTTTTCAGGAGGACAAAGTTTTATATTAGTAATGCATTAACCCAGAAGAAATCTTCTCAGTTTTAAGGATATACGCCTTAATGGACTTCATATTGAAACTATGAATGAGGGGGAGACATAATATTTTTTATTATTTTGCCTCATGCAAGAAGCATGTAGTAAAAAAACTCTCAGCTTTCTCATATGAACTATACTCTACAACAAAAAAGGCAATAGAATCAAATATTGTGAGGAATCAGAAGTTCAATAATCTAAAACTTTTTATGCTTTAGCATGCCTACTTAATCACCCAAAATATTGTTAAAGATCCTTATTCCCTCCGATGCATCCGATAAATTATGATTGTCAAACATTGAAATTTATAGTGGATTTGTTCTTCATCAATGATTAGATATCTTGAACCCCCGACGGTGATATATTTAAGACACGCTTTACAGATTGCCATTTTGATGAAACAATTTTTCCACCGTTAGGGGGAGAAAAGAGCCGCTTTCTGAAGAACGGAGTGAAATTAAATGGAATGCATAATCATTGTCTCATCTTGACCCTTGTATAAATCAAAGTGTAATCGAAGTTCAAAAAATTATTCATTTGCAAAGAATTGCAAACTAGTTACCCGATGCATTTACTGACACAAAGAAAATAACAAAATCTCATATATCGACTGAAAATACTTCTGCTCAGATTGATATCCCTGAAGGACAACTTGATAATACTTCAAAAGCACGCCTGAAGCGTGGTAATCATGTTGGTTCAAAAGTTAAAAAACCCTGAAAGAAAAGAACACGAGAAGGAAAATTTCAAAAGGTAATATTTAAGAGAAAATAACTGACCAGTTTATTATTAATTAATAAAGAAATAGCCCTTGAAGAGGCACACACATGAAGAAGTGCATACATCTGAAGAGATCTCTTTCAATTATATGAGTACAAGAGAAAGCTGAGATAGAAAGAAAATTATTGTTGATAATGCCTTCGCATATGCGATCGCTCTAGATAATATAATAGATAATGAGGACCCTGAACCAAAAATAGTTGGTGCAAAAGACATGGTTCTCAGGAAGAGAAGTCTACAAAAATTGAATCAGAAAATTGGTACTCTGAAAGAATCCTTGAAACAAAAGAAAGCAAAATAAATGGGTACTCCAGAAGAGTACATATAACAAAAGCATGTAATAAACTAATGGATAAAGACCAAAAAGTCCATGAGAGACACAGGTACCTGAAAATAAGGAGATGTCAATAAATTATGTATCAACTGGAGATATATGGAATAGAAAAAAATATTATGATTGATGACATATTTGCCTTCAAAGTAGCACTTGAAAGCACCAGAAATGATGAGGATCTTGAACCACAAACTATCGAATCATGTCGACGCAGACATGATTAGCCAAAATAGAAAGAAACAATACATGAAAAATTAGAGTCTTTAGTAAAACATGAAGTATTTGGACTTATAGTCCAAATGCCTGAGAATAAAAAGCTTGCAGGGTACAAGTGGGCATTTATTCGAAAAACTAATGAAAATAATGAGATTGTAAGATATAAGGTTCAACTCGTAGCACAAGGTTTCCTGTAGAGACCTGGATTTAGTTATGGAGAAACATACTCTCCTGTAATGGATGCTACTACTTTTCACTATTTGATCATTTTGATAGTCTTAGAAGAATTATGCAGGCGTCCTATGGATATAGTTATAACATATTTGTATGGGTCATTAGATAATGACATATATATAAAGATCCCTGAAGGATTCAAGGTTCCTGAAGCACATAGTTCAAAATCTTGTAATCTATACTCAATTAAGCCGCAACGATCCTTGTATGGATTAAAACAATCAGGGCGCATTTGATACAATTCTCTCAATGGATATTTATTAAAAGATCAATATGTGAATAATTTCATTTGTCCATGTATATTGATAAGAAAATCGAAATTTGGTTTTTTCATGCTTGTATTGAACAAATTACAAGATGCTACATTAAAAGAGACATGATCAAACACACATCACCAAAGTTTTTCTACACACATGAGCTCCATAAGAGAGGTAATGTCGACATTCAACAAAAACGGTCAAGTGATAATCTGGCATATCTATTCACAAAAGCGTTGCTGACATCGACATTCAAGAAGCTGGTACATAAAATTGGAATGCGCCACCTCAGAGATGTTTTATGCTGAAAGTAGAGTTTATATCATCAGGGGGGCGTGTCATCAGTAGGTCTACACACTATGCTCTTTTCTTTCGTCTAAATTTTTCTCCCACTGGGTTTTTCTTGGCAAGGTTTTAACGAAGAAGTGTCACACGCTCACCAGGTGCATATGAATATGTACTCTTTTTTTCTTAGTCCAGATTTTATCTCACTGCGTTTTACTGGCGAGGTTTTTAACGAGGCATATTCATGAATGGTGGACATCTAAGGGGAAGTGTTGTAAATACATAAAATAGTGGATGACCACCATACCTCTTCACATTCTTCCTTGTAAATGCATGTTATGAATGCATGAGTTAGTGAGTGACCTCTTCACCTTCTCCCTTTTAAATGCATATTGTGAATGTATGAGATAGTAACATGTGCTTTACATGCTTATAAATAGAGGTTATAAAGAAAAATGAAATATATACAAATTTGAGATCAATTTCTCAAGACTCTCTCATTTTATTTCTCTAAACTTTTTTTAGTTCATAATTTATTCAAAATTTGCCCTTGGGAATTAAACGAGGACCAAAACTAGGTGTTGGAAATTGAATGAGAAGGCAAGCAGCTGTTGGCATATGTGGTGAGCTTTCCTCTTGTGATAATCTAACTAAATGCAGGGCTTATTTTGCTATGGTAACCGGTATCTTACATTCACCATTGTGTTCATTTCAATAAAATCAAGTGGAATCCAAGGGCAAACTAATGCAATCTGAATGATGGTTTGGCTGGCGGGTTGCCATGAGCTCTAGCAAGCCTCTTCGCCTATAAGCAAATTCCATGCTGTTGTGCAGAGAATGTTGGATTGGAGCTTTGCCTTTTGAGTAGATGATGGCCTACGTTCTTCATGTCGCGCGCAGGACAACAACTCCTCTGAAGAATCCACCAACCAGGCGGAGACTGATGCAGCCGGAGACGTACCCAACACGACAAGAATAGAGAAACAATAGAGAAAAGCAATCAACACAGTATTTAACGAGGTTCGGCAACGTGCCTACGTCCTCTGGGCAAGGGGGAGAGAGATTGTATTGATTCATCAATACAAACTAATACAAGAGGGATACTTAAGGGAACTTTCAGGGATACAATATATGAGGGCTCTAACCCTTATTTATAGTCACAGAGTCCCTGGATTTAAGGAAACCCAGATTGGATTCGATCCCATCCAGAAAAAGAATCCGAATCCAGAAAGGAAAGCCAAAACGCGTCTGTCGGTCGACCAGCCGGTCGATCGATCCATATCCACGGTCGACCGGGCGGTCGACCGGACCCAAACCGAGAGCAGCCTGCTTTCAGTCGGTCGACCGGGCGGTCGACCGGGCTAACCTTGTGCACGTCATGCACACCGGTCGACCGGGCGGTCGACTGGCCTTCTCCACCGGTCGACCGTGCGGTCGACCGAGAGCTAACCTGGCCTGCTCCAATGCGTCGCCTTGCTCCTTTGTCTTCTGATCTCTGTGCTACCTTCTTCCATCTTCTCTATCTCCTCTCTCCCTACAATTCTCCACCTCGGTGAAGATTTTTCAAATCTGAGCCGATCTCCAACGAACTCCAGTCTATCACCTGGCGAAATCGACACACGATCTCGGCGAAATTGACACACGATCTCGGCTTGAGCGCTCCAGACAAATCGACACACAATCTGGGAAATCGACACACGATCTCGGCTTGGAACCTTTAACTCAGCTATCCAACTGGAATGCACCATACATGCGTTCCCATCACTTCACCTTAGGAGAAATACCATACGAGCCGACCAACGAATGTGTCTCTCACTCAGCAACTTCATGACCTTACGAAGAACTCATCATGAGCCAACACTGACTCTCCAATTGACTGGCTCTATCCAGTCTACATGTTTTCAGCTGACGGTCCAAATCAAGTCTGAGTAGAGCACACCGAACACCATCATCGGCTTCAACAAACTGGATGCACACCCTTCCTATGCAAGCTCAACTGTCTTCTTGCCAGAAGATCATTTGTTCATCGAGATCACAATGCTTCACCTCTACGTGAAGTCTAACTCTTCACCTCTACGTGAAGTCCCAATCATCTTCTCGAGAACCCAAACAGCTTCATACGGGTTGCATCACCAAATGTGGCTGCGCCTTTACGGCTGCCTACGTACCTTACCCAAAGGATCAAGCCAACTGTAGTTCATTGAAATGAGCTCCATCAAACTCAAGCACTTTTACCTGAATCTTCAGCAGCGAACCTATCTGGCTGAGTCATATGAACCTCCTCACTGCCATCATGGAGAACAATGGCCTTCAACTTGAGCTTGTTGCAGTCACAAGCTTGAGATTCATGTTTCTTTACCTACGTGCGTGGTTTTAACTTGGTTCCAATGACTGCAAACAATTCGACATTTTCACCAATGTCTTCAACCTGTTCAATATCAACCCTGGCTACATGATCTCCACCCGGAGTCACATCCGATGAAGTCTTCACTGATACTGAACCAACTGGAGATGGTGGAGTAGCATCAACCTCCACCCGCTGCGATACTCTCTTGGTCTCCGTCCTCTCCACCTGCTGAGAGACGGTAGACTTCAACACTGAAGTCTCATCAAACGTGACATGCCGACTCAACACGATCTTCTTGTTTTCAGGATCCCATAACCTGTAGCCTTTCATATTTCTCTTAACACCCAAAAACACAAACTTCTTTGCTCGCGGATTCACCATGCCATCTTTGGCACTGAAGTAGGTCGTACTTCCAAATTCCCGCAGCAAACCATGATCGTGAGCAGCTTTCCCAGACCAAATTTTCAATGGACTTTTACCTCCTATCGCAGTCGATCCATTTATAAGATGGCTAGCATATACAATCGCCTCAGCCCAAAACGATTTGTCTAATCTTACATTAGACAACAAGCACCGAACCTTCTCCAGTAAGGAACGGTTTACTTCCTTAACCTACCCATGTATACCTTCTGTGAAGTGAGTACCAATACCAGTGTTTTGGCTAAATCGTAAGAATTGGTTCATGTATCTTTCAACATTACCAATCTGTAGCTCCTTGATCTTCCTACCTGTCTGCTTCTCCATTCTTCATTTTCACTTCACCAATATATCTAGGGCTTCACACCTTTGTCTCAAGGAATATATCCAACAATGCCTAGATAAACTATCAATAAAAGAGACAAAGTACATGTGACCTCCAAGCGATGCAGTCATAGCAGGTCCCCAAATGCTTACGTGAACACAATCAAGAAGACCTTCTGAGCGGTGAGTACTGGTGCTGAATTTCATCTTCTTCTTATCCAGAACGCTGTGTTCACCCTCCAAGTTGCAGGTAGCAGCACCTTCCAATGATCCCTTCTTTGCAGGAGCTTACAAAGACCTTTCACCTCCTTGTCCGACCTTCACCTGCCAGACCTTTGTGCAACCATCATCTGAAGAACTAGAAGTCTCCACCTGACCTGTAACTGTACTACCTTTCAAGTAGTAGAGATTATTCCGGCGGATGCCCTTCATCTCCACCATTGAGCCTTTGATCATCTTGAGAACACCTTCTCGTATAGATACCACAAGACCCAATGCTTCCAAAGCGCCAACAGAGATAAGATTCTTTTTGAGTTGAGATACATATCTCATCTCCTTCAGTTCTCGTACTATCCCATCAACCATCTTGACACGGACTGTACCTATCCCTTCTATATTACACGGATGATCATCACCCATGACCGTGTAACATCCATCTAGCTTCTCAAAACTAGAAAATCAGGCCCTGTTCGGGCACACATGATAGGTGTTGGCCCAGAGGCCTTCCACTCTAGTTTTGATGATGATTAACTCATGTAGTTATGTTTACTAATAATCTTATGATTTTAAGTTTCAGATCATTTAGCAAGATATTAGTTGGTGATTAGCTTCAACAAGGAGTTTAGAAGCTTTTCATGGTGATTCCAGTACCCGAGCATCAAGATCATACCTTTGCACTTGGTGGATCACGTTTGGGATCGAGTCGGCTTGAAGATTGAAGATCGTCAAGAAAACTTAGGTATCCTAATTTAGTTTTAGTGTGTTTTAGATCCATGTGTAAAGATAAGAATAGTTGATATGCTCAAGTGTACAATACACACACGTTTCATGTTTTGGATTTGGTTTTCATGAATAGTTTGATCAAACAAGTTTACATGGTTTTTATGTATATTAGATGTGTTCAATATACATACATGCTTCATATATTAAATAAACTTATTTTGATATGTCTATTCATGAGTTTCCTATTGAGAAAAATACATGTTTGATAAAATATAGTTTTGATTTTTGATAAAATTTGCAAGACACAAAAATGGTTCAAAATGTTTGATATTTGTCTTGAATTTTTATCACAAGTTTATATTTCTATGTAACGGTCGACCGACGTGCACAGCATTGTGCACGTCTGGCAGACACTGGGCCGGCCGGCCGGGCGGTCGACCAGACCAGAGAGCTCTGCTCTTTGTATCTGGGCGGTCGGCCGGGCGGTCGACCGGATGGCCCAACGGTCATATTTCTGACCGTTGGCGGTCTACCGGGCTGGTCGACCGCAAGCCTGTCAGGCTGACAGCTCAGCCTAACGGCTAGTTTTCTGTTTGGGCTATAAATACCCCATCTCTTTGGGGGTTTTGATAAGACCTTTGACAAGAAAAATTTCAGTGTTTCTAAAGTGTTTAAAATAGTTTTCAAAAGAGTTTAAGTGCCAAAAAGATTCATCTATTTGTTTTTAAAGTGTTTTGTTTTATTTCAAAGAAATTAGGTTTTTGGGAAGTTTGTTTTTGATCTAAAATATCCATATCTATTTGGTATTTTCCCAAGAGTATTTCTTTGATCAAAACACTTTGTTTTTCCACACTTGAGCTATCATCTATCCTATTCTATTAGGATCTTGTTTTGTGGAAAAGAGGAAAGAGGAGTTGTTTGTGGTTGAAACATACCAATAGTTGTAAACCCTCATTTGTTTGTTGTATCCCTCTCGGTGAGGTTGATTGGGTTGTTGGTTTGCTCCCTCTTTGGTAGAGGTTGAGGCTTGTGGTTTGCTCCCTCTAGTGAGAGGTGGAGATTGTTTGTATCTCTCTTCGGTAGAGGTGATTGTAGTTGTATTGCTTCGGTGGCATTGTAAGGTTGAGAGAGGAGTTCGGTACTCCTATAGTGGATTAGAAATCCTTCTCGGTGAAGGCGGGGACGTAGAGCTAGGGGCTCGAACCTCGAAACATATCTTTGTGTTTGCGTTTGATCCATTGTCTCTCTAACTCTCTCTCTTTTATTTGTGCAAAGCATCATTCATTCATTCATATCTTATTGCTTGCATTTGTGCCTTGCATTATTTCATATTGTTCATCTTTACATGCTTGGCTTGCTTGTGTGTGCCTCACTTATACTTAACCACAAGAGCTTCATATAGCACCTCAACTCTTATCTAGGGGAATCAAGAGGAGTTAGTCCAGAGCCCTTCACGGGGAATTCGGCTACACTTGTTGGTTGTATTAAGTGTGTTGCAAATTATTTTTAAGCTTCCGCATTTAGCGCATTTAGTTCACTAGGTTAGCATATCACCTATTCACCCCCCCTCTAGGTGATTTCAATTGGTATCAGAGCCTACGCTCCTGATACTTAGGCTTAACATCCTAGGAGTGAGATCCTTTGTTTGCTAATCTTGTTTGCATTTGCTTGTTTGCACACATATAGTTTATTCCATGGACTTCGTGACCCCACCTAGATTTGACCCTTTCAACATTCTTATTTGGAAGACTAGGATGTCCATTTACCTACAAGCCCTAGGATATAAGATTCACCTTGCCATTACCAAGGAATCCTACCTTAGTGATAGCAAGCATATAGGGGCCAATGCACTAGCCCTTGAGGCCATTAGAAGCACGCTTTCAAAAGAATATCTTATGCATGTTTCTAACCTTGATTCTGCTTTTGCAGTGTGGAACAAGTTGACAACCTCAACCACCTCCAAGCTTCAATTGCCAATCCAATCGGAGGAATCTAATGGAGACTCCGAGTCACAATGCTTAATGGTCCAAGGGAATGACTCCCTTGAGGTACATTCGGAACCCCACTTAGATTGTGTGATAGTGCTAGTTCTTCATGTGATGATCATATTGATGCCCATGCTTTAAATGAAGAACTTTCAATAGTTTGTGAAAAACTAATTGAAAAATATAATGTTTTGAAAAAGAAAAGTTTAGGAATTGTTAATGAAAATAAAAGTTTGCATTCTAGACTTAACAATGTTTTGCAAGAGAAGGTTGAGGTCTATAATGAAAGGGATTCATTGAGATCTCAACTAGATCTTGCCTTAAAAGAAAATGAGTTTTTAAAGTCTAAAAATGATTGTGAAATAATTTTAAAGAAAAATGAAAACTTGTCTTCAAAAGTTAGTTTTGTTTTAAAAGAAAATGATTCTTTGAAAAATAAAAATTGCTTCTATTTCTAAGGATTTAGAAGATTGTTTAAAGAAAAATGAATTTTTGAAAAATAAGATTGATTCCCATGTTTGCCATACTAGGGTAGTTCCATCTAGCACACCCATTGCATGTTCCACTTCTTCTTTGATTGAAAATGATATAAATCTAATTAAGAAGAAAATGGATTGTTTGGGCTCCACTATGAGCAAATGTGCCATGAACCATACACGCTTGGAATCTTTGTTTCGAAAGAAACAAGTTCCATCTTTACATGCACACCCTCCACGGCATACACATGCTCCTCACGGACACCATCACATGTATGCTCATGTGTACACTTGTACACATTGTGGACGTAAGGGCCACCTTGCTAAATTTTGCTATGATAGAATATATAATGTTAATTGTAACGCCCCGATCCCATAGATACGGAGACGTTATGGCGACGCATATACGCGAGGTAAAATACCCCTCGTATACGCGCTAAGCCTAAATTGTAACCAGAACAAGCTATAAATCGGAAGCATAATGATCATGAACACTGCAGTAATACATATAAGACCACACATGATAGCAATGAATAACGGGAAGAAAATGACAGCTGAATAGAAGTCAAAGGTGATATACAGGAATCAAAGAATAATAACAAGAATGAAATGCAAGTATACCAGGATCAAGAGGAGAGGACCCAAGCTCCTCGCAGGGCGTACCGTCTCATCGAACACCTGCACATTAAAAACAATCGTCCAATAGCTGGACGTGCAAATCCAGGGTCGTCAGAATGCGACCATAATGAGTGTGTGTGTAAAAGGGGAAACAGCTCGTGCAGAAGAAACCATGTGCATATATAATAGTAAGGACAACTGCAGATAGAAAGACTAAATAACACGATAGATAACTGAACAGTAACACATATGATAAAACATGAATACAGGTAGCAGACCAATGGCACAACTGTAAATATGCAATCAATGTCAAGGCGTGTAATCTATCACAGGTCACTAGGTTGGTATCCAAGTCTGGTCATAAGTTTGGTCCTGCTTACAATCATGAGTCTAATATAGATATATATAGATATACAACCAAGTGATTACAGTCAGTCACAGGGCATCAACAGTTTATTATTAATTATGTCAGCGAACACCAATTGTCACATGTAATAGACGCATCCCATACTACGCCTACCACATATGCCAATCGATGCCCTTAAGTTATTGAAACTGATCGGTTGGAGACATTGTCCATGCTTTAGGTGGGTCCCGTGCATACCCGGGACCACGGCCCAGACTCCTGGCGCTGAACCAGGACCTACCGCCAGGTAGTCAAGAACATGTATAACAGGAATAAAACATGACGGGGTGCCAGTCACCCCACGGGAACCCTGCAGTGGAACCCTCTTTCGGCTGCGCAACCTATATCCTAGGTCCACCCAAAATACGGACGTTGTCTCCTCCATCAATCTCCCCAATCCCAGTGCAAGTTGTTTGTTATCATGTTTTAGTTTATCAAGATTATTTAGTATACATGTTACTTAAATCTCTGGGATGACTCAGTGGTGGTCACGGTAACAATATCAACATGTGAAAGTCAGGGTACCAGTATAACAGGAGTATAAGTATCAAGGAACAGGATACCGGTATAACAGGAATATAACAAGTAAACATGCGGGTGTTGTTACCGTGTATTAATATTTTCCCAGCAAATTTCAATAACATGAACATGATAGTTGTTAGGTAGATATTAAGTATAATCAGTCAGGTTCTCAGGTGAATCAAGATATCCAGGATGAGTAATAACCTAATGTCATGAATAGGATAACTCAGCAAAGTATGTATTCAACTCATGTCCTCCAAGTCATCGATATGTCCATCCCAATCACAACTCAACTAAACAAATAGTCACATCTAAATACTGGTCCATATCCAATGTCAATAACATAATTCTCATTTCGACTTAAACTCTAAATAAGTCCATATACTGATCCAAGCATCAAGTAATCCGATCATAACAAGTTCACATCAAAATCTGAATGAATCGTTACTTAAGTTATTATCAATAAGAATAATCAAATTTACTGATAATGTCACTTAGATATCAACTCGTATAACTACCATCATGAATCAGTAAAATCTAAGATCTAAATCTGAAAATTACATTACCAATTGTTCCAAACCAAATCAAGATCATCACACACTCTCACTCAATCAGGATCAATCTCAAAATCAAATAACATATCAAGTGTATATATCTCTCTAAAATTCACATGGTCAGGTCAACCCAATCAACATCTATTTCTTAACCCTTAAGTCAACTCCACGCTAATTGAGTCTATTTGACAAGTCCAAGTTCTCATCTCTTAAATAAGAACCTCCTATTTAATCAATCATTGATATCCAAATTAATCAAGATCATAATTAAAAGTGTACATCCTCGATCAAAATGGAATCTAGATCACCTCTACATCTAGTGGTCAACATCGATAAAGTCATCACTATATCAGTCAAACTCCTCTATAAACTGATAAGATCCGATATAAATATATCATAGGTCAACTCCAACTCTAACTAAGTCAATGTCAGTTCAAGCATCAACAAATCAGTATATTGGTAAAGCAATGTCATATCTAACACTTCCTCGATATCCACGGAAATTCTAGTCAGGATAATCACCAACAACTGTCAATAAACACTATGCCTAATATATGTCCTCTAACCTCAAATACACGTAGTTCAACTGATAGTAGATCAAATCAAGTTACAGTACAGGGTATCCAATGCTAGACCTAAGCCAATTCGGCGATCGACCGACACATGAAATGACAGTAATCAGTACTCTGATCAACAAAATAAATAAGGTGAATGTTCCTCATGACTCATAGAGTGATACAAGTATTCACACTGGTAAAATAAATTAAATAGTCACATGAAATGATAAAAGTAAACCATAATATATAGACAACGATAAATAAGAAAATGAGACAAAAAAATAAACACTCCCAAAACAAAGAAGAGAAACACTTAGAAAATAAATAAGTAAACACTCACAAAATAGAATAATAGAAGGAAGAGGAAACACTCACCTGAGATCCATCCCAAGTCCGAAGCACTGAAATTATAAGGCCTTGATAAATCTACATGAATTATTAAATAGAAATTGTTAGATTCTTTAAAAGAATATTTTAAGGAGTCTAAATCATGGTTAATTAGTTTGAGAGTTGGAGATATGATTCTTTAGGTTTAATGAATTTAGTAGGTTTTGTTTAAACCAATCTCTGATTTTTATTGGAGTTTTAATAGGCTTAATCATTAAAATATTTAACGGGTTTAGATTTACCATTAAGGAAAAAATGATTTTTAAAGGGGGGTGATTTGAATTTAATTTCATGTTGCTATATGTTTAAAACTTTATCATAGAAAGTAGAAGAGTTGTAAAATATTATTTATATTTTTTTGATATTTTAATAAATTATTTTAATATAAATCTTTCTCTTTTATCTCTTTCTTTCTTTCTTTCTTATTCTCTTTTTTTTTCTTTTTCTTTTTCTTTTTTTTTGCTGCAGTAGCCAGGCCCAGTCCAGTTCAGGCCCAGGCTGGAGGAGGCCTGATTCCAATTCCTTTTTCTTTTTTTTTTTTTTTGCCCTCTATATGCAACAGCCCAGGCCCTCAGGCCCAGACCAGACCAGGCTGGGCCAGGCCAGGCCCAGGCCTTGTCCAGAAATTTCTTTTCTCTGTTTTTTTTTTCTTTCTATTTTTTTTTTTTATATAATTGTGCAGCCCAGCCGAGCCCAGGCCTGCCAGGCCCGGGCTAGGCCAAGCTAGCCTGGGCCGGCCAGGAGAAAGGTTTTTTTTTTTTTTTTGTTCTTTGTTTGTGCACAGTGGGCCGCCCAGCCCACTGTGCACCCAAGGGCGAAGGGGTTGCTCTCCTGCTCTCGGCCATTGGCCGAGAGCAGGGCTGGAATTTTTTCATTTTTTTTTTTTTTTTTTTTTGAAAACCCTTTATAACAACTTCTAAAAATATATGTAAATATAAATTGATTGATATTCACATGTATTTTAGTTAGATTTTGGATTAGGTTTTGATGTATAAAAATTCATAGAGATCATGGTATAGACATAATGTTTAATAACTTTTTATATCAAATAAATTTTGATTAAATAAATTACTTACTTGGATTTGATTTGTTCAAGTCGGTATTAAAATTATAATTATATAAAATTTATTTCAGGTGAATTTCTAAGAACTATTAAATATTTTATGGTGAGTTTTGCTATATGGGTTGAATCACAGATTGTTGAGATTTATAATTTATTTTCGTGGTTTTAATTTAATGTATTATTTTCTTTAAAAAAACTGAAATTTAATTCACAAATTTAAAACTACTTACTTGATTTGTTCCTCCTGCTTTCTCATCAATCTCCGTACCTCGAAACCTCCTTTCATGATCCACTTGAGGAGAGAAAAGATGGAAGTGGAGAGATTTGAGATTAGGGTTAAGTGGGGAGAGTTGGGAATTAGGGTTTCCTCTTGAGGTAAAAGAGAAAGAAGGAATTTAGGTGCTTATATAAGTTATTAGATATTTTAGAAACTTGAATTCTAGTTAGAATGAGATTGCTTAATTTAATAATTAGGATAAGAATTGGAGATTGCTAAAAATCTCAAATAGATATGGTTTAGATCTCAAATAATAGATTTGAATTAGGATTAAGATTGGATTTTGGGTTAATGAGTAATCTTAATGGTAATGAGTTATAAGTTATTGAGTTTTAGTTAAAAGAAATAAGTAATATTAAGAAAATAGAGGCTGGGCTTGTGGGCTTAGTTTTTGGGCTTAAAGAAAAATAGGAAAAGGATGAAAATAGGGAAGTGGGCTTGGCATAAAAAGGAGAAGAAAATAAAGGAAAAGGGGAATGGCTGAGCTTATTAGGCTTGCATGAAAATAATAATTAACAATAATAATTACTATTAACAGGGTAATGGGAAAAACTGCTAGTTAATAAATGTAATTATAAGGTTAAAATAGCATTTACAATCTTAAAATAATTTGTACTGTAACTCAAGTTAATAAATAATTAATAATACCACCAGTAAAATAAAATAAATACTTTAGAAAATTAAAAATACAGTATTTTAGATTAGGGATATTACATTCTACCCACCTTAATAAAAATTTCGTCCTCGAAATTTAAATAAGGTAGGGAATGGTAAAAATCAAGGATCAAAAGAGAACACAACAATCTTCCACGTTGCCTCGTTGGGATACCACGATTCCGCTGCGCGCTCTATCTCTGTTACCAGCTTCAACATGGAGTAACCGATCTCAAGAGATAGAATCAGGAGGAATGAATAGGAAGGAAGGATGAAATCAAGATGGACATCCAAATCACTCTAAATGAAGTGTTGGAATCATGGATATCAACAGATCGAGAATTGAATTCCAAAGGGAGGACGATCAATTCCAAATGGAGTCAATATTATCACGTGAATAGTATATGTATATTGCAGTGTCAACATAACTGTCTCAGGTTACAGGTAGGAACTAGGTTCTCTCTTGCGAAACAATAGTCAAAATTCAAGATCGCAAGTCGAAAACCTAGGCTCTGATACCACTCTGTAACGCCCCGATCCCATAGATACGGAGACGTTATGGCGACGCATATACGCGAGGTAAAATACCCCTCGTATACGCGCTAAGCCTAAATTGTAACCAGAACAAGCTATAAATCGGAAGCATAATGATCATGAACACTGCAGTAATACATATAAGACCACACATGATAGCAATGAATAACGGGAAGAAAATGACAGCTGAATAGAAGTCAAAGGTGATATACAGGAATCAAAGAATAATAACAAGAATGAAATGCAAGTATACCAGGATCAAGAGGAGAGGACCCAAGCTCCTCGCAGGGCGTACCGTCTCATCGAACACCTGCACATTAAAAACAATCGTCCAATAGCTGGACGTGCAAATCCAGGGTCGTCAGAATGCGACCATAATGAGTGTGTGTGTAAAAGGGGAAACAGCTCGTGCAGAAGAAACCATGTGCATATATAATAGTAAGGACAACTGCAGATAGAAAGACTAAATAACACGATAGATAACTGAACAGTAACACATATGATAAAACATGAATACAGGTAGCAGACCAATGGCACAACTGTAAATATGCAATCAATGTCAAGGCGTGTAATCTATCACAAGGCACTAGGTTGGTATCCAAGTCTGGTCATAAGTTTGGTCCTGCTTACAATCATGAGTCTAACATAGATATATATAGATATACAACCAAGTGATTACAGTCAGTCACAGGGCATCAACAGTTTATTATTAATTATGTCAGCGAACACCAATTGTCACATGTAATAGACGCATCCCATACTACGCCTACCACATATGCCAATCGATGCCCTTAAGTTATTGAAACTGATCGGTTGGAGACATTGTCCATGCTTTAGGTGGGTCCCGTGCATACCCGGGACCACGGCCCAGACTCCTGGCGCTGAACCAGGACCTACCGCCAGGTAGTCAAGAACATGTATAACAGGAATAAAACATGACGGGGTGCCAGTCACCCCACGGGAACCCTGCAGTGGAACCCTCTTTCGGCTGCGCAACCTATATCCTAGGTCCACCCAAAATACGGACGTTGTCTCCTCCATCAATCTCCCCAATCCCAGTGCAAGTTGTTTGTTATCATGTTTTAGTTTATCAAGATTATTTAGTATACATGTTACTTAAATCTCTGGGATGACTCAGTGGTGGTCACGGTAACAATATCAACATGTGAAAGTCAGGGTACCAGTATAACAGGAGTATAAGTATCAAGGAACAGGATACCGGTATAACAGGAATATAACAAGTAAACATGCGGGTGTTGTTACCGTGTATTAATATTTTCCCAGCAAATTTCAATAACATGAACATGATAGTTGTTAGGTAGATATTAAGTATAATCAGTCAGGTTCTCAGGTGAATCAAGATATCCAGGATGAGTAATAACCTAATGTCATGAATAGGATAACTCAGCAAAGTATGTATTCAACTCATGTCCTCCAAGTCATCGATATGTCCATCCCAATCACAACTCAACTAAACAAATAGTCACATCTAAATACTGGTCCATATCCAATGTCAATAACATAATTCTCATTTCGACTTAAACTCTAAATAAGTCCATATACTGATCCAAGCATCAAGTAATCCGATCATAACAAGTTCACATCAAAATCTGAATGAATCGTTACTTAAGTTATTATCAATAAGAATAATCAAATTTACTGATAATGTCACTTAGATATCAACTCGTATAACTACCATCATGAATCAGTAAAATCTAAGATCTAAATCTGAAAATTACATTACCAATTGTTCCAAACCAAATCAAGATCATCACACACTCTCACTCAATCAGGATCAATCTCAAAATCAAATAACATATCAAGTGTATATATCTCTCTAAAATTCACATGGTCAGGTCAACCCAATCAACATCTATTTCTTAACCCTTAAGTCAACTCCACGCTAATTGAGTCTATTTGACAAGTCCAAGTTCTCATCTCTTAAATAAGAACCTCCTATTTAATCAATCATTGATATCCAAATTAATCAAGATCATAATCAAAATGGAATCTAGATCACCTCTACATCTAGTGGTCAACATCGATAAAGTCATCACTATATCAGTCAAACTCCTCTATAAACTGATAAGATCCGATATAAATATATCATAGGTCAACTCCAACTCTAACTAAGTCAATGTCAGTTCAAGCATCAACAAATCAGTATATTGGTAAAGCAATGTCATATCTAACACTTCCTCGATATCCACGGAAATTCTAGTCAGGATAATCACCAACAACTGTCAATAAACACTATGCCTAATATATGTCCTCTAACCTCAAATACACGTAGTTCAACTGATAGTAGATCAAATCAAGTTACAGTACAGGGTATCCAATGCTAGACCTAAGCCAATTCGGCGATCGACCGACACATGAAATGACAGTAATCAGTACTCTGATCAACAAAATAAATAAGGTGAATGTTCCTCATGACTCATAGAGTGATACAAGTATTCACACTGGTAAAATAAATTAAATAGTCACATGAAATGATAAAAGTAAACCATAATATATAGACAACGATAAATAAGAAAATGAGACAAAAAAATAAACACTCCCAAAACAAAGAAGAGAAACACTTAGAAAATAAATAAGTAAACACTCACAAAATAGAATAATAGAAGGAAGAGGAAACACTCACCTGAGATCCATCCCAAGTCCGAAGCACTGAAATTATAAGGCCTTGATAAATCTACATGAATTATTAAATAGAAATTGTTAGATTCTTTAAAAGAATATTTTAAGGAGTCTAAATCATGGTTAATTAGTTTGAGAGTTGGAGATATGATTCTTTAGGTTTAATGAATTTAGTAGGTTTTGTTTAAACCAATCTCTGATTTTTATTGGAGTTTTAATAGGCTTAATCATTAAAATATTTAACGGGTTTAGATTTACCATTAAGGAAAAAATGATTTTTAAAGGGGGGTGATTTGAATTTAATTTCATGTTGCTATATGTTTAAAACTTTATCATAGAAAGTAGAAGAGTTGTAAAATATTATTTATATTTTTTTGATATTTTAATAAATTATTTTAATATAAATCTTTCTCTTTTATCTCTTTCTTTCTTTCTTTCTTATTCTCTTTTTTTTTCTTTTTCTTTTTCTTTTTTTTTGCTGCAGTAGCCAGGCCCAGTCCAGTTCAGGCCCAGGCTGGAGGAGGCCTGATTCCAATTCCTTTTTCTTTTTTTTTTTTTTTTTGCCCTCTATATGCAACAGCCCAGGCCCTCAGGCCCAGACCAGACCAGGCTGGGCCAGGCCAGGCCCAGGCCTTGTCCAGAAATTTCTTTTCTCTGTTTTTTTTTTCTTTCTATTTTTTTTTTTATATAATTGTGCAGCCCAGCCGAGCCCAGGCCTGCCAGGCCCGGGCTAGGCCAAGCTAGCCTGGGCCGGCCAGGAGAAAGGTTTTTTTTTTTTTTTTGTTCTTTGTTTGTGCACAGTGGGCCGCCCAGCCCACTGTGCACCCAAGGGCGAAGGGGTTGCTCTCCTGCTCTCGGCCATTGGCCGAGAGCAGGGCTGGAATTTTTTTCATTTTTTTTTTTTTTTTTTTTTGAAAACCCTTTATAACAACTTCTAAAAATATATGTAAATATAAATTGATTGATATTCACATGTATTTTAGTTAGATTTTGGATTAGGTTTTGATGTATAAAAATTCATAGAGATCATGGTATAGACATAATGTTTAATAACTTTTTATATCAAATAAATTTGATTAAATAAATTACTTACTTGGATTTGATTTGTTCAAGTCGGTATTAAAATTATAATTATATAAAATTTATTTCAGGTGAATTTCTAAGAACTATTAAATATTTTATGGTGAGTTTTGCTATATGGGTTGAATCACAGATTGTTGAGATTTATAATTTATTTTCGTGGTTTTAATTTAATGTATTATTTTCTTTAAAAAAACTGAAATTTAATTCACAAATTTAAAACTACTTACTTGATTTGTTCCTCCTGCTTTCTCATCAATCTCCGTACCTCGAAACCTCCTTTCATGATCCACTTGAGGAGAGAAAAGATGGAAGTGGAGAGATTTGAGATTAGGGTTAAGTGGGGAGAGTTGGGAATTAGGGTTTCCTCTTGAGGTAAAAGAGAAAGAAGGAATTTAGGTGCTTATATAAGTTATTAGATATTTTAGAAACTTGAATTCTAGTTAGAATGAGATTGCTTAATTTAATAATTAGGATAAGAATTGGAGATTGCTAAAAATCTCAAATAGATATGGTTTAGATCTCAAATAATAGATTTGAATTAGGATTAAGATTGGATTTTGGGTTAATGAGTAATCTTAATGGTAATGAGTTATAAGTTATTGAGTTTTAGTTAAAAGAAATAAGTAATATTAAGAAAATAGAGGCTGGGCTTGTGGGCTTAGTTTTTGGGCTTAAAGAAAAATAGGAAAAGGATGAAAATAGGGAAGTGGGCTTGGCATAAAAAGGAGAAGAAAATAAAGGAAAAGGGGAATGGCTGAGCTTATTAGGCTTGCATGAAAATAATAATTAACAATAATAATTACTATTAACAGGGTAATGGGAAAAACTGCTAGTTAATAAATGTAATTATAAGGTTAAAATAGCATTTACAATCTTAAAATAATTTGTACTGTAACTCAAGTTAATAAATAATTAATAATACCACCAGTAAAATAAAATAAATACTTTAGAAAATTAAAAATACAGTATTTTAGATTAGGGATATTACATTCTACCCACCTTAATAAAAATTTCGTCCTCGAAATTTAAATAAGGTAGGGAATGGTAAAAATCAAGGATCAAAAGAGAACACAACAATCTTCCACGTTGCCTCGTTGGGATACCACGATTCCGCTGCGCGCTCTATCTCTGTTACCAGCTTCAACATGGAGTAACCGATCTCAAGAGATAGAATCAGGAGGAATGAATAGGAAGGAAGGATGAAATCAAGATGGACATCCAAATCACTTTAAATGAAGTGTTGGAATCATGGATATCAACAGATCGAGAATTGAATTCCAAAGGGAGGACGATCAATTCCAAATGGAGTCAATATTATCACGTGAATAGTATATGTATATTGCAGTGTCAACATAACTGTCTCAGGTTACAGGTAGGAACTAGGTTCTCTCTTGCGAAACAATAGTCAAAATTCAAGATCGCAAGTCGAAAACCTAGGCTCTGATACCACTCTGTAACGCCCCGATCCCATAGATACGGAGACGTTATGGCGACGCATATACGCGAGGTAAAATACCCCTCGTATACGCGCTAAGCCTAAATTGTAACCAGAACAAGCTATAAATCGGAAGCATAATGATCATGAACACTGCAGTAATACATATAAGACCACACATGATAGCAATGAATAACGGGAAGAAAATGACAGCTGAATAGAAGTCAAAGGTGATATACAGGAATCAAAGAATAATAACAAGAATGAAATGCAAGTATACCAGGATCAAGAGGAGAGGACCCAAGCTCCTCGCAGGGCGTACCGTCTCATCGAACACCTGCACATTAAAAACAATCGTCCAATAGCTGGACGTGCAAATCCAGGGTCGTCAGAATGCGACCATAATGAGTGTGTGTGTAAAAGGGGAAACAGCTCGTGCAGAAGAAACCATGTGCATATATAATAGTAAGGACAACTGCAGATAGAAAGACTAAATAACACGATAGATAACTGAACAGTAACACATATGATAAAACATGAATACAGGTAGCAGACCAATGGCACAACTGTAAATATGCAATCAATGTCAAGGCGTGTAATCTATCACAGGCACTAGGTTGGTATCCAAGTCTGGTCATAAGTTTGGTCCTGCTTACAATCATGAGTCTAACATAGATATATATAGATATACAACCAAGTGATTACAGTCAGTCACAGGGCATCAACAGTTTATTATTAATTATGTCAGCGAACACCAATTGTCACATGTAATAGACGCATCCCATACTACGCCTACCACATATGCCAATCGATGCCCTTAAGTTATTGAAACTGATCGGTTGGAGACATTGTCCATGCTTTAGGTGGGTCCCGTGCATACCCGGGACCACGGCCCAGACTCCTGGCGCTGAACCAGGACCTACCGCCAGGTAGTCAAGAACATGTATAACAGGAATAAAACATGACGGGGTGCCAGTCACCCCACGGGAACCCTGCAGTGGAACCCTCTTTCGGCTGCGCAACCTATATCCTAGGTCCACCCAAAATACGGACGTTGTCTCCTCCATCAATCTCCCCAATCCCAGTGCAAGTTGTTTGTTATCATGTTTTAGTTTATCAAGATTATTTAGTATACATGTTACTTAAATCTCTGGGATGACTCAGTGGTGGTCACGGTAACAATATCAACATGTGAAAGTCAGGGTACCAGTATAACAGGAGTATAAGTATCAAGGAACAGGATACCGGTATAACAGGAATATAACAAGTAAACATGCGGGTGTTGTTACCGTGTATTAATATTTTCCCAGCAAATTTCAATAACATGAACATGATAGTTGTTAGGTAGATATTAAGTATAATCAGTCAGGTTCTCAGGTGAATCAAGATATCCAGGATGAGTAATAACCTAATGTCATGAATAGGATAACTCAGCAAAGTATGTATTCAACTCATGTCCTCCAAGTCATCGATATGTCCATCCCAATCACAACTCAACTAAACAAATAGTCACATCTAAATACTGGTCCATATCCAATGTCAATAACATAATTCTCATTTCGACTTAAACTCTAAATAAGTCCATATACTGATCCAAGCATCAAGTAATCCGATCATAACAAGTTCACATCAAAATCTGAATGAATCGTTACTTAAGTTATTATCAATAAGAATAATCAAATTTACTGATAATGTCACTTAGATATCAACTCGTATAACTACCATCATGAATCAGTAAAATCTAAGATCTAAATCTGAAAATTACATTACCAATTGTTCCAAACCAAATCAAGATCATCACACACTCTCACTCAATCAGGATCAATCTCAAAATCAAATAACATATCAAGTGTATATATCTCTCTAAAATTCACATGGTCAGGTCAACCCAATCAACATCTATTTCTTAACCCTTAAGTCAACTCCACGCTAATTGAGTCTATTTGACAAGTCCAAGTTCTCATCTCTTAAATAAGAACCTCCTATTTAATCAATCATTGATATCCAAATTAATCAAGATCATAATTAAAAGTGTACATCCTCGATCAAAATGGAATCTAGATCACCTCTACATCTAGTGGTCAACATCGATAAAGTCATCACTATATCAGTCAAACTCCTCTATAAACTGATAAGATCCGATATAAATATATCATAGGTCAACTCCAACTCTAACTAAGTCAATGTCAGTTCAAGCATCAACAAATCAGTATATTGGTAAAGCAATGTCATATCTAACACTTCCTCGATATCCACGGAAATTCTAGTCAGGATAATCACCAACAACTGTCAATAAACACTATGCCTAATATATGTCCTCTAACCTCAAATACACGTAGTTCAACTGATAGTAGATCAAATCAAGTTACAGTACAGGGTATCCAATGCTAGACCTAAGCCAATTCGGCGATCGACCGACACATGAAATGACAGTAATCAGTACTCTGATCAACAAAATAAATAAGGTGAATGTTCCTCATGACTCATAGAGTGATACAAGTATTCACACTGGTAAAATAAATTAAATAGTCACATGAAATGATAAAAGTAAACCATAATATATAGACAACGATAAATAAGAAAATGAGACAAAAAAATAAACACTCCCAAAACAAAGAAGAGAAACACTTAGAAAATAAATAAGTAAACACTCACAAAATAGAATAATAGAAGGAAGAGGAAACACTCACCTGAGATCCATCCCAAGTCCGAAGCACTGAAATTATAAGGCCTTGATAAATCTACATGAATTATTAAATAGAAATTGTTAGATTCTTTAAAAGAATATTTTAAGGAGTCTAAATCATGGTTAATTAGTTTGAGAGTTGGAGATATGATTCTTTAGGTTAATGAATTTAGTAGGTTTTGTTTAAACCAATCTCTGATTTTTATTGGAGTTTTAATAGGCTTAATCATTAAAATATTTAACGGGTTTAGATTTACCATTAAGGAAAAAATGATTTTTAAAGGGGGGTGATTTGAATTTAATTTCATGTTGCTATATGTTTAAAACTTTATCATAGAAAGTAGAAGAGTTGTAAAATATTATTTATATTTTTTTGATATTTTAATAAATTATTTTAATATAAATCTTTCTCTTTTATCTCTTTCTTTCTTTCTTTCTTATTCTCTTTTTTTTCTTTTTCTTTTTCTTTTTTTTTGCTGCAGTAGCCAGGCCCAGTCCAGTTCAGGCCCAGGCTGGAGGAGGCCTGATTCCAATTCCTTTTTCTTTTTTTTTTTTTTTTTTGCCCTCTATATGCAACAGCCCAGGCCCTCAGGCCCAGACCAGACCAGGCTGGGCCAGGCCAGGCCCAGGCCTTGTCCAGAAATTTCTTTTCTCTGTTTTTTTTTTCTTTCTATTTTTTTTTTTATATAATTGTGCAGCCCAGCCGAGCCCAGGCCTGCCAGGCCCGGGCTAGGCCAAGCTAGCCTGGGCCGGCCAGGAGAAAGGTTTTTTTTTTTTTTTTGTTCTTTGTTTGTGCACAGTGGGCCGCCCAGCCCACTGTGCACCCAAGGGCGAAGGGGTTGCTCTCCTGCTCTCGGCCATTGGCCGAGAGCAGGGCTGGAATTTTTTTCATTTTTTTTTTTTTTTTTTTTTGAAAACCCTTTATAACAACTTCTAAAAATATATGTAAATATAAATTGATTGATATTCACATGTATTTTAGTTAGATTTTGGATTAGGTTTTGATGTATAAAAATTCATAGAGATCATGGTATAGACATAATGTTTAATAACTTTTTATATCAAATAAATTTTGATTAAATAAATTACTTACTTGGATTTGATTTGTTCAAGTCGGTATTAAAATTATAATTATATAAAATTTATTTCAGGTGAATTTCTAAGAACTATTAAATATTTTATGGTGAGTTTTGCTATATGGGTTGAATCACAGATTGTTGAGATTTATAATTTATTTTCGTGGTTTTAATTTAATGTATTATTTTCTTTAAAAAAACTGAAATTTAATTCACAAATTTAAAACTACTTACTTGATTTGTTCCTCCTGCTTTCTCATCAATCTCCGTACCTCGAAACCTCCTTTCATGATCCACTTGAGGAGAGAAAAGATGGAAGTGGAGAGATTTGAGATTAGGGTTAAGTGGGGAGAGTTGGGAATTAGGGTTTCCTCTTGAGGTAAAAGAGAAAGAAGGAATTTAGGTGCTTATATAAGTTATTAGATATTTTAGAAACTTGAATTCTAGTTAGAATGAGATTGCTTAATTTAATAATTAGGATAAGAATTGGAGATTGCTAAAAATCTCAAATAGATATGGTTTAGATCTCAAATAATAGATTTGAATTAGGATTAAGATTGGATTTTGGGTTAATGAGTAATCTTAATGGTAATGAGTTATAAGTTATTGAGTTTTAGTTAAAAGAAATAAGTAATATTAAGAAAATAGAGGCTGGGCTTGTGGGCTTAGTTTTTGGGCTTAAAGAAAAATAGGAAAAGGATGAAAATAGGGAAGTGGGCTTGGCATAAAAAGGAGAAGAAAATAAAGGAAAAGGGGAATGGCTGAGCTTATTAGGCTTGCATGAAAATAATAATTAACAATAATAATTACTATTAACAGGGTAATGGGAAAAACTGCTAGTTAATAAATGTAATTATAAGGTTAAAATAGCATTTACAATCTTAAAATAATTTGTACTGTAACTCAAGTTAATAAATAATTAATAATACCACCAGTAAAATAAAATAAATACTTTAGAAAATTAAAAATACAGTATTTTAGATTAGGGATATTACATTCTACCCACCTTAATAAAAATTTCGTCCTCGAAATTTAAATAAGGTAGGGAATGGTAAAAATCAAGGATCAAAAGAGAACACAACAATCTTCCACGTTGCCTCGTTGGGATACCACGATTCCGCTGCGCGCTCTATCTCTGTTACCAGCTTCAACATGGAGTAACCGATCTCAAGAGATAGAATCAGGAGGAATGAATAGGAAGGAAGGATGAAATCAAGATGGACATCCAAATCACTCTAAATGAAGTGTTGGAATCATGGATATCAACAGATCGAGAATTGAATTCCAAAGGGAGGACGATCAATTCCAAATGGAGTCAATATTATCACGTGAATAGTATATGTATATTGCAGTGTCAACATAACTGTCTCAGGTTACAGGTAGGAACTAGGTTCTCTCTTGCGAAACAATAGTCAAAATTCAAGATCGCAAGTCGAAAACCTAGGCTCTGATACCACTCTGTAACGCCCCGATCCCATAGATACGGAGACGTTATGGCGACGCATATACGCGAGGTAAAATACCCCTCGTATACGCGCTAAGCCTAAATTGTAACCAGAACAAGCTATAAATCGGAAGCATAATGATCATGAACACTGCAGTAATACATATAAGACCACACATGATAGCAATGAATAACGGGAAGAAAATGACAGCTGAATAGAAGTCAAAGGTGATATACAGGAATCAAAGAATAATAACAAGAATGAAATGCAAGTATACCAGGATCAAGAGGAGAGGACCCAAGCTCCTCGCAGGGCGTACCGTCTCATCGAACACCTGCACATTAAAAACAATCGTCCAATAGCTGGACGTGCAAATCCAGGGTCGTCAGAATGCGACCATAATGAGTGTGTGTGTAAAAGGGGAAACAGCTCGTGCAGAAGAAACCATGTGCATATATAATAGTAAGGACAACTGCAGATAGAAAGACTAAATAACACGATAGATAACTGAACAGTAACACATATGATAAAACATGAATACAGGTAGCAGACCAATGGCACAACTGTAAATATGCAATCAATGTCAAGGCGTGTAATCTATCACAAGGCACTAGGTTGGTATCCAAGTCTGGTCATAAGTTTGGTCCTGCTTACAATCATGAGTCTAACATAGATATATATAGATATACAACCAAGTGATTACAGTCAGTCACAGGGCATCAACAGTTTATTATTAATTATGTCAGCGAACACCAATTGTCACATGTAATAGACGCATCCCATACTACGCCTACCACATATGCCAATCGATGCCCTTAAGTTATTGAAACTGATCGGTTGGAGACATTGTCCATGCTTTAGGTGGGTCCCGTGCATACCCGGGACCACGGCCCAGACTCCTGGCGCTGAACCAGGACCTACCGCCAGGTAGTCAAGAACATGTATAACAGGAATAAAACATGACGGGGTGCCAGTCACCCCACGGGAACCCTGCAGTGGAACCCTCTTTCGGCTGCGCAACCTATATCCTAGGTCCACCCAAAATACGGACGTTGTCTCCTCCATCAATCTCCCCAATCCCAGTGCAAGTTGTTTGTTATCATGTTTTAGTTTATCAAGATTATTTAGTATACATGTTACTTAAATCTCTGGGATGACTCAGTGGTGGTCACGGTAACAATATCAACATGTGAAAGTCAGGGTACCAGTATAACAGGAGTATAAGTATCAAGGAACAGGATACCGGTATAACAGGAATATAACAAGTAAACATGCGGGTGTTGTTACCGTGTATTAATATTTTCCCAGCAAATTTCAATAACATGAACATGATAGTTGTTAGGTAGATATTAAGTATAATCAGTCAGGTTCTCAGGTGAATCAAGATATCCAGGATGAGTAATAACCTAATGTCATGAATAGGATAACTCAGCAAAGTATGTATTCAACTCATGTCCTCCAAGTCATCGATATGTCCATCCCAATCACAACTCAACTAAACAAATAGTCACATCTAAATACTGGTCCATATCCAATGTCAATAACATAATTCTCATTTCGACTTAAACTCTAAATAAGTCCATATACTGATCCAAGCATCAAGTAATCCGATCATAACAAGTTCACATCAAAATCTGAATGAATCGTTACTTAAGTTATTATCAATAAGAATAATCAAATTTACTGATAATGTCACTTAGATATCAACTCGTATAACTACCATCATGAATCAGTAAAATCTAAGATCTAAATCTGAAAATTACATTACCAATTGTTCCAAACCAAATCAAGATCATCACACACTCTCACTCAATCAGGATCAATCTCAAAATCAAATAACATATCAAGTGTATATATCTCTCTAAAATTCACATGGTCAGGTCAACCCAATCAACATCTATTTCTTAACCCTTAAGTCAACTCCACGCTAATTGAGTCTATTTGACAAGTCCAAGTTCTCATCTCTTAAATAAGAACCTCCTATTTAATCAATCATTGATATCCAAATTAATCAAGATCATAATTAAAAGTGTACATCCTCGATCAAAATGGAATCTAGATCACCTCTACATCTAGTGGTCAACATCGATAAAGTCATCACTATATCAGTCAAACTCCTCTATAAACTGATAAGATCCGATATAAATATATCATAGGTCAACTCCAACTCTAACTAAGTCAATGTCAGTTCAAGCATCAACAAATCAGTATATTGGTAAAGCAATGTCATATCTAACACTTCCTCGATATCCACGGAAATTCTAGTCAGGATAATCACCAACAACTGTCAATAAACACTATGCCTAATATATGTCCTCTAACCTCAAATACACGTAGTTCAACTGATAGTAGATCAAATCAAGTTACAGTACAGGGTATCCAATGCTAGACCTAAGCCAATTCGGCGATCGACGACGACACATGAAATGACAGTAATCAGTACTCTGATCAACAAAATAAATAAGGTGAATGTTCCTCATGACTCATAGAGTGATACAAGTATTCACACTGGTAAAATAAATTAAATAGTCACATGAAATGATAAAAGTAAACCATAATATATAGACAACGATAAATAAGAAAATGAGACAAAAAAATAAACACTCCCAAAACAAAGAAGAGAAACACTTAGAAAATAAATAAGTAAACACTCACAAAATAGAATAATAGAAGGAAGAGGAAACACTCACCTGAGATCCATCCCAAGTCCGAAGCACTGAAATTATAAGGCCTTGATAAATCTACATGAATTATTAAATAGAAATTGTTAGATTCTTTAAAAGAATATTTTAAGGAGTCTAAATCATGGTTAATTAGTTTGAGAGTTGGAGATATGATTCTTTAGGTTTAATGAATTTAGTAGGTTTTGTTTTAAACCAATCTCTGATTTTTATTGGAGTTTTAATAGGCTTAATCATTAAAATATTTAACGGGTTTAGATTTACCATTAAGGAAAAAATGATTTTTAAAGGGGGGTGATTTGAATTTAATTTCATGTTGCTATATGTTTAAAACTTTATCATAGAAAGTAGAAGAGTTGTAAAATATTATTTATATTTTTTTGATATTTTAATAAATTATTTTAATATAAATCTTTCTCTTTTATCTCTTTCTTTCTTTCTTTCTTATTCTCTTTTTTTTTCTTTTTCTTTTTCTTTTTTTTGCTGCAGTAGCCAGGCCCAGTCCAGTTCAGGCCCAGGCTGGAGGAGGCCTGATTCCAATTCCTTTTTCTTTTTTTTTTTTTTTTGCCCTCTATATGCAACAGCCCAGGCCCTCAGGCCCAGACCAGACCAGGCTGGGCCAGGCCAGGCCCAGGCCTTGTCCAGAAATTTCTTTTCTCTGTTTTTTTTTTCTTTCTATTTTTTTTTTTTATATAATTGTGCAGCCCAGCCGAGCCCAGGCCTGCCAGGCCCGGGCTAGGCCAAGCTAGCCTGGGCCGGCCAGGAGAAAGGTTTTTTTTTTTTTTTTTGTTCTTTGTTTGTGCACAGTGGGCCGCCCAGCCCACTGTGCACCCAAGGGCGAAGGGGTTGCTCTCCTGCTCTCGGCCATTGGCCGAGAGCAGGGCTGGAATTTTTTTCATTTTTTTTTTTTTTTTTTTTGAAAACCCTTTATAACAACTTCTAAAAATATATGTAAATATAAATTGATTGATATTCACATGTATTTTAGTTAGATTTTGGATTAGGTTTTGATGTATAAAAATTCATAGAGATCATGGTATAGACATAATGTTTAATAACTTTTTATATCAAATAAATTTTGATTAAATAAATTACTTACTTGGATTTGATTTGTTCAAGTCGGTATTAAAATTATAATTATATAAAATTTATTTCAGGTGAATTTCTAAGAACTATTAAATATTTTATGGTGAGTTTTGCTATATGGGTTGAATCACAGATTGTTGAGATTTATAATTTATTTTCGTGGTTTTAATTTAATGTATTATTTTCTTTAAAAAAACTGAAATTTAATTCACAAATTTAAAACTACTTACTTGATTTGTTCCTCCTGCTTTCTCATCAATCTCCGTACCTCGAAACCTCCTTTCATGATCCACTTGAGGAGAGAAAAGATGGAAGTGGAGAGATTTGAGATTAGGGTTAAGTGGGGAGAGTTGGGAATTAGGGTTTCCTCTTGAGGTAAAAGAGAAAGAAGGAATTTAGGTGCTTATATAAGTTATTAGATATTTTAGAAACTTGAATTCTAGTTAGAATGAGATTGCTTAATTTAATAATTAGGATAAGAATTGGAGATTGCTAAAAATCTCAAATAGATATGGTTTAGATCTCAAATAATAGATTTGAATTAGGATTAAGATTGGATTTTGGGTTAATGAGTAATCTTAATGGTAATGAGTTATAAGTTATTGAGTTTTAGTTAAAAGAAATAAGTAATATTAAGAAAATAGAGGCTGGGCTTGTGGGCTTAGTTTTTGGGCTTAAAGAAAAATAGGAAAAGGATGAAAATAGGGAAGTGGGCTTGGCATAAAAAGGAGAAGAAAATAAAGGAAAAGGGGAATGGCTGAGCTTATTAGGCTTGCATGAAAATAATAATTAACAATAATAATTACTATTAACAGGGTAATGGGAAAAAACTGCTAGTTAATAAATGTAATTATAAGGTTAAAATAGCATTTACAATCTTAAAATAATTTGTACTGTAACTCAAGTTAATAAATAATTAATAATACCACCAGTAAAATAAAATAAATACTTTAGAAAATTAAAAATACAGTATTTTAGATTAGGGATATTACATTAATTTAGCAAATAAATTTGTTTGGGTTAGAGAAGGGACTAACCCCCATGGACCCAATAAGATATGGGTACCAAAGACCACCCCTCGTGTTTTTGATGTAGGTGTGGGCTCTCACATGACGTGAGAGTATCGGTACCTTGGAGTGGATGCGTTCCGAGCTTAATGGAAACTATTTGGATGCATCACTTTCAAGGGAAGTTTGGTGGAGAGGACCACCATGTTTTGGAGTCATGGAGAGTTGCCTCATAGGTTTTGGTAACGGTCTCTAACTCCTTATTTATGTTGCATGTTTTCCATGTTTATCATTTATAACATGTTTTATTGTTTGTAGATTATTATGAAAATGCCATGTTTAATTAGACCCTTGACATGCATGTATAGCCTTTTGAGACACCCATGTTTAAAAATGGACTATTATTTTAGTGTTCTCACCTTTGTTTAGCTATCATGTTTATCATAACTCTAATAACATGTGGATTTACATAATGATCATGTTTGTGTTTATCATGTTGATTTACATCTTGTTTTATGCTTAATGCTTTGAATACATGTTTAAATGTTAGTTTTCATTAAGACTAGGATTTATACTTGTACATATAGTGGGCCACAAATAAATCTATATATGTTTGTGCTTTAATGCCTATTTGAACCCATTAGATGTGCTAGTATAGTCTAGTTTTGATGATCCATACATTTTAAACTTGTATTCCCATTTTTGAATTTGTTTTATGTTTAAATGTTTAACTTCATGTATATGTCCATTTTATCCAAATTATTGTTATACATATACATCCTTTGAGCGACGTGCCTTCATGCATATATCTTTGTGGACTCGTTGTGTTTGGATATGTATGTATACCTTAGTTTGTATAAGACATACATATACCTTGAAGATTAAATAATTTTAATGATTTTCATATTTTAAGGAATATTGAGCTTAATTGAATATTTTCATGATTATGATCTTCACATTGTATTTGTACACTCACATTTATTGTTTACTCATGTTTAGTTTTCATGAGTCATATTTATGCTTCATTGGCTTAGAGTGTTGATTATATTGTGAATTTCATGTTTTATGAAAAATAATTTGTTTTTATTCCTTACTTGAAGGATTTCGTACTAGTTAACAAAATTTTTCATTTTAACTAGTTCGTATTCTTCATTGTGATATGAGGTATACACTTGCTATTATTGTTTTTTCAATTGGTATCATTGAACTCTTTCAATTGGTATCAATTTTGATCTTCTTGTATACTCGTATATGTTTTATGTATGTATGTTTTCAAGTCTAATGGTATCAATTTCTATTGGTATCTAATTTTTTTCTCATATATATATATTTTATTTGTGCTTATTATATCCCTATATCTTGAGCACAAATTTTGTTTATGCTAAGCTTGAGCTCCATCTTTGTTTCAATTGATTTAGCTTTCAATTGGTATTCTTAAACAAGCCTACGCATTGTTTTAGTTTGTATTTCATAAAGGGGAGAAAATTTGATTTTCATATTTCAATTGGTATTTGTATTTCCACTCCCATACTTTATGATAGAAAATAAAAATTTCAAATTGATATCATATGTTTAAAAAAAAAATACTCTCTTTTGATATCAAGATGTTTATTTGAATGTTTTAAAATGGTATCTCAAAATTTTGTTTAAAGAAAATATTCAAAATTTTTGATTTATATTGCCTATATGCAAGGAGAGCTTAACATCTCTTCTACATATAGATTCATGATGAGTGTATCGCGTATTGAGGAGCTTGACAACTTCTTTATATGATACACGTGTGTAGGGGGAGCTTCACATCTCCTCTTATACATTACAGATTATGTGTTATGTGAATTAGGGCTTGTCAGCCCTTCTTCATGTAATGCATATTTGTAGGGAAGCTAACTTAGCGTCTTCCTCTTCATGAATGTATATCGCATATACCATTTATTGATCTATGTTTACTTTCAATTGGTATCACGATGCTACTTTGACATATTTTCAATTGATATCTTAATTGATTGTTACCCCTTTATTGATTCATTGTTTTAGACAAAAAGGGGAGAGAAAAATAAGTTTGATTTACTTTTGTTTTTACCCCTTTATTGATGATTGACAAAAAGGGGGAGAATGATTTTGAGTTTTATATATGCATATTTATGTTTTGCATATATTAAGTTTAATTTAGTTTAATTTTAATTGGTATCTAGAGCATGTTTTGTTTTTGAACATTTCATTGGGTATCTAAAGCCTTTTATTGTTTTTGCATTGTCATTCATTGCATATTTATGTTTATTTGTTTTATGCATGAGTTAAGGGGGAGCTTCTTTGAAGCTTAACTTTAATCCATGCATATATAACTCCATGAGTTTTGTCATCATCAAAAAGGGGGAGATTGTTGGCCCAGAGGCCTTCCACTCTAGTTTTGATGATGATTAACTCATATAGTTATGTTTACTAATAATCTTGTGATTTTAAGTTTCAGATCATTTAGCAAGATATTAGTTGGTGATTAGCTTCAACAAGGAGTTTAGAAGCTTTTCATGGTGATTCCAGTGCCCGAGCATCAAGATCATACCTTTGCACTCGATGGATCACGTTTGGGATCGAGTCGGCTTGAAGATTGAAGATCGTCAAGAAGACTTAGGTATCCTAATTTAGTTTTAGTGTGTTTTAGATCCATGTGTAAAGATAAGAATAGTTGATATGCTCAAGTGCACAATACACACACGTTTCATGTTTTGGATTTGGTTTTCATGAATAGTTTGATCAAAACAAGTTTACATGGTTTTTATGTATATTAGATGTGTTCAATATACATACATGCTTCATATATTAAATAAACTTATTTTGATATGTCTATTCATGAGTTTCCTATTGAGAAAAATACATGTTTGATAAAATACAGTTTTGATTTTTGATAAAATTTGCAAGACACAAAAATGGTTCAAAATGTTTGATATTTGTCTTGAAATTTTTATCACAAGTTTATATTTCTATGTAAACTGATAAAACTATCTTTATGAATTTTTACAAGATTTATAGGATTTTAAGAAATATTTTTAAACCTATTTTTCTGACCCAGACTGTGGCTGACAGGCCAGGTCGGTCGACCGCACGGGTCGACCGCACCAAGGGCCGGTCGACCGTAACGGTCGACCGATGTGCACAGCATTGTGCACGTCTGGCAGACACTGGGCCGGCCGGCCGGGCGGTCGACCGGACCAGAGAGCTCTGCTCTCTGTATCTGGGCGGTCGGCCGGGCGGTCGACCGGGATGGCCCAACGGTCATATTTCTGACCGTTGGCGGTCGACCGGGCCGATCGACCGCAAGCCTGTCAGGCTGACAGCTCAGCCTAACGGCTAGTTTTCTGTTTGGGCTATAAATACCCCATCTCTTTGGGGGTTTTGATAAGACCTTTGACAAGAAAAATTTCAGTGTTTCTAAAGTGTTTAAAATAGTTTTCAAAAGAGTTTAAGTGCCAAAAAGATTCATCTATTTGTTTTTAAAGTGTTTTATTTTATTTCAAAGAAATTAGGTTTTTGGGAAGTTTGTTTTTGATCTAAAATTTTCATATCTATTTGGTATTTTTCCAAGAGTATTTCTTTGATCAAAACACTTTGTTTTTCCACACTTGAGCTATCATCTATCCTATTCTATTAGGATCTTGTTTTGTGGAAAAGAGGAAAGAGGAGTTGTTTGTGGTTGAAACATACCACTAGTTGTAAACCCTCATTTGTTTGTTGTATCCCTCTCGGTGAGGTTGATTGGGTTGTTGGTTTGCTCTCTCTTTGGTAGAGGTTGAGGCTTGTGGTTTGCTCCCTCTAGTGAGAGGTGGAGATTGTTTGTATCTCTCTTCGGTAGAGGTGATTGTGGCTGTATTGCCTCGGTGGCATTGTAAGGTTGAGAGAGGAGTTCGGTACTCCTATAGTGGATTAGAAATCCTTCTCGGTGAAGGCGGGGATGTAGAGCTAGGGGCTCGAACCTCGAAACATATCTTTGTATTTGCGTTTGATCCATTGTCTCTCTATCTCTCTCTCTCTCTTTTATTTGTGCAAAGCATCATTCATTCATTTATATCTTATTGCTTGCATTTGTGCCTTGCATTATTTCATATTGTTCATCTTTACATGCTTGGCTTGCTTGTGTGTGCCTCACTTATACTTAACCACAAGAGTTTCATATAGCACCTCAACCCTTATCTAGGGGAATCAAGAGGAGTTAGTCCAGAGCCATTCACGGGGAATTCGGCTACACTTGTTGGTTGTATTAAGTGTGTTACAAATTAGTTTTAAGCTTCCGCATTTAGCGCATTTAGTTCACTAGATTAGCATATCACCTATTCACCCCCCCTCTAGGTGATTTCAATAGGTGGCTCTGGTATCTAAGATCCACTCAGTATTATCTGAGTAATCAATAGTAGGAGTAGTAACAGAGAGAGAGAATACTGATGAGTCTGAATTCGATCCATCCGCCTGTGCGAGATTCGCCTCGGTCTTTGACTCCACCTTTTTACCTTTGGCCTTCAGGCAATCAACTTTCCAGTGTCCTAACTCCTTGCACAGGGCGCACTGATTCCTTTTCAGATCTCTGAAGCCTGATCTGGACTTTGATCTTCCCTGATCATCTCTTCCCTTCCTATTGGAACTCCTGCCTCTTATCGCCAATGCCTCTGCTATTGTGTTCCCCGAAGAAGACAATCTATCCTATCTCCTTGCTCATAACTCACAAGAGCAGCAGACACCTCACTGTAGTTAAGGAATTTTCTTCCATTGATCAATGTAAGAGTAAAGGTCTCATACTCTTCCCTAGGAAGAGAATTTAATAGGATTACCGCCTTATCCTCTTCATTAATCTCCACATCCACATTAACTAGATCTGTAAGTAGCTTCGTGTAGCGATTCAAGTGTTCATTGATGGAGCATCCTCTTTGCATCTGAAAACTATAAAGCTTACTCTTCAACTACAATCGCGATTCTATGTTTTTCGTCAGATACTTCTTCTCCAGGATCTCCCACAGCTGCCTCGCAGATGTTTCATGCAACACATGATACTTGATGTCTTGTGTCAGACAAGACCTGATCAAGCCACACGCCGTACGGTTCATCTTGTCCCAATTTTCTTCCATCGTTGATGCGCGCTTCTTCTCCAACCGTAGAGTGTCTTCGAGATTTGATGCCGTCAACGCATCCATAACCTCACACCTCCATATACTGAAGTTGTTCGTGCCGTTGAACTTCACCACATCAATCCTTAGCGGATGTAGATTCATGGATGTACCTTCTCCAGCCATCTTCTCAACTGATTCCTCAAACCAATGCGAAAACAAAGGAGTTAGATAAAACAAATTAGATAAAGACAGGATCTTTACCTCCACGTGAAACCCTCGAAGAGTTTCCGAAGCATCTACTCCTCCAAATTGATTCCTCGAGCAATCTACACGCTGTTTTGAGATCGACACACGATCCTACAAACAGTCACAACGCCGTTTCGAGATCGACACACGATCTCCGCTAAACAGCAACTGATGCCCTTGAAATCAACACACGATCCCCACGCCGAACCTGGGATGCTCTGATACCAATTGTTGCGTGCAGGAGAATAACCCCTCTGAGGAATCCACCAACCAGGCGGAGACTGATGCAGCGGGAGACGTACCCAACATGACAAGAACAGAGAAACAATAGAAAAGCAATCAACACAGTATTTAACGAGGTTCGGCAACGTGCCTACGTCCTTGGGGCAAGGGGAGAGAGATTGTATTGATTCAACAATCAAAACAAACTAATACAAGAGGGATACTTGAGGAAACTTTCAGGGATGCAATACATGAGGGCTCTAACCCTTATTTATAGCCACAGAGTCCCTGGATTTAAGGAAACTCAGATTGGATTCGATCTCATCCAGAAAAGGAATCCAAATTCAGAAAGGAAAGCCAAAACGCGTCTGTCGGTCGACTGGCCGGTCGACCGACCCATGTCCACGGTCGACCAGGCGGTCGACCGGACCCAAAGGCGGTCGACCGTTCCATGCTGCGGTCGACCAGGCGGTCGACCTAGCTAACCTTGTGCACGTCGTGCGCACCGGTTGACCTGCCTTCTCCACCGGTCGACCGTGCAGTCGACCGGGAGCTAACCTGGCATGCTCCAATGCGTCGTCTTGCTCTTTTGTCTTCCGATCTCTGTGCTACCTTCTTCCATCTCCTCTATCTCCTCTCTCCCTACACTTCAACACAGACATGGCCCTTGAGAATTTGAACGTTTCTAAATTTATCACACTTTCAGAACCTGGGACAAGGTGCGCCTTGAGCTGCCTTTGGCCATGGAACTGGCTGCAAGAATCAGAGTCATTCCAACGAATTGGTATGGGCCAGGGGCAGAGGCGGGGTGTCTAAAGTTGCAGCTCAAGATCTTTACTGCCCGTCAATGGGAGCTTGTTCGGAGGAGGGTTTGCGCGGGGATGTGGAAGCTCAGAGTATTAGCTATGATGGACGGCCCACGGCATGCGAAAGACCATCCTAGTCCTTCGCGCGAAAGACCATCCTGATCCTTCCCGCGAAGGAGCTAACCTGCTCCCAAGAAGAGTGCAAAGCTTGATGTGGGAGATTACTCGCGACATCATCCCATGTGGAACCAAGCTTGTTGAGCGAGGTTTGCAAGTCGACTTGACTTGTACTGTATGTGGGATGGAACAAGAATCTATGGAGCATGCTCTTTATCGATGTCTAATAGCGTGGAAAACTTGGAGGCTGCAGTGTTATGAGTCAAAGGGCAATTATACTATGCTATCTCCCTAGAACTAGATGCAGTAAGATGGTTCAATTCCATCAAGCAGTTGTGGCCTGCACACTTATGGGAGATATAAAAGAATAGGAATTGCACTATATCCTAGGATCGCAGGGCTTCAGCAAGCAACTGTCACAGTTCATCATGCCTTAGCTCAAGCGATTGAGAGATGGAGAGTGGGGGTGGTTGATAACTTCAATGATCCGTTGGTGAACTGGGATCACCGGGAGTGGTTAACATTCCCCTTATAACCCCCCGTATTGTTTGCTGGCAGCCCCTATGTTGTGAATTCGGTGTCACGACGACCGGATTGACTGAGGCGACGCAGCGAAAACTAACCACAAGATCTACTAGGATAACAAGAAGAAGAGATGAAGAAGATATCTTAAAGTAGATAGAAAGCCAACACACAATATAACATGGTTCCACCGATTAAAAAGATCGTATGTGCCTTCACAGGAGAAGGGGGAGAAATTTTGTTAAAATTTGGTGACGTACAATAAGAATTACTTACACCTCTCGCTCAGAAGATTATAAGCCCTTTGTTGGCCGCCAAGAATAGTGAACTTGTAGCTAAGTTTCTCACACGAATCTCTCACCTAGATGAATTACATCATTTTGAAATTACAAACTCATTGGATTACATTGAAGGCCACCCCCATGGAGTTTTTTATAGACCATATAACTCTCCTTCTCCTAAACAAACTTCATCAATACGAACAATCACTACCTTAGAATAAAGGAAACACGAATCCAACTCGAATTTGAAAACAAATCTAGAAAAGAAAACTGTCAGACCTGCCATTAGTTGACCAAACCAGGGTATTAGTCGACTAATATCAGTATTAGTCGACTAGGCCCAAATACTAGTGGACTACTTTGACAAAATTTGAGAACTCCAATTCTTTGTTTGGCCAACCTAGTTGACTATACAATGTATTAGTCAACTATACCCAATATTAGTCGACTGATAATGTGCACAGCTCCTTGTGCACGTTCATTCTTTGATCTCTGAAGTTTCGTCTACTTTTACGATATATTCCAGTCAGAATTTCTAACAACCTCCCCCTTGACTTAAATACGTCCAAGTCAGAGAATAGCTACCATGCTCTATGTGCTCGCATCCTTGCATAATTGAACAAATCTTGACTTTATCTCCATCTTACTCTCTCTTCTCCATAAACCCCTTATGGGGTTCACAACTTGATTAGGTCGAATAAGTTCAGGCCCAACCTGAACTTTACACCCAACAATCTCCTTGATCCACACATAATTTATGAGAATTTACTTCATCATAGGAGTAATGATCTGGACTCTTTGTTGCGTGCCTAGTCCTAATCTCTCTTTGGGTACAACTGAATATCCAAGCTCGAAACTATCGTAGTCTCCGATTGTTCCACAATTGTCGCTTTTGAAGTCGAGGATAACTGCAATCCACCAACTGTAACTTTTGAATTTCGCAACATATACACATTGTCGACATGTTCAGCCTGAAACCTCACATGAGCGTCTTTGGAGATTTTCATAAGATCATCTTCAAAATTAAAATTGAACCATTCTCTTTGCAGGGCTCGAAGAGAGATGAGATTATACCTTGAATCGGGAACATGACGAACGCCTTGAAGAGTAGTGATGCATCATGTGAATGAAACTGTATTATTTTTTTGCCAATCACTTTGCTTGTAGCAGAATTCCCTATAAAGACTTCTTCCCCTTGAACAAAGTGTATAAGGAGAACATCTTTCTATTGGAACTGATGTGTTGTGAACATTTAGAGTCAATAATCCATCTATTATTGTTACTAATTGATCTCTCTGTAACAGATAGAATGTTGCACTTATCTTCATCTTCTCCAGTCAGTTCAGTGACATTAGCATCTAGTTGTTTTTTCTTTCAAAGCCAACAATCAGCTCTAATGTGCCCTTTTGTGATAATAATTGCACGTCAAATTCCTATGTGAGTTACCCGTGGAACTTCCATTATTACTCTTCACCCCTGAAAAGTGAACTTTCCTGGAATCATCATGCTAAGATTCACCCATCAATTGGGTGTCAATTTTTTCTTTATTGAGCAGATGCTTCTTGACCTTGATTGTTGACTTGTCTCCATAGATAATAGCTTCCCTAAAGCAGTTATATGAAGAAGGTAAAGAACATAATAATAGAAGTGCTTGATCCTCATCTTCTATCTTAAATCTCAATCTTATCTAGATCATTAATAATAGAGGAATATTCTACAATATGAGACTTGATAGGTGTACCTTCATACTTGAAAAGAAGAAAGAGACGTTATTTTAGAATCAACAAATTCGCCAATGACTTCTTCGGATAGTGGTCCTGATTGCTCTCACAACAAGGACATTATTTTCTCTAAAAAAACTCATCCAACACTACGTTCGTCAAGCAAAGCTGAATAGCTATCAAGGCTTTTTCATCCAATTCCCACCAAGTTTCTTTCCTCATGTCTTAAGGCTTTCTTCCCTCCCGAGTAATACTTTCTTCAACCCGCTCTGGGTAAGGATGGCGTTCATCCTATGTTGTCACCTGCTGAAATTGATGACACCATCAAACTTCTGAATATCAAACTTGATCGCGGATATCTTTACTTTGATCTTACTCTGATACCAATTGTTCTAAATTTGAAGGCGCCCTCCCGACCAGATCGACTAGGGTGGTGCAGCAGAAACTAATCACAGGATCTACTAGGACAACAAGAAGAAGAGAAGATATTCCAAAGTAGATAGAAAGCCAACACATAATATAACGTGGTTCCACCGATCAAACAGATCGTGGTACGTCCACGAGAGAAGGAGAGAAACTTTATTAAACTTTGGGGAGTACAATATGAATTACTTATACCTTAATTGGCCATCAAGAACAACGAACTCTTGTGGTTAAGCTTCTCTTACGAATCTCTCACTTAGATGAATTACACCCTTTTGAAATTACAAACTCATTGGATTACATTGAAGGCCACCCCAAGGGGTTATTTATAAATCATAGAACTCTCCTTGTCTTAAACAAATTTCATCAAAACGAACGATCAGCGCCTCAGAATAAAGAAAACCCAAATCCAACTCGAATTTGGAAACAGATCCAGAAAAAAACTGCCAGATCCGCCATTAGTCGACTAGGTCAGGGTATTAATCGATTAGTACTATGTATTAGTCGACTAGGCCCAAATGCCAGTCGACTACTCTGACAAAATTCAAGAACCCCGACTCTCTATTTGGCCAACCTAGTCGACTATATAATGTATTAGTCGACTAATCCATATGATTGGTCGACTATACCTAGAATTAGCGGAGATGTGCACAGCTCCTTGTGCACGTCCATTCTTTAATCTCCGAAATTTCGTCTGCCTTCATGACGTATTCTAGTCACAATTCCTAACACCTGCACCAGGATCGTTGAAGGTGAACTTCGATGGCTCCGTTTGAAGCACATGATGCATGGAAGGAGCTGGCTTTGTGTTCGGGACTGTAACAACAAGCTAATATTAGCAAGTAATATGCCTCTGTTATTAGATTAATTTTTTAATTATTTAATATTTAATATATTTAATTGTAATATTTTAATATTTACTAATTTTTAATATTTAATATATTATATTTTTATGGAATATTTCGCTACAGGCACTTACTTTGCTTCATAATTAGAAAAAAAAACTCAGTTTCATAGTTTAATTTGCTACAGCCACATCCACGTCAGCATAAATTTGACTCCTCCCAATCACCGCTTGTTTATAAATTTTTATTTCCTATTTTACCCTTCTCCATTGCACTTGACGTTGCTCTTTCCTCAACCTTGACTGCGATGCAGAGTAATTCGCGGGTTGACCTGCGCGGTCAGGTAGCCGTGGTGGTTGGAATGGGGGTAGGGAGCCGCTAACCCAGAGCCCGATGATTTTTTTTTTTTGGGATCGACCTTTTTGCATATCTCGTTTTGTTCGTGCTCACAATGAGTTCTGCGATGACTGACTTAGAAATAGGATATTTTATAAGGACTGCGATCATAGTCGACAAAAACTCAAAAATAGGGCATTTTGATCGAGTCCTCATAAAGACTCATATATAGGATATTTTTGTGAATACTGCGATCATGACCGCAGTTCTAGAGGACTGCGATCATAGTCTGTTGGCCCGAAGGCCCATCACTCTAGTTTTGATGATGATCAACTCATGTAGTTATAGTACTAATGATCTTGTATTTAATTAGTGACAGATTTATGATCAAGATCTTAGTAGGTGCATAGCTTCAATAAAGGATTTAAAGTCAAGTTTTGGAGCTTGCACGGTGTTTGGACCAAGTCAAGAAGGCTTCAAGTGAAGACTTCAAGAAGATGAGACTTGAATCTAGGTTTGTTTTTAGAAGATTTTGTTTTAGTTAAAATGTAAAGGATAGAATAGTTGGTGGATTGCTCAAGTATCATACACTCACACACTCTTGGTTTAGAATGTTTTCATAAAAGAGTTTTCCTTTAGAAAAACATGGTTTTGGATAAAGACTATAAAAATCAAGTTTAGATCTTAATATCAAAAACATAGATATTTCACCATGTTTGTATAGTGGATCATATCCATACACACTATGCTTTAAAAGTTGTTTAAATATCTTGTTTTTGTATTTGGTGAAGTTTTGGAAAACAAGTTTTAAGAAAAATCAAGTTTTGGAAAATACTGTTTTCTTTTGAGCCAATATTTTCAAGTTACAAAAATAGTCCAAATCATTTGTAACATGCCTTAATTTTGTGCAAGCATGTTTGTTTATCAAAGTATATTGGTAAAACTATTTTTGTAGATTTTTCAGTATTTTATGGGATTTTATTTCAATCAAAAAGACCTAGTTTTAAATCCCTTAACAAGTTTTCTGACCTGGCTTCAGCCGGCCGACCGTCACGGTCGACCAACGTGCACGGACGTGCACGCCAGTTCTGGGAGGAGGGCCGACCGACCCGGTCGACCGTCCAGAGAGCTCTGCTCTCTGGAAAGGCCCGGGCGCCGGGCGGGCCGACCGTACAGAGAGACTTGCTCTCTGTATCCTGGCCTCGGTCGGCCGGCCGGTCGACCGATGGCACAACAGTCTGAAATATGACCGTTGGCCGGACGACCGGGCGGTCGTCCGTCAGCCTGACAGACCCAACGGCTATTTTTCTAGCCCTATAATTTGGGGGTTTGGGCATTGTTTTTTAACAAGATTTCTAGTGGACTTTGAGCCAGTTTTTCCTACTTCATTAAAAGAGTTTTCTCTCCACTAAATTGAGAGCTAATACTTCCAATCAAAAAGGGAGTTTATGAAGAGTGTTAAAAGAGATTTTCTTGAGTTTTCCTCCACCATCTCTTTCCTTGTTTTCTCACAAACACTTGAGCTACCCATTAACATATTCATTCTATAGGAGTGTTATTGTGAGAGTTTTTTATTGGTGATCAAAGTGTTTAGATCACCAAGAGTTCTTTCTTTATTCTTTGAGGAGGCGGACAAGTGTGTTCGCATTGTTTAGAGTTCGTGTGTGACTCTTGGTTTGAGGTGCGGCCTCGGCGAGCTTGTGGGGCTTGCGGTGCGTACAGACTAGGGAGTCCGAGAGCTTGTAGGTGTTGCGGCACCGGGTGATCCATTGAGATTGATTATAGTGAAAATCCTTCGTGGTCGAAGGCGGGGATGTAGAGCAAGGGTGCTCGAACCTCGAAACAAATCCCTTGTGTTTGCGATTGCTCATTCTCTCTATCCCTACTTGTTTATATCTTGCATGCTATTATTGTGTTTATCTTTACATGCTTGATATTCATATTGTGCTTAATTGATATACATGCTTGGGTTTGTTTGCTAACACTTGTATTTAACCAAGAGAGCCAACGCGGCACCTCAACCCTTATCTAGGGAATCTAGAGGAGTTAGTCCAGAGCCCTTCACGTAGGATTCGGCTACACTCTTGTGTTATACGTGATGTTTAGTGCAATAGTTTAGTTTTAGGTCATAATAGTTTTTAATTCCGCATTATTTGTCATTAAGTGACCATTAGATTAGCCAGCCACCTATTCACCTTCTCCCTCCCCCCTCTATAGGTGATTTACATAGTCGTCAATCATACAAAGACTCAGATATATGATATTTTTGTGAGAATTGCGATCATAGTCGCAATCCTCATAAATTGTACAATTTATGAGTGCGATCATGATCGCAATCCTCAAAAATAGGGTTGCGATCAAAGTCATTATCTTCTATACTATGATCATTTTATGAGGACTGCGATCATAATCGCGGTGCTAAGAAATAGGGCATTTTCGAAGCGGCCCATTTTTTAAGCATTACTTAGGGGTATTTTTGTCTTTCGCCGTTGATGAGCGTTTCAGCGCTTGACACGTGGGTGTATATTCTTGGTTTAAAAAAGAGGTTGTTGAAGCAAATAAAATTATGAAGTTGAGTTTTTTTCTAATTACGATTTGACATAGGGGGGTGTAGCGAAAAGCCCTTATTTTAATATATTTAATTTAATTTTAATTATTTTATATTCTTAATATTTACTATTTTTTAGTGTTTATTGACCTTTTTAAATATTTTTAATTACCAAATAGTCATTTTGTGGTCAATTTTTTCAACTCACGACTTACATATTACGACAACCAAACACCGTAAAATACAATACACTTTTCCACTTGCAATTTTACATTACCAATCAAAACTGTAAAATTTACTCACTTACAACTGTAAAAAAGTTTACGACTTACTACTTACGAGTTACGACTTATCACCACTTGCTACAACCAAAGTGTCCCTTTATAGTTTAACAACAAAGTATTCCTGTTTAACATGCATGGTTCACACAATGCAGGGATATGGAATTCAGTAAACTCATCTTTGATTTTAGTTTCTAGAGACATAGCGAACATGCGTGCGTATCTAAACTCCGTGGTAACTCAGAAAATTGCTTATATTGTTGAACTTTCGAAAGGTAGAAGAAACAGAAAAGAAATTTCAGAAGGGAGCACCATTTCGTCGCCCATGCAATCTGATTTCAGCGACAATTCAAAAGGCATGACTAACAGACAGACAAGCTCTGCCTTCGTATACAATGAGCTCCCCCCACCAAACCCCCCATTCAATTTTCAAAGCAGGCAGCTATGAGGAGCTTACTCCTCGCTCTACTTCTCCTCCCTTTTCAAGCCTTGGTGAGTGGCACTGAAGGATACGCTCGCTATCCCCTGTACATCAAAGGAGATGCAATGGCCGCGGTGCAGATCAACTACACGTGGGACCCGAGCACCGTCTGCTCGGCGTACTTGGGATACTAGTGCGGGCGCATGGAGGCCGACAAGGTGGACGGCCTGCCGGGGCAGCCGGTCAGCAACGAGGGTTCGCCGGATTTCGATCAGTATGCTGGGTATGTCACTGTTGATCCCGCACCCCGGCCGCGCGCTCTTCTATTACTTCACCGCCGCCACCGAGGACAAGGCGTCGACACCGCTATTGTTGTGGTTCAGTGGGGTACTACTAGCTAACTGTGATCAGCTATTAACATTTTTTTTTACTATAAAGATCATTTTTAGGTGTGAATTTACACTGGAAATGTTAACTGCTGAAAAAGCAAAAAAAAAGGAAATATTAATTTGATGGTTTTTGTTGCTACGCACCTCAAATGCAAAATTAGAATTGTGAAAAGACATGTTCTTATGGTTAATATTGTTATAGCTATAGTTCTCTACATGCAATATCTACGATGCAATACAATAGTTAAATTGTAAATTATGGAGGATATATAAATTTCTTGCAATTTTTTTAAAAAATAATAAATGATGACTTTTAAATTTATATAGCGCATAGGCCTTCAATGGTATGGGTCTAACCCGGGTCCAAATCCAAATTTTCCCCGTTTAAAACAGGTACGGTAAAGGATTTTTTACCCTTAACCTTACTGGATCCGAATCCGTTTAGTGAACCGGTCGGATCCGGTTAAAAACCTGTTCCAACCTATTTAAGATCCGACCTGTTTAAATTATCAATAAAGTATTTGAATATAGATATAATTAATCTTGAATTGGTTCAAATTAACACTCAATGAACACTTTGGAGGAAAACATATTTTCTATTGTGTTTTTTTTTCCACCAAATATTTGAAGATATTAACTTGAAGTAAGGCATGAAAAGGTTGTTATAATTAATTAGATCTAGTTAGAGGGGTCGAACTCATTTAAAAAATTGCTTAAGACTTGACCGAGCTTTTTCGATTAACCGGATCCGGGTAAACAGGTTAGACCCATTTACAAAACAGACCGGGTCAGATCCACTCTCAAGCCAAGCGGGTAAACGGGTCATATAGTATAGATTTAAATCTGTGATTGTTATATACTAATACATGCAAATTATTACATATGGATAAATTTCTAACGTGAGTTAAATGTTATATTAATGTTTTTCTGTTTACTTCATTTTATAGGTTAATTATGTAGGAAGGGCATATATCCAAAATAGTATAACAAGAACTTGTTGAAATTTTTTTTTAAAATATAATTCTTATAGATGCATAGTGAAACTCCGTTCTCCTCTCCCTGTTTTTGCCAACCATCACCCATGCGTATGCATCTTCCCTCTGTAATTGGAAACTTTCTCCTCCTCATTTCTCTCTGCCAAAAGTTAACCAAAAAGAAGAAGAAGAAGAAACATCAGCAGCAAAAATTATGGGATAAAGGAAAAAGAGAGAGGCATCATCTCTTACAGGCGAGTTAGTATCACTTGTAATAATTAAGTCATAATTTTAAGAAAATCATGCTTTTAGAAAGAATGGTATTAACTTTGATTAGAATAGTATTAGAGTTTCCTATATAAAAATTATAATTTTAGGCAAATTTTCATGAGTTTAACATGGTATTTTTTCTCACAAAGATTAGTGGTTTTTTAATTTCAATATATGAACTTGTGGTTTTGAGTTATTTTGCTATATGCCTTTTTCCCAATCGATATTTAGTAAAGAGTAAATTATGGCGAACTGTAGCAAATTAAATCATAGCTTAATTAATTTTTATATAATTTAAAATATAAATTTAGGTTGATTTATCAATTTATTTACTATTTAGTAAGCATATTCCTTTAATTTATCGATATTAATGTTATCTTCAATAAATTAATTCAGTTATCTCTTATCATTGACCCGACAGTGAGATGAATAAACTGAGGATAACTTTTATTTTTCATATAACAAAAAATAAGTTTCTCTGAAACAATATAACAAAAATTAAGTGAACCATTCTTTCAATTGTTAAAAATATTACTTTAATTACTATTTAGTAAACAAAAATTAAGTCTTATTTTTCGTTCAATTTTCATTGAGTTTTAGTTGACTATATTTAAAAAGGATTTGAAAAAGAAAGGTGTTGCCTCTCACACAAACCCCCCACCCCCACCCACCACCCCCCCCCCCCCCCCCAAAAAAAAAAAAAAAAAAAAAACACACACACACACACACACAAAAAAAAAAATTAAAACAAAAAAAAAACTGAGAGAGAGAGAGAGAGAGAGAGAGAGAGAGAGAGAGAGAGAGAGGATTATTGTATTAGATTGAGTACTTTAACAACTTTGTCTTCATATTTCAAAACAGACACCAAACACATATCCCAATCGCATCCCCTCAATTAGTATTGTGAATGTGTGATTATTTTAGTTTTACTTTATGAGTGATTTGTGCATCAGATTTATAATACACCATTAAAATAGTGTAAAGAAACGGCATAACTGTAGACTTCAAAAGGAATCTATAAGAAGAAAGTTGGCTATTGTGTGGGTAAATTTTGCCTCATTCTTATGTTCTTTCAACACAAATGTGATAATTCTCCACTGCAATCTTCATGCATAAAGTAAAGTAGCATTACGGTTTTATGTATTTCGCTAAACTTCTAGTTTTATTGATCATACAAAAAATGTTATAACACTACTAATGTATCTTGTAAGTTTTAAAGCACTAGCCCTAGCAACAAATATCGACAGTTCGATATTTTCTGCACTATTAGTGTGCTTCGTGAAATGTCTGCACTAGTTCTATCTTCATCCATCATCACTAATTTCTCAACGGTTCGATATTTTCCATGTTAACCTATTGCATGTTGCTTTATGCTAGTAAGAATATGAAAGGAGGATGAACAACTTGGGTGAACTACTTTCGACTAAAATCTTTAACATTGATCCACATATACAACTATTATGCAAGTCTGTTTTGAGTTTAGGTTGATATTCTTCCATCCTTTCTATATCAATGATCAATCCAATTTGCTAATCTTCCTCACCAGCCATTTATAACGAGTCAACTGTTCCACATCCAAACATTAGAGAGAGAGAGAGAGAGAGAGAGAGAGAGAGAGAGAGAATAGAGAGGAGAGAGAGATTCATTGCGCACATACTACATCAAACACATAAATAAGCCATGATTGATCTAGCATTGTACACTGATTTCTCTCTGTAACACACACACATGCACGACTCCTCCCATTTCTAGTAAAATTCTATATATCTTCTTTTCAAAATAATATAATTCATTAGAGATTTTCTAGAACTAGAAAGGTGATGTTTTCATTTAGATTATACGTGATCGTCTCCCTTGTTATGTGGAATATACTTTATACAGTGGCCTCCAGTTATGTTGCTTGCATAATTTTAACTGTTCTCTATATTCTTATAGAGATATATCATGGAGACATTCATAGAAGGAAAAAAAAAAGAAGACTGTTTCATGGATAATATACCTTTGTAGGAGGAAATTGGGAGGCACATTCTTCCTTGGGACGTCGAGCGATGATGGAGCCAGGACCATTTAGAGTTAACGATGACGGGAAACACTCTCGTCGAACAATTATTCATGGAACAAAGGTAAACGTTCTCTAACGATCTCTAATTAACAAGTCTAAGGTAATAGCCTCATTCCTCCAGTTAAAAGGAAAAAAAATGGAAGACAAGGGTAATTGTCTCGTACTTGTACAAAATTATTGAGGACCACAATTAGAAAATTCCTTCGCCATATAAGAATAAATTATTTTTTTTCTTGATCTAGCCATCTACCTTATACCTAAAATATTATAAGTTCTTCAAAATATTTTTTTCCCCCTCTTTATTCTTATTTTTCATGGATACTGGCAACTGTAACAATTCATTCATTTCTCCTCAGTCGCAAATATCATCTTTCTTGAGTCACCCGCGGTGTTGGATACTCATACTCCAACAACCCAGTAGAGGACTATGGTGATCTTGGAGATATAGAGGCTGTTGAAGATTCTTTCGTATTCCTCATCTAGTGGCTTGAAAGGTTTCCTCGTTATAAGAGTAGAGACTTTTATGTAGCTGGGGATGGCTATGCTGGGCATTGTGTACCACAATTAGCATACACAATCCTTCAAAGCAACAAGCATTGCGGTCGGCCATCTATCAACCTTAAAGGGATCACTTGTAAGTTAAATTCACAACTAAAAGTGATCAGTCCTTGCAACCAAATGAGGCATCCATTTTTATTAACTGGTGAACATTTTTTGAATAAGAAAATTTTTGTTTAACCTGAATATCCCCGTGGTATATTGATTATTGTCAATCAGTAATTCTTTAGGAGATACTGATGCTAAATACTGTCTTTGTTGATTGCTACTATATTATTCTTAACCAAAAGACTTGTAAGTTTATAACAATTGTGATTCTTATATTAACATTTTTTTATTGCATAAAGATTTTCTGCTTCATTGATAAATTTTTCATTCTAGAGAATCGCTACAAATGAACAAGATTGCGACTGCATAATCTCTGGTTATCCAAAATTACAAACATATTTAAAATATTTATTTTTTTAATATTATAAAACACCTCACATGAAAATTTTCTGGTGATCCCAGATTGGCAATGGATGGATGGACGATGATATTATTTTTTGCGAGGGCTGTACGACTACGAACTCATGCATAATCTAATTTCTATGACATCTATGACGGAGTAATAGCAAACTGTAATTTCTCTTTTCCCATTGTCTTGTCGCCTCCATGTCGGAAGTATCTAAACAATGCAGCAGAGATGGTAGCAGACTCAATCTATGTGACATCTATGGTCCACCGTGCAAATCTTCTTCCAAAAATAACATCTCTGTAAGTAGTTCCATGATAACACTCACACGGACACACAAACACACCCACATGCATGCGATGCAGTAAAATATGCATAGATAATTCTGTGTGTACAGAACGATAGGTACATTTATGGTCTTGGAGAGCATAAAAAAAAACATGGTCTTAGTTCCATTGTAAGTTAGTAACATTTGCATTTGTAAATTATTAACAAGTTTAGACTAAATTTTTATAACCTACTTGTTTTTTCTAAACCCTTTCCTTTCGTTTGCTTTGTGGACATAAGCAGGATTAAAGATCTAGGATGTTGATTAATTTTTCCCCCCTTTCTCATATTGAGTGTGCATCCTATTAAGTATTGGGAGAATCTATCCAAATGGATCAGATGCCATCTCCTTCTTACATGGTAGTGATTGAAAATGATATAGTACTATTCTTAGTTTTAAGGTGAGGAACTTTTATTTCTCCCGGTATAAACTAAAGCTATGCGTTAGTATAATACTATGTAAAAGTAGGCATTGCTTGTACACGGAGGAAAAAATACAAGATGATTATTAACATCGTGTTAGTGCTTATGAAATTTTCTTTAACTTTTCTCTCTTTAGTTGCTTTTGTAGTTTTACATTATTACTTCATCGCAACAGGTTGGAGGCTTTGATCATGCTCACATTGTCTGTAGAGTCCTACCTTAACCTGCCTAATGTACAAGAACGTCTACAGGCAAACATCACAGCTCTTCCATATCCATGGACAGTTAACAGGTAAAAGATTATTCTAATATTTTTTTCACCTAGTACTTATATCTTTCATCATTTTCTAATAATGATTCGGTTTAAACATCTTGTTGATTCCAAATTCTGAGCAGTTCTGTAATAAAGAAATGGAAAAATTGGTACCCAACAATCTCACTATGATCAAGGATTTGATGGGAAATGATGTAAGAGTTGGCTGTATAGGTAATATTTTGCTGGTTCTTTTTTCCCCCGCAGTAGTTACTAAATTTTCATTATGTAGTATCATGTAGTGGTGTTAGGACAGAAACATGTTTTCTAGATTTGTTACTTTTTTCATACTATGAACATATGATTTGTTCATTTCAAGAGTCGGATGTGTTGCTATTTTTGACAATGATCTTGACAAAAACTAAAATTTACGTCTCAATTCAAATCAATACTTAAGTGTTTTGAATAATAAGGGGCTAACAAAGCCAAATGGAGAAGAAAGATGCTCCGATCTATTTTGGACTTAAAATAAATTTTTGGTGATGTCACTCTTCCATTGCCAGCCTTTTTCTTACCAGTAGTTGCTATTAACCTTTAATAACACTTTT